>VWZP01002584.1:471783-869047 GCA_013396995.1 Dicaeum eximium
TTTCTTTTTTTAAAAAAAAAGGCATCTGTGTATCCTGAGTTATTTTGGAATACACCAGGAGTTAAGAAGAAATGTGTGCTGATGCTCAAGGGACTGATGCCTCACTGGATGTTTTGAAGATGGAAAAAGTAGACAGTTGAGATTTGAGTGGTGTGATTGTCAGCAAAGCTGGGTACAACTGAAGTTATGTTCAGATTAGGGAATTACTCTGGGGATAAAATGCACAGGGAATGACCACAGTCACTAAGGCCTATCCATCTGGAATGATGCCAGAGTCTCTAAGGGACAGCATCCCAGGATGATACTATAATACAACACTGAATTGAAAGATCCTCTGATGAGTACAGAGACTCAAAAGAATTGACTTGCTGGCAAAACTTGTATAAGAAACAGTAATAAAATATAAAGCTTTTGTTTCTAGCCCTGATCAGATATAGCACCACCCCTTACACCTTTGGTAAGGCAATAAAAAACGCAGACTCCTACCAGGACACCCTTTATGTCCGAAGAAGAATTTGGCATTCAAGAATAGTCGTAGTGGTTAATCTTTCCATTTACTTTGGGCAGGTGTGTTGAAAGTGTTCAGAAATGTAGCACTGTCTAGGTAAGTCCCAGTACAGATTGGTGTGGAGGTGGGGTGCTGGCAGAGCTGTCAACATGTGTGCTAATGTACCTTATCAGCTGGTGCTGTGACACAGCATATGCTTGGGGTCAGTGCTGCTGTGACACGGATGTATTGCACATCACAGGAGATACCCGTGTGCAGGGTGGGAAGACCAGAATTTATGAGGAAAGTGTAGCTTTTTATTCAAGCTCCAAACCAGAAACAAATGATAAATTTATAAACAGATAAAGGGGAGGATGGAAGTAAATGGATAATGCTCTTGGGCTCATGGTGTGACTCTCGGGGATGGTGCTGTGCAGGGCCAGGAGGTGGGCTTGGTGATCTTGGTGGGTCCCTTTCAATTCAGCTTTTTCTGTGATTCTGTGAAATAAGTGCTACTACATAAAGCTTGCTCTACCTTTTAAAAATGCTGCTATTCTCATGTTCAGGTCAATATTCATTCTCCTGCTTTAATGATCCTGGAAGTAGGTTAGTTCATTTTTGTTGTTGATTGTGGTGTAACATTATCTAATCACCATTAACGAATGTGATAATGGGTCTGTAATTTTTCTGTTGCATATCTTGTTCAAGTTGCTTAGCTGTTGTGGGAAAAATTAAACTGACTCAGTAAGGACAATCTGAGCAATTATGACCCTATTCTCATTAAATTTTAGAACTCACACTGTGTGCAAGGTTTCCAACTGTAGCAGGAATCCTGTATACCCTCTACGCCCTCTGTGTAGGCAGAGATGAGTTTTGATGTACGCTAAGTTTATTTGGTTTTTATTTTAGATATGACAGTGATGGTTGGTGTCCGCCTTTGCCAGTTCAGACCTACCTGCATCAGGGCATGGAGGATGAGCTTGAAGAAGATGATGATCGTGTCCCCACACCTCCTGTCCGGGGAGTCGCTTCATCTCCTGCCATCTCCTTTGGGCAACAGTCGACTGCAACTCTCACGCCTTCCCCACGAGAGGAGATGCAGCCAATGCTTCAAGCTCACCTTGATGAGTTAACAAGGGCTTACCAGTTTGATATAGCAAAGCAGACATGGTAAATGTTTGAAGGGGTCACCTGTGATCAGGGAAATAATAATAATAATAATAATAATAATAATAATAATAATAATAATAATAATAATAATAATAATAATAATAATATAACNAATAATAATAATAATAATAATAATAATAATAATAATAATAATAATAATAATAAAACAATACGTTCCTTTTTGACATATATTATGACTGTGTTCAACAGCATTTCAATTATGTTTCCAAGAAGTAAAATGGAAGAAGAAATAGCAAAACCCTACCCACAGTTGGAAGGCCTTACACATCCCTATGTGCTTTTTAAATCATAATACTTGGTAATATGCTAAATTTTGTCTAAAAACATGTAAAAACAATATTCCTCCAAAATTTTCCACATGTTCATCTAAGTAGTTAATACCCACCTCCTGACACATTTTATACAGTTGAGAGTACTCTTTTTTCAGGCTAGCAGAAGGCAGGAAATTTTTAGGGTTTTCAAAAATAATAAGATTCTAAATTCCCGATTAAAAATAATTATAGTCTCTTGAAATAGCAGTGTGGCAGTTTTTGCACCGTGTCACATGAGAATGAATTATTTGCATCTTTGTACTTCAGACTACCATGATAGTTTCTGATTCCTAGGAAAAACCTAGAAACAGCAGAAAGCAAGTTGTTGGTATTTACAGGATGGATCTAGTGTTTTGGAGTGCTTTATGCCTATTTAAAGGAAGAGCAAGCAAATACCACAGTAACATTTCCCCTGCAAAACAAACAGAAGCAATCTCTTCAGGGACTGGGAAAGAACTTGTCAAGTGCACCAGGCTGGGGATGTGGTGAAGGTCAGTTGCTTCCTGGATGTTCCCTGAGCAGCAGTTGTCCTTTTACAACTCTTCCACCCAGACAAAGCCCGCGACTCTCGGCGGAGCGGAGCAGAGCTAGTTACTGAATGGCACGCTGCCAGCAGAGGAGCAGCCTTTCTTCCCTGGTAAATAAAGCCACGAAGCTGTTCAGCTTGAGCTCCCATAAACACATCAGGCAGGTAGGCAGGCGGTGCCAAACCAAGGCCAGCTGTTTTCCCTGGACACTGTGGAAGCCTCGGGGCTTGTCTGCAATCTGCACTCAATCAACAGGGTACCTCGGTCCCGCTGCAGCGCTGCGCTGCCAAGCACCGACCCCAGCCTGCCTGGGGGACAGCCCCAAATCCCAGGCAGCAGCCAGACCTGGCCTGTTGAAGGTGCTGGCTTCTGAGCCAGCACACAGATGCACACCCTGCCAGCACGGGCAGTCGCTGCTGCATTGTGCAGCTGTTACCCTTCCTACGCCCTCCAAACCTCCATACAGCGCAGGCACGGATAATGGAGCTGGCAGGAAAAGGTCTTGCTCCCTTTTTGGAGAAATGAAAATTGATTAGGAAGTTTTGTAATGTGCTTAGGATTATACAGATTTTAATGTCAGTCCTGTGTAAAGTCACAGTAAATGAGCCTGAAACTCCAAAAAAAAAAAAACAAAAACAAAAACAAGGACATAGCTTTTTTTTTCTATTTTTTTGTTTGGCTGGATATGTATCATGCTAGTCAAAGTTACTAGAGAGTCCTCCATTGTTTTGACTGGGAATATTTTTTAGTCTTCTTTTCAGAAATTTAACCTGTCCATTGTAGAGACAGGGGAAGAATAAACAGAAAAATGACACCTGTCAGGTTGCTGTGGGAGTAGCAACTGAGAAATACAGAGATCAGTCAACTAGGAATTTAAGAAAGAGCCCATTAGGGATTACTGGAAAAGTACATAATCATTATGGCCTTGATCCAGCAAATCACTTAAGTATATGCTTAACTATGAGTACATGAGAAATTGACTTCAATTGTTCTATCACAAGCTTAACATTAAAAATATACTTAAGCATTTTGCTTGATTAGGAGCTAATTACAATGTTTATTGAGGGTTAGTTAGATGGTAGTGCCCTTTAGTGCCCCAGTGTTTTGAACACTGCATAGAACACTAAAAACCTGGTGTCCAGGCAGAAAAGTGTTCAATAACTGTTAATCAGAAGGAGGTTGTATGTCAGAAAGGAAGCACTTGTTCTGGAAATTAGGTTCAGAATAAGCAATAAGTTAAAACCTACACTGAGATGGAGAAAGTTACCAATGGTACATAACATTTACCATGACATTCTCATATCTGATAGATTTACATTATGAAAATTTTAAAAAAGGCTCATTGAATAAAGAGAATTCATTCATCTAGGCAATAATTCATCACAAAGTTTCCACTGAAAATGTATTGTAGCTGGGAGCCAAACAGGTGACAATTGTAATTTCTTCAGTTTTACTGATGTCCAAGCAAGAGACCAGCAGAATACTGGATCCCATCCAGAGTGCTGTTGATTCAAATCAGGTCATGGCACCTCATGTAGAGCCACCTAAGGATTCCCACGTGCCTAAGTTAGCAATTTCAAGCATGGTACATGCTCTTGTGCCAAGGCCAGTCATGTCTGGCTCCCCTGGCACAGCTTGCTGTGTACCTGTTGTGCTGTGGGGAATGCTGCTCTGAAAGCTGATGGTGTTCTTTTCTCTCAGAGACCAGGCAAATCAAGCTCTGAGTTCCATGCTTGCCTTTGGCCATTTTGCTATCCTGTGGGTGCTTTTTTGTCTTCTTTTTTCTTTTTTTTGTTTTATGTAATTGCTGTATGCAGTAATTTCACACATGCATGCCCTAATACTGTTGCAATTAAATCCATTAAACTTCTTGGGATAAAGCAAAATGAAAAGGCCTCGCTGATGATGCATTCATTGGACTTGAAAATTTCTTCTGTCCTACTGGTCATTTCCTCCTCTTTAGGGTGACTTTTGCTTCAGGCACTGCATCTGTTTAAGTGGAAGGAGTGAGATTTAATTTTGTTTGAATGTGTGATTTACAAAGGGGAATATTGGGTGAAATGCTAGGCTGGGATTCAGAATTGTGCTTTTCAATGAGTTTCCTACCTGCTTTATGTAGCCTCTGTGTCTATCTCTCTTCATCTGTGAGAAGATACTCCTGACCTTGCCTATCCTAGAGGATTTTATCTTTATTCTTTTTATTTAAGACTGGAAAGTGTGCAGACACTCTGGTATTAGAAGCTGCAGTGAATAACTGAACTGACTTTTCTTGAGTTTGGCCTAACCAAGCACGTTTTGTAAGTCTGCTTCAGGACTTGTTGAAAGGCTTGTGTTTTATTGACCATGGGCTGCAAAGACTCATCCATTCTGATAACTTTTCCTGTTTGTTTGTGTAGGCACATCCAAAGCAATACACAACCTCCTCAGGCTCCAGTTCCTCCCCTAGGATACGTATCTGGAAACCTTATTTCAGATTTGGAAACAGATGTTCCAGATGACGATGATGATGAGGATGATATTGAAGAAGAAACTGTAGAAATCAGTAGGCCACTAAGAGGTCTAGAGCATACTCCTGGCTCCAGTATGGACAATCTAGACAGCTCTGTGACAGGTAACCAAACACAGTGACACCAACTTGTTACTACTGGTAAAATACATCACCATTTGGGCACTTTCTAAGTGAAAATTTATTCCACTCGATTTCTGGAACATTTAAAATGTTAATACTAAACACTAAAGTTAAAGAAGGATTTGGAAATACTTTGCTTTGCTGAAAAATGATAAGGAAATTCATGAATTTTAAAAAGCTTTAAAGACTTGAAAGAAAATCCAGTTATATCCTAGCTTTCATGAAAGGTTCATTCTACTGTAGAAGCAAGGCAGTTACATGAAAAGGAGGGGGAAGACCTCAGCTTAGCAATATATATTTCATAAATCAGGAGCAGCATAAAAATGTTGTCTTAAAACACTTTTAGATTTTCTGGTGGGCAAATGCTTTCCCAGATGAACACACGAAAGTTAAAGACTTCAGAGTAAGTGTAGCTAGATTGGCACGACATTTATTTCTAGAGTAAATACAACATTTATGTAGGAAAATGTGTATTTTGAATATACTTTGTATTGCTGAATTTAGCAATTGTTCCCTCTTAGAAAATCTGTTTAATAATTCTGACCCTCCTTCCCTCACTTCTTCCTGTCCTTTGCATGCCTTGGAAAGCTACATCATCATCAAAGGGGACCTAGAAAGGCCTGCTGTAATAAACTAATGCACAGAATCTGAATGAATTAAATTGCTATTGGTGAAATGTAGGCAGTGAAACACATTGTTTTTTAAAAAAACAGATTTTATATGGACATCATGCACTTTTTGTAAGCATCAGTGTAGTTCTCTTTAGGTTGAACCAGGGCCTCTATACAATGTCCTGTGTCCACAATGTGAAGGTGTGCTGGAGACCTAAATATCCCCAATGTCACAGTGTCAGTGGGTGCTGCTTCAGTTTTCATCTCAGCTGATTAACACTGATTGTTGGTTGTACCTCAAGGGAGACTTGTTCAGAACAACTTCCTGACATAGCACCACTGGTCCTTCTTTGTCTGGAATTCTGAAATTCCAAGGCATTTGCACTCATACTTAAAGGTTGCTATTCTGAAAACACTGCAGGAATATGGCAGTGATGGAGCATCAATACTGTCATTTTCTTCCTTTCCCTTGTTGAATGAAATAGTGTGTAGCTTAATCCCACCTTCCAAGTTTTCCTTCACCCTAGAGCCAGACTGCTTGCCAATCTAATTAAGATTTAAGAATTGTATCTCTGATGCTGCGATTTCAAATCCAGATGCAACTGAAGGCTGTAGAGTTAAAGTTTAAATCCCTGAACTGAGGTTAACTTTTAGTGCATGAGTATGTTAACTCACTTTGCTTGAATTTCTAGTGTAATCTCCTTCAGGCTATAATTCTGCATATTTTTGCATATCTCACTAATGGCTCAGAAGCTTTTCTGTTAGCAATTCACTAAGAGTTTTGCACTGGTAGAACAGCAATAAATAAATTTTAAAAACCAGATTGGTATACATTTTTCTTATGGTAGATTTTAATGTGGCAATGCTTATATATCTGTAAATCAGAAAATTACTGTTTCCACATTTGCATCTTCACCTAATAATTTGGATCACCCTCCCTAGAGCAAATAAGGAATAGCTGTATTCCTGCTCCAATCTGAAACTTTAGTGCTTATGAAAATTTATACTTCTATGAATAACCTTCAAACTTATTTTATACTTTAAAATCTTGTTTAATTTTTGGAGTGTTAAATGTCTACCTACTCAAGTGTTAAAGGCTTCTTGATGCTTTGGAAGAAATTGGGCAGAACTTGATAATGTTGACTGGGAGTATACTGAAGGTGATCTAAATAAACTTCCACTCATCACCACCACTACCTTCATGTGGCCTCCTCCAGCTGAAATTTAAGGTTTTTCTTTGCTTTTTCTTTTACTTGTTTAATTACTAGCTAGGTGGTTCCTTGCCTCTGGTTCACTGCATGGCAAGGTGAGTGCTGGCATGCAGGGAGGGAATGTGCAGCTGGAGGGGAAGCAAAATTACAGCCTGCCCCTATAGCACTTAGCCAACATTTAGACTGACTTAATTAAGGAATGATAGCCTTACAGAAGTACACCCAGAGTGTTAGCCTAAAGGGTCTGTAAAATGGCAAAATCTCCAAGGAACAGAACTACTTCTGTTTTCCTCAGTTACTATGTGGGTAAAACTTTGATTTTAGATGAGTTTGTATTGCGCTTGGATTTTTTTCTAAGAGTGGAAAGAAATTGCCTATTACACTCGGGCAAATTTTGTTTTTCAAAAGAGAATTTTAATTTTTGTTTATCTGTTTCTGTTAACTCTTCTAGGCTGTGTTTGATTGTGTTAAGGAGTGTATAGCAAATTGCTTCAGTTGTTCCCAAGCTGTTTCTCATTCTTCAATTTGATTGCTTTTAAAATACTGTAGAACAACTGAATTGTTCTTTCTTGTGCTGGGAATATATAAGCTACTTCTTTTTGCAGAGCCTTTGGTGACTTCAGCCAGCATTTTTCTAGGAATTTATAGATCATCTTTTCACTTCTCTAAACGTATTTGAAAATGCAGGCAAATGAGAATAGCTGACCCAGATGAAGCAATATTTCTGTTCATTCTGAAGTGCCCTGGGAGTTCAGTGTTTGTGAGAAATCAAAACTGACATCCCTTGGTCCAGACTTCCTCCAACCAGAGTTGCTGTGGTGGGAGCAGGGCGAGGTTCCTCACCCTGTAGTGTTAGCAAGCCTTAGCAACGCCTCAAAGATTTCCACTCCTGGCCTGAAATGGGGCTTTGTTCTTCATGGCTGAGCTGAGAACAAGGATTTCCTGCAGCGCCAAATGTGGGATTCTCCAAGGGGAAGCACTGGCACTGCGTGAGCCAGAGCACAAACTACTGAATCGCTCTGACACCACAGTGCTGCTCCTTTAAACTGTTTAAAAGTCAAGTTGTCTTCCAGGCTCTTGAGTTTTAGTCACAGCTAAGTGAAGATTCAGACAAGGATTTAATCTGTACTATTAAGCTTTTCTCTTTGCAGGTGGCAGAGACATAATGTTGACGTGTATAATAAAGTGAAAAGAAAGGAGGAGTGCACAGGAGCTGTATCTTAACATTCTCCAGATATCACAAAGAGAACTCAGGGAGGAAGGTTTAAATTTGCATGTTTGTGGGATGTAATATGAAGTTAAAGCCAAGGTTTTGCTTAATTCCCAGTATGGTTTGTTAGGATATTGAGTCACTGAATCTGCTTTTTAAAAAAATCAGAAAGAAAGAACCAAAAAACACTGGTAAAATTTTTGCTCACTTGACTTTTAATTCATAATTATTTAGGGTTATTTTTTGCTTTCAGAGACACAATTAAATAAGTTTTCGTCATTCTCTTACGTTTAATGTTTGCCTTTATAATGAATTGCTGTGCTGGGTTATGGCATGAATGGCCACAAAGAGTGTGTTACATTATTCTACTTTAATAGACCTAATTAATTGTATATTATGACAGTAGAAGAAATTAATTTGCTTCTCACTGAAATTACTAAGAGCAAGCCTAGGTTTTTTCAGGTCAAAGTTTTATGGTTTGGGGGTTTCTTTGCCCTCTTCTTATCTCCTCGTCCTCTTGCAGCACCAGTACAGCTGGTAGTGAGAGCTGTGTATCTTCAGTCCTGGTGTATTTTGACTGAGGGAAGAGTTTGACTCATTAACTAGCATGGAAATTAGAGTAAGATTTGTTCTATCTAACTGATAGAAACTGATATAAACAGAGAGATATTCTTGTAAACAGTGCCTCAACAAATGGGTAACTTCTTTTTTTCAATAGAATTGTATAGATCTAAATTATAAAAATCTCTGTAGATTGTGTAGCTCAGCAAGGAAGAATATCCCTTATTTGACATGTTTTGGTCTTGATTAAAAGACTCACTGATCACTGTCTGTATGGAAAAAATTGTTCATTCACTGTGTCTGAGCACAAATGGAATAATTCTCGAAAACTGCACAATATCATTTTCATGAGCCATATTTTACCATGGCAGAGCTCAATATTTGTATTGATTTGCTTAGGGATACCTATTGCAAAAGATTCTGTTTTATAAGCAGTTAGACAGATTGCATTTAATAGGAAGAATGTGCTTCATGGATTAAACATGTGCTCAGAAAATAGGAAACTGCTACTTTTTGCATCTCATAAAAATGGTAATGCAACAATTAGCAGGGTCATATTATAAAGCACAGACTTTACTCTAGCTTAATGGATCTAGGGATATGCATTCATCAGCAACGATAGATTTAGCATAAAATGACATGTAAATGAATTGATGACTGATCATAAATTAATTTTAGTGCTGAAGAAGTAATAGAGACACAGCAAGTTGCCACTTTATCATAGTATTTTACTGCTCAGCAACATTTGAGCAACTACTTAATGTTCTGTGCGCATTTCTTTTCTAACAGCTTGAATAAATTTGAGATTTTTTTGTGCCTTTCAGCAATATGGAAACCAAAAAAATCTAGAAGGACGGAATGCAAACAGAAATAAATTTGGCTAAGTGACATAAATTCATTTTTCATTAGATGTTTATGAAGGTCATTAATTATCATTGGACCTGTGAAATGCTGAACATCTACGTATGGTTTTTTCATCCTTTTTTTTAATGCTTTCTGACAAAAAAAAATCTAAAACTTAGAGATTTATTTCAGGTGTATGCATTTAAATATATGGGCATTTATGCTGGAGGAAAGTAAAAAACAAAGTCTAGTTTTTGGAAGTGTGATGATATATAGATTCTGCACTCAAACACTTCTATTATTCTTCCTTATTTTGATGGTACAATGACTACTGCCCTTCTATTCCATCACTTCCACCAAAATCAGTGGTCATTCTTGCTGTGTAATCGTGACAGTGGTCAGACATATCCAAGAGAGGGTAATATCTTTCTCCTGTACAAAGGCTGAAAGGATTCTGCAACTGATTTTAGCTGAAGTAGCATCAGTCCCCAAGGATGCCACCCACACTCCAGAAACCTCAGCAGTCTATCCCTGTTCCATTAAAAAACTGTGAAGGAGCAAGGGCTTAACATTAATATGTGCTGGATGGTCTTGTAAAGGAAAGCACATGAAGTAAGCACATAGAGGTTGGTAGATGCAGAAAAGTATCTAATGGAATTCTCAGCAGTGCCAGGTTTGTTGTGAGCAGCTTTTATTTCACAGGTGCGTTAGACTTTTTTATTATTATTATTATTATTTTTAAGTAAAGCAACAGTACACTTTACAAAGAAAAATAGCATTTTTATTGCCAGCAAAATGCCACTTAAAGCAGTAGCATGCAGTCCACTGGGAGCTGGCACCTCTGTTCCCCTCACCTTTCGCTGAGAGCAAAGAAGCTTTCTGTTTGCATTAGCACCAAAAGATATTTTATGGAGCAAGAAAACAGAGTTCAACTTTTCACAGAGCTGATTTTGTTCTGCATAAAGCATTTACTGCTGCTGTCAGCAAGAGTAAAATTTACAGTTGCCAGAAAGCGTAAAAACTCAAATGTGCTCTTGGAAAACACATAGTGAGCTGCATGTAAAGGAGACACTAAAAGCCTGTTTCATCCCATTTCAAAATGCACAGTTGATCTGAAAGGAATGTCAGCATCTCTTATTCTGCCTTTATTCAGAGAGAAACAAATGTGCATCTGATTTGGAAAGCAAGAGGCCAGTGGATGCCTTTAAACAAGCAGTCACCACGTGTGCTGTGCTAACACAGCTGTGTGGTGGCCTGAGGTGCCCAGGCTGGGCTCCAGCACTCCCATGCCTTCTGGGCAATGTCTACACCTCTGCAGCTCAGAGCAAAAAGGGATTTACTGCTGCAGGTTTTGCTGGGGAAAAGAAATTGTTTATGCAGGGAAACTGAATAGCTCAGGAACCAGTAGAAATAATGTAGAGAGAGCCTTTAGCTCCCTGGTCACACACAGCTGTGGGTGCTCTACGTGTCTCAGGGTATTTTGCTGACTTCAGCAGTTAGAAGAAGTTTCTATATAAAAAGTTGCTTCCAGCAACCAGAAGTAACGTAGAATGGTTTGGACTAGGAAGGACTTTTAAAGGTCATCTTGTTCTAGCCCCCCTACCATGGACAGGGACACTTTCTACTAGACCAGGTTGCTCAGAGCCCCATCCAGCCTGGCCTTGAACACTTCCAGGATTAGGACATCCACAGCTGCTTTGGGCAACCTGTTCCAGTACCTTATCACCCTCATGCTAAAGAATTTCTTCCTTATCTCAGTTTGAAAATACTGCCTCTTGTCCTGTCACTACAGGCCTTATGAGAAAGCCTCTTTCTGTCTTTGTAATGACCCCGCTTTATACATTGAAATGCTGCAGAAAGATCTCCCCGGAGCAGGTCCGTGTCTGCCTTGTGCCAGGGACCCCAGAAATGGATGCAGAACTCCAGGTGGGGTCATGACATCTCAATAAAACTCATGTCCCTGCAAGAACAGAGCTATGCTTCCAGCATGACATGTCCCTCCTAGAAGAGCTGCTGGAGGAAAGGGGAAGGGAGGGGGAGTGATCCATAGCCAGAGCACACTATTCCCAGCCTTGCTAATGCTTGCTGTCCATGGCATTGTGGAGGAGTTGGGGAACAGAGCTTTTTTATAGGGTTAGCCTAGAAAATTGGCAGTCTGACAATAAAAATGTAGGTAATTTTAGAAAAACTGGCATGTCTATGAGTGTGTAGAACAATAGCTGTATTCACACACTATGGCCTTTTGTAGATTTTCAGTATAGTTCATATCTAAAACAAATGGGGTTTTTTTTGACCAATTAACAAAGCAAATTAAAAACAGCCACTACAGATACTCTGAAAGTGTCACACCAGAAGTGCCTTGTGCATTGTATGTTGTGTAACAGCTGTGGTTAGCAAATGGACAAAGCAATGTGAGTAAATAGAAATTAAAAGTTCTTTCAAAACATCCATAGTCTCACAGACCATGACACTGAAAACAAAAAGTGTTCTGTATATGGTTTTATATGTCTTTACATAGACAATAGAAGGTATGACACAAAACCCTTGGGCCCTGAAATTAGTGGCACATGTGTTAAATGTTTAGCATTTAAGTATCATCTTTGATATGTGTAGCTCTAGTTACATTTTTATGTTTCAGCTTGTGCTCATATATTTTGTGTAATGTGTCTATAAGTGATTGTTTGAAAATGTCTTCAGTTATAGCATTTCATTTTCTTACATCTTCATTAAGTGTTTTATCTGTAGTATCTCTTTCCATACATCATCGGTAACTGTTGCTAAGCGTCTTTGCTCTCCTCTCTCTGTGATGTCCTATCGCACTCTGATTGTTAGTTCAGAAAATGTCTTCTCAGAGGAAATTCAGTTTTAGCCTTCCCTTGCTCTTCTCTGGGCTCCCTCACATCTGTCTGCATCAGGTCGAGACTATGTGGACAATAACAATTTTATGTGTGCTTTTGGCAAGCAGAATCAAACTCTGCCACTCTCTGTTGCACTTAACACGTTTCCTGCCTGTCAGACCTCCACAGACCTCTTGTATCTGAGGAGTGCACGGAGTTTTTGTTATTACAGCCTGCCACACTTCTCTGACAAGGTTTGGTCACTGCAGCATCACAAAATAATCCATTGTTCATGGGCTTTGTGGTGCAGCATGCTACTGAATTCTAGGATTCATTAATTGTACTCATGACCTATTTTTGCAGGACATTTTTAATATTTGACACCACCATTAGTTAATTAGCCTATCAATTAACTAATAAGCAGGTCATTATTGATTTACTACTAGTAAATTTTAAACACAGCAATGCTTTCTTGGACATGGATTAAAAAAAGGCTACTGTACTGCTACACATTTTATGTGCATTTACAGAAATTCAGCTCTTCTAACTGAGTAAAGTCAGGGCCATGATGCATCCCTCCACATGTGTCTTCATGTCTTTGAAAGCCAGTTCTCTGCAGATTCTCACAGGTTCACTGGGCTTTTTTTTTTCAACATATAGCTGTTGCTAAAAAGCACATTTCAGGTATTTTGAGATGGGTGTGGTGTCTGTACTATCTCAGAACAACACGCTGTGTCCACACAGCACCATGCAATGCCATGCAGCAGCTCAAGTTCCTGGAGCAATGTACTTGCTGCTGGCTCTTCCCTTTGCCTCCTGCTCCACTGCAGGGTGGAGAATGACCCTGGGACATTTCAGAAGTACAGAATGCCACCATCTCCATCCAAAACCCTGAAAGAAACAGAATTACAGTACTTTGAAAAAAAAAATTGGACCGAGCAATAGCTTTTGAAATTAATGGGTTGCTGAATGATGCTTAATTCATGCTTCAGAAAAAAGAAAAGAAAATATAAGCTAAGAGCAAAGAAGATTTCTCCTCTCTTCTCTATTTTGCTCTTTATATTTTAGTTATGTCAAGATTTCTATATTTCTTTCATGTGGTTTTTCTGGTATCTGGTTTTCTGACTGCATTTTTATGATGTTGTTATCACCTTCCTCTCCTGCAGTGATGATAATCCATAGTCAGAAGGTGCCATGGGACCAACGACTACAGTCTAGCAACTGAGTCAGTGTTAAATCTGAGCATATATTTGCTCTGCTCTTGAATCTTAATTATTTCCAACCTTTTTAAAAAGTCACTTTAATCCACTAGAGTGGACTACTTTAGATCACCATATCTCGGGCCATTACAACTGCTCATTTATTTTAAGATTTTGATTGACAAAATTACATGGGGCCAGTCTTATTCAGAATAGCTCTTGAAGCCCAGGTCTGTCTTAAGCCATATCTACTGAGACTTACATATATGCAGTCCAAAATTAAGACTTGGTTTGGCAAATATCAAACTAGATGTTGATTTTAACAAGTCAGGTAAAACAAAAATAACAAAACCAGCCGCATTCAATTCAACTACAGGGAAAAAACATTAGTTTTTAAAATAATTTACTGTGGAGCCTTTGCATTTGTAGAGAATATGTATTATTTTGTTTACAGGAGCAAGCTATGAATGAGATCCCACCTAGCTCTGATAGTGCTCTGTTGTACCAAACTCTGTCACATAAACTTTGGGGTTTGTGTTGCAGAAGGACACAACAAGTGGGTCTTTAAGCTTTAGATGAATATTGCTCTTCTGTACCAAGCTCTGTCAAATGAATTTTGGGTTTCCTGTTGAGAAAGGATGTATTAAGTGGGTCTTTAAGCTTTAGATGAACAAAGACTATCAAATGTGCACCACTCACTAGCCCCCTACATTTGTTTTTAGGTTCAATGGTAAATGGATGGGGTTCTGCGTCTGATGAGGACCGTAACTTTTCTAGCCGTAGATCTAGTGTAGGGAGCTCCTCAGATGGCTCCATCTTTACCAGCGGCACTTTTGCACAAGCACTGGTTGCAGCAGCAGATAAAGCTGGGTTTAGGCTGGATGGAACCAGCCTGACAAGAACAGGTTTGTAGACTCAAAGTTGCTGCTTTCTGCATGAAGGGTGTCTCTGCCTATTCTTCTCTCAGTGAAACTGCGCCTCACACTTGTCTAACATGCATGGGATAAGGTGGATGGAGATACTTATTTCGGTACATTTTAAATGAAATCTTGCATTAAGATTCCTTTTTGGTGATTTGAAGTAGAAGTGAATAGCACAAGCTTTTAATCTGCACCTTTGGTCTGCTGCAGTTCCCCTCAGCACTGACTCTGCTCTAGATTTACTGACATGTGCTCATTTAATATTTCGGTGAAGAAATTACTAACTCTGCCTTGCAGCTTTTGATGATTTCATTTTCTGAAAAATCTCCTCACAATCATTCATGTTTCCAGTGATGAACATCACGTTTAAGCTGTTATGTCCATCCCTGCTCTTCTGTTGCATTTCATCCTGCAAAAGTGTGTTTTTCTGTGGAGTTTTTCTGAGCATGGGGTGAATTGGTGGGCTTTGATTGTTAACAATACAAACTGTTTAAAGCTTAATTAATAGATGATTTTAGAAAATCCTTAATTCAATAAGTTAATATATTTTAATAACATTTTATTTTGGTTATGCAAACTGAATCTGCCCAGTAGAATGTAACAGGTAAAGTGGATATTACATTTGAAAACAGACAGTCTTCTGAAATTTATTAATGAAAATTAAATATATTTCAATTCTTATTTTTAAAGCTCCATATGTTTTATTTCTATTAAAAAATATAAAGAAATATTATCTTTATTTTGGTAAAAAAGGACACATTTGCATTTCCTTAGTCTTGTCAAAATAGTAACAAGAACTAATTATTTAAATCCACAAATAGAATAGCAGAGCATGAACTTAGGTCATATTTTTTGTTATGCTTCCTCAGCTAATTCTGGATGACAAATCCCATAATATTCCTATTGTTTAAATTTTTTAGACTACTAGTGTGGTATGAAGTCTCTCCTTCAGTAAAATGGGTGCATTTAAGAGAATATCTCACATGTTGGGACTGAAAAGTGTAGGCTTTCTGCATGCAATAATTTCATGGCAAGGACTGCTTTTTAGGAACATTAGGAATAAAGGAAACAGTTGTTGGCAAAGTCATAAAATTCAGCTTTTTTCAAATCACTGGGACTTTTACCACTGGCTTTGGTCAGACACAGTCATCCTTAAAAGATTATTTCACCATAGCTGAAGCCCTCAGTTGTTTCCTTCTGTTAATGGAAAATGGATTGAATCTGTCTTATCACTTAAAAAAAAAAAAAAGCAAAAGCAAAACAAGAAAACTCATGTAGACCTTATCTAGTATGGACACATTTGTACAAACTTAAATATACTGTTTTCTTTGAAGAATCTCCCAGGTTCTGAATGAAAGGAGCAAATCTTTTCCAACCTTTTTTTTTGGTGGTGTTTTCTCCAGTAAAAGTTAATGCAAAGATTCACCAAAATTGCTGTCACTTGTATCAAACCTTTGAGAAGTGCAGTTTCCACCACAAACACGCTCGTAACAGAAGTAAGCGGACACAGAACAACACGCTGTGTTGGACACAGACACTTTAGAATAAATATTATTTTTTATTGTGGCTATGTGAGTGGAAACTACAAGAAAAGGGCAAGAACCCCCTTGTCAGTTGTATTTTCCTAGCATCATTAGGTCACAAATGCATAAAGTGAGTATGTGTGTAATTCCTCAGACAGACCATTGGAACATAGGGTACAAAAAGGATCCAGCAGTTGTGGTAGAGACTTTATGATTATTACCCTCTTACTCTCTTAACGATCCAGCAGGCAAAATGGAAATAAAATAGAAACCCACATGTAAACAAACAGCCCTGCCTTCTTTTCCTCACAGAAACCTCAGCAAATGGAAGTGCTGCCCCTGCTCACTGAGTGTCACCAGGCTGTGTCACCTCGCAGGGCAGGGTGCTGGGTCAGACACCCCTGTTACAGCCCCCAGAGTGCAGCACAGTGTCTGGCAGTGCAAGAGCAGCAGTGTTGTGCTGCTCATTGCTCTGCAGGGAGCCTGAAGGTCCTGGCTCTTTATTCCTCTGCAGTCTGGACAGTTCTTTCCACCCATTTAGAACAGCTGTGAAATACTCCCAGCGGTAGATACGGAAGGAGATGTCCAGCTCGATAGCCTCACGTGGGAATGTTTGATTGCTAAGCATGAGAGGCACTGGTGAATCCAGGTGCAATGTGTCTCTCCTGCCAGACACTTTGATCCCAGTTTCCAGAAGCCATCATGTGATTTGCCATGAAGTTCAAACAGCTTTCCTTTTTAACACCCTTGGGAAATTAAATCAAGAATTAGTGGATTCATCCTTGTCTCCACTTAAACACACTAAATCTGCTGCAGAAAGTCTGACACTGCTCAGCAGTTCCTACTGGCAGGGCTGCATACAAATACAATATGCTGTAATCAGTTATTAAGTGCATTGAAAAATGTGCTGTGGGAGTCTGCACAACATTTGTGTTTGTCCCATGTATGATTTAGGTCAGTGCTATTTATCTTGCCTCATTTTTGTGAAGGGATAAAAGAGAATGTTTGGTGTCTATTTCTTTTTAAAACCAGCATTCTGAATGAATAATCACATTTCTTTAGTCAAAAGAGTAAGTGTGAAGGATCTGCGTCCTGCACTCACTAGTTGCATTTGCATGTTGTGAGTTTATTTTTGCAAAACATCTGTGCAGCATGCTGTTAGCTGGGATGGAATTTCAGGCTCACATCTGAATTTCTTTGCATTAAGAGTATTTTTTAATTTTTATTTTTAAATGAAATTTTAATATTTTGTCTGTGTTCATCTGCTGTGTTATCCTTATCCATGCAAAAAGGGCTTGATCACTTGTCTTTGTCTGGCTGCAGCTGTGCCAGCAATAGAGGTTAATGTTCCCAAATGCTTATTCCTTGCTTTCTCCCAGCTCCAGAATTAGCTGCTTGGGTGGGTGTTCTGTAACCCAATTTTGGTTAAAATTAGCTAGGTTAGCAAAGATATTGTTTTCAGACTATATAAATTAAATTGGGTTTTTTTGTTGTTTTTTTGGTGGTGTTTTTTTTTTTTGTTGGGTTTTTTGTTTTTTGTTTGTTTGTTTTTTGTTTTTTTTTTTTTATAGAGGAGGGTTAGGGAATGTCCAAATGAGGGCTACAAATGTGGTAACCTCTGATAGCTGGCAGAGATGGGCAGCTGGGCACAAGCCTGCCTGAGAGCAATGCCCTCCTCAGGGTGCACAACAGTCAGAAGGTAGAAGATCAAGAATGACCCAGTCACGAAATCTCTGAAGCCCAAGAGTGAAATATTATCCTAACATGTATGTATTAATGTGAAACAACATGTTAGAGAGATTATGGCTACTTTTTCACTTTGCCCTCTTGGCACTGAGAATGTTTCAAATCGGATGCTGAGCTGCATTTTACTCCCAATTAGGCTTTTCTAGATCAGGTTGCATGTGACAGCATGGTGGGGGTAAGCACATCTATTGGAAGGTTTTGCTAGAAAATATAACCCACTGCAGGGTAGACCATGGTCTAAATTAACCAGAGGTTAAAAAGATCTCCTTCCTATCGTGGGCCCAGCTGACCAGAAAAATAACCATCACCCATTTTCCCACTTCCTATTATTTCTTACACCATTTGGGCACAGAACAGCACTGAAAGAGCAGAATTTCAGACTGGCTTATGCATTTTCCACTGCAGATAGCATTAAAATATGTAAGAATTTTAATTACCAATTCTATATGAATTAAGATGTTAACATCTCCAAAATTTCGCAGGAATGACATACACATGAACAAAAGAAAGTCAAAGATGGTGATTTTTAGTTTTCATCAGTTATCATTAAATATTAAGTCTATTTAATAGAATAAAAATATCAGAATAAGAGGAAGTGAATATAGTAAATGAACTGTGCTTTTTAAATTCTGAGGCTTTTAATTGTCTGCTCCATAGAACAGCATCAAAGATATTTCTTTAAGAGAAATCATATAGCTTGAATAGTGCATATATATATACATATATATATGAGATTTAATAAAATGTATAAATAAATCTGAGATCAGAATATATATCTTTAACAAATAAAAGTACTGAAAATTAACTGGAAAATTTTAACATTTAAATATACTCCCATTTTTATTTCTTGAGAAAAGAGAGCCCTTAAGCATACAGTGCTACAATGCTACATAGCTTGCAAAATCAGTTATGTTTATCTCACTGGAGTTACTCCAGATATACAGTGCATATGGGAGCCCCTGAAATGAGAATCTGGCTCAGAAAACATGAAAGTGGAAGGCAGGAGGAGATAAATTTGATATGATTGCAGAACAGTTTTCCTTCCCCGTTCAAGGCTGAGGAGTTGTTATGACACATCTGTTCAGCACACAGAGCAGGTAGGAGTTACATGGCATACAGTAGTTTTATCACAACAGATGGAATAATTTTAATTATAAAAGTTACAGACAAAAGAATGCCAAGTTTCTCTACTTCACTTGTGCTGTGTCTTAAAGCAATTGTTTTCTGTGGGTACCTTGAGGGGACACTTGCCTGCCTCTGAGAATTAGACCTGATTTAATGTTTCGAAGCAGACATTAATAGAACAGCCCATTTCAAAGCAATAACATTTTTTCATCTGGTTTCTCTCTCTTTTTTTTTTTTTTTTTTCTTTAGGCAAAGCATATTCTTCCTCTCAGAGACCTCGGCCAGGGAGTCCTTTTTCTTCTGACAGCAACACCAGTGCAGCTGTCAGTCAGGGTCAGAGGCCAAGGCCCACGAAAAAACACAAGGGCGGACGTTTGGAGCAGCCCCCTTTGCCTCATCGCCGGGAGGGAATCACGGACGGTGAGTGCTGGGGCAGGAAAACCTGCAACAGGCAGCTGGGCACAGCAGGAGAAGGCAGAGCCATCTTTTCAGGAATTTAGGTTACAATCAATTACTGCTTTGGTGGAGTTGGGGTCCTCAGGTTGCCACGTGAGCAGTGTTGCAACCCCAGCAATGTGGGGCTTGGGTGAGTGTTGGAGGAGCCTTTCCCCATTTCTGCTCTGAACATATCATCTCTGAGGGTTTCTCAGATCTTGATATAAATCTTACCCCAAAATGACTGCCTTGCACATGAGCTGACATTGAAAAATGGCCTGTGAGTGATTTTACATTTTATGAAAGTAGCCACCACTGGCAGTAGCTTTATGTCATGAATCCCTAAGGAGAAGCGGAGAGCAGCTCCCACAGGACTTGCTTGGTTTGTGCTGGCTTTGACAGACACCCAACAGCTACAGCAACACATTCCATGTTTTCCCATGATTCTCCCTCACCTCTTGTCCGTGCTGCTTCAGTCCTCACATCCACTGACCTCAGTGACTGTGTCGCCCTCTTTTACATCTCCACTTCTCTCTTACGACTACTTCCCATCTGGAAATTTCAGGCGTGTCTGTTCTGCTCTTCTAGTAATTAATATCAGCTCTTTGTTCCATTTTCTTTGTCTACCCTTCTTGAGTCCAGCAAAAGACACAGTTAGTGCCTGTTGATTTTTGGGGAAGACTGGATGGGAAGTTGGCCAGCTGGCTACCTCCCCCTCATTTATTCTGATCCCTGGCCTTGCACCTGTAGGTGTTGAAATGACCAGTGTTCACCAAAGGGGTTATTGTTACATCTCCTGCTCTATGGCTCATTCTCACTGTGATATTATTTGTGGAAACAGCTTAAAGTAGCTTAGATTCTGCTCCTATGTATCCAAGTTCCTTTAAACATTAATTCCCTCCCCTTGTGGATACATTACAGAGGGCTCTGTATTACACAGATCCATTGAATAGATGCATCTATGAGAACAGTAACTGGAAGGTCACGGCTGCCACTCGTAGTTCTGGCCATACTCTTGTACAGGTTTTGTTAACCCTTCTGAGTACCATATCCTGTCACCTTGAACTGTGAGCATCTTAGGTCACAAATTCTGTGTACACGTGAGTTTGTAGTGCACTCAGTATGGTGGACACTAATATTTCTGCTTCTGAATACTATTGCTACAGAAGTATTTTACAATAGTGTGGATACCAGAAAATTAATGGGGATCCAGTTCAGGTCATGAGACAGATGGAAGTGGGGCTCCTCAGAGAGTGACTCCATCATAAAATTTGGCATTGTTTAAATTAGTGAAAGAGATCCAATTTTAAGATTCATTTTAAAAGAGGAAACTCCTTTTACTTAGTATTTATCCTTAATAAAATACTAATCTTACTGGAGTTTCATTATTTAAATCAGAATACCAATGATATACTATTTCCTTCAACCTCTCAGACATGGGCAATAACCATAACAGCTTGCGGATGCCATTAGATTAATATTTGTCTTTTATAAACCTAGTTAAAGTCCTTGCTATACATTGCAAAAATTTATGATGTCCTGGAGCAATAGAGGAACAGTTCCCATCCTGTCTTAACACAGGAAAAAACAAACAAACACAAATGATACAGTTTTCCGCTTCAACTCCTACTGAATATGAGTCACTAAAGTGTAATGTCAAGTCTGAGTCATAGTTAGATTTGCAAAAGATCATTTCTCAATTAAGGAAGCTAGAAGTTGCTGCTGCCACCTGCATGTATGTAAACAATTGAACTTAGGAATCTCTGGTCTGCAGAAATTAAAAATGGTAACTGGGTGCTTATTGTAGAATATTGCTATGAGCTTTACAAAGACAGACAGTACCACTGTGCTTAAACTGTAGCTAGAAAGAGGAAGTAGGAGAGCCTCACATAGTTCTAGCAATTCCAAGCCCTAATCCAGGCCAGTCCATTCAGCCCTGGGCCATCCTGATTTCTGTGAAAAGCATCACTATACATTTTCTCTGCTTTTTCTGATGTCTCCAATCCATTCCCACATAACTGCTTCCTCTTGGATTTGTCTTGTGAGAATATACTTGGTTTGCTAGTTGTTTTCAAATTCCCAAGCTGGATGAGTCCTGGTATCCTGTGTTTAAGTCTCATCACATACCGGATGTCTGTCATTTTCAATTTTCATTGACCAAGAAAGCTCCAGCTTTCTCTGCCCATTCCCATACACATCCTGAGTGCTTCCTCCTTGTTAACTGTAACCATGTGGGACAGTGCAAAAGACCTAAGAAACTGTAATATTTAACACATAGCACACACATCTCAGACCGTGTAAGCATCTGAGGACTCAACTTCATGCTTAGTTTTGACAGCAATCCACACAAATCCCCTAAAACCCTACTCCTTCATTTCCTTCAGCTGCAGGTCAGAAGCCTCTAGAGACTGACTCTAGATGGAGTCTTCATATTTGTCTTGCTGTACACTTGCTTTTTCACTTCCACATCCTGAAAGACTGTGGAGACAACAGCAAATCTACAGAGGAAGAATATGTTATGAATCCCTCAGATGGTGAAAACTTCCATTCTGAGCTCACAGTCCACCATAAAAAAAAACCAAACCAAAACAAAAAAACCCAGGAGGGTTTTAGTGTTCAGTGCTCAAGTAATAATTTGTTTTCCTAGAAACAATGTAGCCATGAATTGCAAAACAGTGGAATCTGTCATATAGTTTGCTGCACGGTAACTGTATGACTGAAGTTAAAAGCCCTTCCTTAACTGAGCACGATATGCAAAAAAAAAAAAAATCAAATAGGAGGCAGAAGGGAAATATGCTTAGGGTTTGAAAATGAGAACTGGAACATAAGACTTATGTTACCATGCCTTGCTACTAACTTCTACTGTGTATTAAAAATAATTTTTAATGTCAAGAAAATACCTTCTGATGCTAGAAAGTGTTTCAGAGACTTATTAAATGTCACAGTAATTATCACTCCTATGAGAAGAAGTCACTGACACAGGTAGAAAGGTGTGTCCTTATAGGTTCTTTAACTTGCTGCTTTTTCCAGTTAATAATGAAAAGCTGTGCCAAACCTTGACTGGTGCCTGAATCATTTAGCCAATGCTGTGCCTTCTAAAGAAGGGCTGGAGTAATCCCAGACTGAATATCCATCTCCCCCTTATCAGGCACTCTGATCTCCTACAGCTCCTCAATCACAATCCCTCCATTACTAAATCAATAAGACCATCACCTCCCCACCAATGTACTTATGAATTGCCTTGCAGATTTGATAATCCTGCCATTAGAGGCTTCAAAATGAAAGTCTGGATGACATCCTACTGACCTAGAAAGTTACTAGCTCACTGCAGGCTTTCGGGTATTTTCCCTACCACCTGAAGGATAAATGGAATTTAGATGGAAGTAGGGTGAATCAGTGTTACCACTCTGGGTATCCTCACTGAAAATCCTACTGAAGTCCCTACATTTCTAAATTCAGAACTTCTCTGAAGGGATTGACATGTTGGAATGATTGACATGATTGCCTTTATGTGGTAATCAGTGTTCCTGTGAGGATCTGGGACTTCTAACTCAGCTGGCACCTGTTACCCCTTTAGCAGGGGTAGGAAAGCCAAGGCAAGACTGTTCTCAATGGTGTTGGAGGATGAAACTCATGACTCCAGATGGGATCTTTCTATCAACCCAGACAAGAGAGCAGAAAATATTTAGTTATTTACTAGGGCACAAGATTTACAATGCAGGATGTAAGTTGTTTATTGAAAAGGACAGGTAGGTGTTACTGTGGCTGTCAACCTGAGTAAGGAGGTGAAGAAACAGTTGAGTCAGGTGATGTTTGGCTACAATTAGTAACTGTTCTTACAGATCTTCTCAGACACCTGTAACAGAGTTCAGTAAGTTTGTACTCAGGCCAGAGCCAGTTTATGTTAATTCCAAAGTACCTGTAGTTCTTCTAGAATTCTGTGAAGCTTCATTATAAGATAAATTTTATTTTTCTCTTCAACTCATCCATAGGTTTAAAGCACCCAAGGAAATTTACAAACATGGTGTTTCATTTCACTTGTATGCATAAGTCAGTCTTTATGCTTGTTTCGTGGATGGATAAAGGCAATAATCAGGTTAAGAGTAGATCAACATCATAACTCTACAGTAATTCCAGGAGTTGCAGCCAGCTCTAGAACATGTAGTATAGTTTAAGTACAAGCCTTCTTTCCTTTTAAGTATCTAATTAATAACAACTATTAGACAGCAATTTCTGAAGTACGGTAGTCTGTTTAAAGTTTAATACTGCAATAATTTTAACTTTTTTTTTTTCTATGCTACTACTTTAAATTTTTGCTTATATTGAATGGTAAATATTTTATCTGGGAAAATTGCATAGTCTGATGTCATGTTACGGCTGTGTTTATTGAATTCAATGCATCTCCACAAAGTGCTTATAAATCACAGCTTCAGTAATCTCTATTTCAGATTGCATAAGCAGATGCCAGTGTTGTGGTTCTGTACATTAACTGGTTATGATCGCAATAAAATCAATTATAAGAAATGCCATTTTGGAAGCCAGCACTATAAAGCAATTTTAACATTGGCAAGCTCCCATACCCTCCTGCTTCCACCTCCAGTAACTCAAGTATAGTCATTGTCACGAAAGGTCGCATCTACATTCATAACAAAAAATTTCTCAAATAAATTAGTGCTGAACATAAAACATGCACCAAGCTCACTGACAGATTATCAGAAGGCTGCTCTCGCCAGAGGGTGCTTATCTGAGTCTGGGGCATAGCACTGCAGTTGTAAGAAAAGGCACAGGAGCACCACTGGATACAACTTTTTTCTCTTGCAAGCACAAATAACCTGCACATCTCATTTATCTGTAAGAGACAGTGTTGACTGGAATGACATCTCAGCAACTTTGGAAGCATTTCTGCTCCATATGTGAGGTATAAGTATCACCTCTAACAGCAAGGATGTGAAAAAAATTCTGTGTAGCATTATATAAAGCTGGATTAGAGACTTTGAATTAAACTCTCTCCAAAGGCCTCCTGACCAATTTATAAAATGAATTTCAGTTGTACTAGAGTTATAAACATCAGACTTCCCTGCAGGCAAAACAGAGGTTTACTTTTCCATGCCTGTTACTGACCAAAGTTTAATTCCTTGATAAACCTTCACAACACAGTAAGATAGAAAGGACTAAGAAACAGGTCAGACCCAAATCTATTGTAAGATAACATAGGTTTTTGTGAAGTTGGTGTGGCTGCAGAGATTAATTTGGGCTATCCATTGTCCCAAAACAGAATAATCGAAAAGTGTTGCTTGTATATGATATAGAAGTATTTTCATTATGATACTAAAGTTGCTTCTATTTTCTGATTTTTTTTCTTTTAAATAATCTGGACTATTGTGAGTCTATCACATAGTTTACATGAAAAAGTTGCATTTAGAATTAGAATTATCCTGAGCCTATAATTACTTGGGTCGTGGACTAATAAAAAAGTGCACTTTTGCCCCCACAAATGTGTTTAGAAGGTTGACCTTCAATTCTATAAGCATCTTAGTAGTCCAAGTCACAAACTTGAAAAGGACAGAAGTTGTTAGAGACCAGGCAAGTGTCTTTCTGTGAGCTGAAATTGTATTTTAATTAGTTATATTTGCAGGACTGCTAAACTTAAGAGTGGCCATCCTCTAGTCTCTGAAGAGTCTTGCTTTTCATTTTGTCGACTAAAATAATCACCCATTGTTTGGTGGTTCCATTGAAACACATTGGTCAGAGATGTACTGATGCTTTTTCAATGGCAGAAGGTTTCGCAATTAATTTTTCCCAATACTTGTGGCATTGTATTCATTTTGATGAAGTTCTATATTAGATTTTGAGTTTGCACCTCGAGTTGAAAGTCTAGCCCAAAAACAGGATGAAGCAAGCCCCAGTAGGATGGATGGAAATTGTCAACTGGCACAGGTCAGTTTTCCACAGCCTTTCTTAATTCCTTGCTGTTACTGAACAAAACAGCTGGAGTACACCCCACAGAAAAGAAATCCCATACTTGGAAGTGTATGTCAGGGCTCAAAGTCTAAGGATTTTTGTGGAGGTTAGACAGAGGTAGAAACACAGCAACCAGAATAAAGAGCTAGCAGAAGTCAAAACCCTTTTCTGATAATATGAAATTTCCTCCTTTTAAAATGAACCGATTTAGTAGCTCGTACCGTTTGCAAGGCACTTTTCAGCGTCGAAAACAGACCTTCTGTTTCAATTAAAAAAAAAAAAACCAAAAACAAACAAACAAACAAACAAAAAAATCCACCAGTTCACCTGAATCTTATTCACATTTTTTAGATCTTCCTCCACCACCCGACCCGCCCCCCGGTCAGGGTTTAAGGCAGCCCATAGTGCCCGGCCAGCGCGGAGGCTCTGCCGAGAGGAAGGGGAGCTCTCTGGAGAGGCAGCACGCAGCAGCCACCGTAGATGACACAAAGAGCTCCCTGGACCGGCCCGCTAGGACATCACTAGAGTGGCAGCGGCAAGCCCAGGAGTGGATAAGCTCTACAGACCGCCAAGAGGATTTCAGGAAAGCCCAACACAAACAAGCCTTCGGATCAGGTGTGTGCGCGCTGCACCGGCCGAGGCGAGGCAGGCGGCTGCTCCACCCCTCTGCTGAGGGGTGCTGTGCCTGGCAGGGCTCTAGGGTCACCCCACAGCTCTCTGGGAGAGCACTGAGAGGGTCAGGCTGGAAAATAAGGAAAGGCAAAGTGAAATGAGATCTTGTGATCCAACTATCTTCCCTCATGCAACAATGAAATCTCATTAGCACCTGACTCGGTGTACTCTTTGCAGTGTTTTGGAAATTAATAATGTTCCCAAGCGTAGCGATGGAGAAAATAGGAACAGTTTCAGGCCAGCAGGGAAGGAGAGAGATTTCTAGAGTATCTTTTGTTGGTGTATTTATTTCTACATATAGGGCCATATTTTCCAGTTCTTTCAACCTGCTTCCAAGTTGGCAGCAGTTTTTACATGTCTGCAAGAAGGCTGATCCTTCTGAGCTGCTGGCATTCCTTTCAGCCGTATTAAAAACCCCTCTCTTCTCTTTATCCCAGGATATGACAAAGTAGCATTCATCTCTTAAGACCAGCTAGATGACAGCACAGGTTTTCACCTTCATACAGGACCTGCACCTTGCCCCAGGCTGACTTTAGCACCTAAATGGATTTCAAGTCTGCACAAATGTGCACAGGAGGTGATGCTAGGCTGGAGTTGTATTTCCACAATATTCACAGTTTCCCTCACTGAGCCTGACCTCAAGTAAAAGCTGCTGTTTCATCCTAGGATGTTTTCTTTAACCCATTAATCACCTCATCCCAGTGCAGTGCTGATTAGTGTGATACAAGAGGACAAATGAGATTAAAACAAAAAAAATTTTACTGTGTGGGAAGTTTTTTTGTAGGGTTACACTGTTTCTTCACTTATGTATGTGGCTCCCACAGCTACACTAGAGGTACTCTTATCATCCATATTTTTCTTGATTTTGTTCACTCTTAAAGCTCCTTGTTAATCTAACACACTTATGCCATTGACATACTAAAAAAAGAAAATGTGCAGACAAATCTGTCATGGGGACAGGATTTACTGAATAAAGTCCTCCTAGGGAAAATACTGCTACCTGTATCTAAAATGTAAATATTTTCAATACAATACATATTTTAAAAAATAGCAATAATGATACTGTTAAAACCCTCTAATGTGTTGGCTGCATAAGCGAGTGGCTGTTCATGTTCTAAAACCACGATGTGAAGTCACAGTTTAAAAATAGTGTGTGAAATTCATGCTGCTTGGTAAAATGGCAATTTTAATTGCAATTTAGGAGACGTACAAACACATAGAAAATAGCCCAAATATACCTTACACTTCTCATTTCCTTGGAAATTATTATGAATGATGCCTCTCTGTCCTGCTTAGAAAGAAGTCCCTTCTTTTTCCTCTGCATCACAAGTGTGCAAATAATATTTGTCATTTATTCTGTGATGCAGAGCTTACACAGTAGTAAAATTCCCATCCTGCAGGGCATGCATTTATCTGTCCATAAATAAAGAGAACATGATCTTGACACTTCCAGTGCCCTACTGAAGTGGCTACAGGTATCCTGTTCTTGTCAAATTCAGGATGCTGAGAGCAAGTGCATATCCTTTATGCATTAAAAAAGATGTCTCTTGGAGATGCTATGAGTTTGTCCTGGTGTGAGGAGTTCACAAAGTTTGTGCACAAGATGGGCCAGGGCTTCATATCTCTCTGTCTGCATTCTCATTCCAGCCTCTTACCCTGCAGCTTTCTTGCTGTGCACTCTTGTCTCTGGTAGATTTTTAAAAGGCTACTCTTGTGCATGATGCTGGTTTATAGCACTATATTTGGGTGTTTTAAAAATATTAATTGTGCTTCTTCCCTTTTCCTTAATTAATTGCATAGTTATTTAGAGGTCTATTCTGTCCCAGTTTTCAATACAGTTCCAAAAAAGAGTTGTTATTATTAGTTATCATCTTCCAGAAAATAGATAGTTTGCAATTTAGGGGGTTTCATTCAGATGTTACCAAGCTGTGAGTGAAATTTTGAAAGTAAGACCTTTACTTTGAAGTTGAATAGAATAAAAATACCTAAGTCTGGGATCTCTGTTTCCACTGGTTGCTTTCAGTATAAACAAGATCACCGAGTTCCTAGCAGTGGCTTCATTGTAGAACTGGAGTTAAAGCACATCAAATATGACATTCTCAGCTCTCCCCCCCAGCAAAAGCAGTGCTAGATCAGGTTACAATAATTTTGATAAAAAGGAAAAGCCTTTTGTTTATTTTCTGAGGTATAGAAGCATTGTTACACATACACATCCTGATTTCACCGGGGCTAGAATTGTATCTTCAAATTAATGGCTTGGTATTTCAAACAGAAAGGCACCAGCAAAGCCTTCCCTTTGCAGGCCTGGATGTGGGGCACTGTTTGGAGAGTTTAATAAATGTGAGCCCATTCTCAGGACTGGAGACAACTACTTTTTGTGTACTAGAATGTTGTGTAAAACCTTTATTTTATTTCACAGTTCCTTATTTTATGGATTATGTTTATTTCTGAAGGCACAACAGATAATTTAACATACCATATGTTCTATAATGATAATGCACTTTATATTTATTCATGGTCCTTTTTCCTCAATATTTCATTGAACCTGAAGGAGGCCTTATCCTGAGTCCACAAGCTAGAAAAACACATCAATTCACTATATATGTCATCTTCCAACTCCTTTGAAATGCTAGTGACTTTTGTTTTCATGCTTTAAATGTATCCAGCTTTCTGCTAAACTGATTTATGCTGCTTGCTTTATTGCTGCCTTAATGCAAACTGTTCCATATTTAAGCCAGCCTTCGGAAACCAGGTTTGCATCTGCCTCTATTGTTAGGTCTTGATATATAAAAAAAACAAGTAACATAATTTAGGAGAGGCTGTGGCTCTTAAAGGCCATTCTACAGTGCCTTTCAAGCATTTCTTTTAATTTCAGTAAGGACAGCACACAGCCATAGCACAAAACACTGATAATGCCCCTGTGTCGTGCAGCACAAATATCATGGTCCCTTGGCAGGACCAGAGGGAGATGCTTTGGCAGAGAGGGAAGTCAGCTGCCTGCCCTCTTCTGCAACACATTTACCTTAAAAACAGGCTCAGTTCATCAGCAGCTCACGTGGGGAATCCCCACATCCTGCTCTCTTGTGGCAAATAATGAAATCCTGAGTTTCTTCCTCAAATTTGTTCTCGTTTAGCACTTCTCTAAGTTAATTATGCCTCTGCTGCAGTCTTTGCAAAGGCTTCAAGCTTGTGAATAAAAGCGGTTTTATCTCCTCTTTCTTTCCAACCATCCCCACCTACTTTTCTTTCTGTGTTCCTGCCCTCTGTCAAAGAAAGTCCCTTTCTCCTCAAAAGGTTGTTTAATAGTGAAGACAATTGGAAAACCAAAATAAAGGAAATCCTTTGGACCTAAATTCACTTTGAAAAAAGGCAAGATTCAAGCAGTAGAAATCCCACTGATTTCAGAGGGGACAATGCTTTGTTTGAGGTTAGGCAAATATATTCTTTCTTGAATCAAACTATATTTAGCAAGATCTCTTTCTTCAGCTTCTGAGAGGGCAAAAGTGGATCATACACAGTAAAGAAATAAAATACTACTTCTATTTCAGTGTTAAATCAGTTCTGCTGTTATGCTTCTTAGATTTGGATTATTACAACAATATCTCCAGGAAACTCTAATCAGAAGTGATGTCTTGTTTTACTTCATGCTATATGAAGACATACAGTCTTATGCCTTATTGCCATTAATCCTGCTCTTGAAAGCAGTTTGTTATTTCAGGTCTTCACAGAAAAATAATTCAAGTGAGCAAAAGTAAGCCTTTTGCTCATAATGGAACATGAAACAAGCTTCAGGATTATTTATCCACCCCAAATATTACAACTGCAATGTATAATATAATATTTTCCAATGTAATTCAACACCAGTTAAAAAAATTGTTAGCGTACTTTGCATCATTAGAAATTACTGAGTTGCTGGAAGCTAATTAAATTAGCTGATATTGTAGTTCTTTATCTAAACTGATGGAGGTAATGTTGCCATAATTTAAGCTAAAGAAAAGGAAAAAGCGCATTTATGTAGGCTTGAAGCAAAAATCTAATCATAGCTTCATTGTTTTGGAAATTGCATGTTCACCTATTTTTATTAAAGTATCTATGATTCATGGTCTCTTATTCATAATGAATCTAGACTTTTTAAAATTAATACAAACTGACTTAGGAGTTCACAAGGAAGCAAGATTTAAATTCATACTGGCTTCTCTGTCCTTTGGATACAACTCCTAGTTGTGCATTTTCTTAGGTAAAATTGTTATGCTATAAAGCAAGACAAAAGACAGATATGAATGAATATGATGTACATAAATGAATAGGTTGTTTATTCCTACTTCTAGGACTTCATTGGTATTTATTTTGCTTTGTTTTGCTTTTCTAGAAGAGGCACTCGTACCATATAGTAAACCCAACTTCCCATCCCCTGGTGGCCACAGCTCTTCAGGAACATCTTCTTCTAAAGGATCAACTGGACCTAGAAAAGGTGAAGTCTTGCGAGGAGGTCACCAACGCAATGCCAGTGACCTTCTTGATATAGGCTATGTGGGATCAAACAGTCAAGGACAGTTTACTGGTGAATTATGTAAGTTTACCTCTAGCTCCAGTTAAAACTCTCAAACAGATAAAAGAAAAAAATTATACATCTCTTGTGAAGGGATCAGGAAGTTGTGTGTGATAATCAGATTAAGCTTTATCCAGGTTTTTTTGCCTTCTGAGGCGTATTGCATGTGATGGCAAACAAATGTCATCCTTCTTTTCCTTGCTTTGGACAGTTCAAATCTGTGTAAGCCATGCCAAAGTTATCTACATGGTACATCTCTCTGTGTGTAATGCTAGTGAAGCATGGGGGAAATTGAGAAGGAATTCTAGTAACTTAGAATTTGTTTTTTTGCAAAGTGTAGCGTGCTTGTCTTGGAAATGCCAATGGCAGATTTCCTCAGCCTTCACCTTAATTTCCTGTTGCTTGATGAGAAGTATTCTCTTAGATGGAGGTCCTCTTTTCTTGATTGTGTAGCCCAGTTTTTCAGTTTTATATCTCCACTCTTTTCCTCAGCATCCCAGATCAGGGAAATTGTTTTCCAAATTTGTTTCCTATTATCACTCAGTATCTGTTAAACTTTGTATAAAACCATGTTGATGCTATGTACGTGCTGGCAGTACCAGCTGCCCAAAGGCTTGACTCTGTTGTTTGAAAAAGAACATCAAAACCCCAGCATACTCAGGCATACTGGTGTGTTTAATAAACTCATTAATGGTAATAAAAGCAGTGGAGCTGTTGGCATGTCTGCATCCTCTTGCTGCAGTCACACCCTCAGCACCTCCTGGCAGTTACTGCCCCGTAGCTGTAAGAGAGATAATGGTGACCCACGAGCCCTGAAATGTGCAGTCTCAGATATGGGTCTGGTAAGTGCTAAATTTTAGCATGCCTTGCTTTTCATCTTAGAAGCAATTAACCCTGTTCTCACAACCTACTGAATATTCATCCTGCGCTGCAGTGATATTGCCATAGGCTTTAGTTTGTGGGGTTTTTTTCTCCTTATTACAACCTCTTTCTCTTTTGTTTCTCTCTATAGAGTAGTTGAGAAGACACATTGCAAGCTGCTCTGATGGACCATCAGGTCTGAACTCATGGAAGTGATGACACTAAACAGTGCAATGAACATTTTCTTTATTTATGTACTATTAAAAGAACTGTAAATGCAATGTAAAGACACACAGCCACACATATCCCACAGATACTTTACTTGTGTTCTTCTCTTTAATACACCATCCACCTTAAACTATTCCTTGTCAGGAGTATATAAAAAAAGAAAGAAAAAAAAAAATCACCCTCCAGGATTCAAAGGATTTCCTTCTGTATATAATTTCTTTTGTTGCATTGCTATGCAAGCTCACCTTCTTTTTAGCTATGTTCATATTCATGTCTGTTTTTACTGGTCTGTTGTACTATATGTGAATTAATAGGCTGTGGTGCCATATATTAACTTTTAATTGTGTAACTTTTATGTTTAAAGTTTGCACTGCAATTTTATTTGGTGATAAGCACAAAACTCTACTCCTCATGACATGAAGAAAAAAGAGACTGAATGTGTGAAGAAGGTTTACGTCCTGTAAGCTGCTTTGGAATAACGCTGGATGTAAAGGAGTATGTTAGGTGGTTTTCCATTGGGGTATAGAAATGAGAAAGTGACAGGCAAAACTGATGTCAGTGAAGACATTAGAGACAGATTTAAACCTTTTCAAAGCAAGCAACATAGTTGCTCTTCCTATTTAAGAAGGGGTCAGAAGCTGGAAGTGTGAGATTAAAGAGTGAAAATTAATACTAAAGGTAGCACGAGATGGCCTAGACCCTTTCACTAGAATGATACCCTTAGTATCTGCTTTTAGCCATCCCATGCCACTAAGTAAAGGGGAAGAAAAACAAACCTTGCTACAAACAAAAGAACTTAAGGTGTTTCACTAAAGCTGTTTTTATTTTGCAGTTTTAAAAGAATTATTACCATTAATTTCTCCAGCCCAAAATATAGGACAGAGATTTTCCAGGAGAAACAAACCATATAAACACAAGGAATACCTAGTAAGAAGATAAGAATGCAATTTATTACTAAGACATATTCAGGCTGCTTCCAAAAAATTGAAATGTCAGAGTATCTTATTTCATCTTTCCAATACATGTACAGTATGATAGAGGATAAAGCTGCACCACTGAAATTCATGACATTAATTGTTTTGATGCAGTCTGCACAACCCTTTCTGTTCCATACCTGAAGTCTGCAAGAGCTGAAGTTGGATCCACTAAATTTGTAGTAAAATGTTTAGCTTTTGGGAGGAAAACAGTGGTCAAATTAATTTTAGCTTGCATTAAGTATCTCTCTGGCAATACAATGCATCCAAAAAGTTGGATATAAGCAAAGGAAATCTTTGACCTGTGTTTTAGTGAGTGGCTTCAAGCTCGACTATGATGAGGAAATAACGCATGTTTATACACTTTTTGAATAAACCAGCCTCTGTAAGTGGACATTAATGACAGCATCCTGTCTCTTAATTAATTTTCATGATTTTGTCCAAGTCTTCTTTACCTCTCAAATCTCAAAGAATAAATTCTCAAGCTTTTCTTAGAATATTGTGTGTGGCTAACCCACCCATTACGTTTATGCTTAATTTAAATATTGCATCTTACAGCTTATTTCTGTTAGTTATCTGACCATGAACACAAGTTTCCATTGAATACCCTTTTCATGTAACCAGTCTATGTTGTTTTATATTTTGCCTTGGAGCTCACCAGTATTAAGAACACTTTTTGTCATGGCAGAATTTTAGAAAAGTAAATGACGATGCTAAATATGTGTTGCTTTTCATTTCATTAACTTCTTCCATGATAAGATAAAACACGACAGCCATACTATAACTCAGCACTATTGAATATGGAAAAATGCTAGTTAGCTCCTTTAAGGTCAAGACGTGTTATTTAGCAAGTTACAAACAAAAAAAAGTCAAGGAAAAAAAGTAGGAATTTATTTACATATGTGACCAATGAGTATATGCCATTTTCCTGCTTGTTAAAACACTATAGTTAAAAACATAACTTTAAATGTGCAAAAATGTTCAAGTAAGATAAAGAATGCAGCATAATTACATATGCATGGTTTTTATTTTGGTATATACCATATGAAGAGAAGACTATTCAGAGTACAATTCAAATGTAATTCTCTGGAAAATGTTTAACTCAGTCACCAGTAGTTGTTTTTTCCCCATTTAATTCAAAAGCTTGTGCTGAGCTTTGGTGGAACACCTTACTCACTCTGTTCTATTCATAATTCAGTATCATTAGAGGTTGATAAAGCCATTCCAATTACTTTCAAATATGTGTTTTATCTCTTCCACTGGAAAGTAAATGTGTGTCAGTATTAAAGCTGTTCAGTACCATGATATTCACTAACTTGTCCATCTGCTTCTGTACATTTTTGTTCATTAATAATTTGCTTACAATATTACATAAGGTGTTGTTGTGTATGGCAAAGTGTCTCCATTATCTTACAGGTGATGTCTCTTCTTTTTTTTCTCTCTCTTTTCTATACAGTGTACTTCCAATGAACCACAGTACATATTTTTTAAAATGCCATTTAATTTACTATTTTAAAAGAAGTATTCTTCTTTTTTTAAAAAAAATGAAAACATTTATTGTGAATAATGTGTTTAAAGAAAAGGGATGTTGTGGCAGCACTTAGAATTGTTTTTCAATTTGTTTTTTTAAAAAACTGTTTATTGGCTACAGTTTGTTCACGAAAAAGTATGACCTCTTAATGTGTTTCATTGGTATTGTTAGTGCAGCAAAGTTAAATTGGCATAAGAAGTTGGTTAATAGTACTGTTGAAGTGTGTATTGTATATTTACTGGGGAAAAATAAAACATATTCACATTTCAAATCTATGTTAAAAGACCTTGAGTAAGGAGTCAATATGTGAAAACCCAAACAGGGAAAATCAGGCAATAATAACGTAGACTGAGCTATAATCATCACTGTCCACTTACAGGTGACAAGGAACATTTTATACACTGTTTTTTGAATTAAGCTATGAGCCAGTGGCAAACATTGCCTGTCCTAGGGGTTTCTGTTTAATGTCCTGTCTCTACTGAAACAGTTGTACCACTGTAATTACACTGGTGCAGCTATTCCAGTGAATATCCTGCTTGTAGCTGTGTTCTCTCAGTGGGCACAGCTGGCTCTGCCTAAAGCCCACAGGGCAGAGATGTGTAAAACCTGCTCTGAACCCTCAGACCTGGGGTCTGGTACTGGTGGAGCTACTGCAACCCAGTACAGAATACCCCAAAAAGTATGGATAGGTGCTAGGTCAGTTTTTCTCGATCTTTGTGCTGAATACCTGCTCAATTTTAAATGCAGGAGGTCTGAAGGACCAAATAATTGTTCCATGTGCTTCAGTGGTGTATTGCTGTATGGGCAGCCGTTTCAGTGATGCAAGGAAAAGACATTTTCTTTTTAATTTTTTTTTTGTTTTGTTTCTTTATTTCTCAAGTACATATCCAAGTCAGTAAACTTTTAGAATATCTTTTTGTTGTCACCTGAAATGCAACAGAAACACCATTCCTTGGGAAAAGTACTAAAGATAAGGTGCATGGGATGTTTTTAGGTATATTAACTTAACTACACACCGGTGCAAAAGGAAGACATGACTGTTTGAAATAATGATATGCTGGTTTATGCTTGCCTCAGCCCTTGCATTCCCAGCCATGAGAAGAGGTGTGTACTGAGGCTGAGAAAGAGTCCTCACAACTGAAAGAGGATAGGGAATAAGGTTGGGGGAGGTTTTGGCAGGAACTTTTATTTAACAAAGAAAAAATTACAGGCAGCTCCTTTGGCTTGTCTACAATTTATGCAGTTTGAGGGTTTTTTTATGGTTAATGGCCTTGTGGAGTTTTAGCAGGGGAACTAGAAAGAAAAAAGTTGACCTTTTGTAAAGATTGGGGGGTACTTGTTTGCTGAGGGAGGATTTTTTAATTTCATTTTTAGTTTTTTAACACATGTTTTGTGTTCCATCTATCTGGAACACATTAGCTAAAAAATAGTTTTTGAAAACCATGTGGGCAGCAGACAGTTTTTTTAGGAGGCAAATTCAAATAGCAGGAAAAAGTAATATAAAATAAGGAACATATATTGGTTTAGAAACAGCCAAGTCCACCACAGTTTCACATGCAATTTTGAACAGTACAATAATACGTATAAACATCATTCCTTTTGGTTTCCATACCAGAACAAATTATTTGAAGTCCATAGGAGGCCTAGATCCTCGGGACACTAAATCTGGTGCTGTGTTTGAAATATGTGGTTACTCCAAGCTGCTGAGAGTGGAGAATGCTCGGGGTTGTACCAGTCTCCAGCAGAGAAGCCCTGGTGGCTTCAGGCTGGGTGGGTTTCAGTGGATCCCAGGCAGGGATGTAGAGGAAGGTCACTTCTCTAGGGATGGAGTTTTCAGGGCAGGGAAGGTGTTCAATGCCTGCAGCACCATGGGGTTTGCACTGAGCTCACTTAGGTGTGTCTCACATTTTGGGACTGCCCTCCCCAGCTCCCCCTCAGTGCTCACCTGCGGGCTGTGCACTCAGTGCTGGTGCTGGTACCTGGATCTGGGGTGTCTGGAGCAGAAGAGCCATGGAGGTGCTCTGTGTGCATTGAGTGGCTGAATAAATGGACAAATGCTTTATTAATTCAGGGGGAGCAGGGGCACAGCAGAGCAGTGGCAGCAGACATCTGCTCTGCTGTGTCTGGCTTGTTCCCCTCTTCAGGGCTGAGCCCTTTCCTGCCAGCACTCCTCCACCCAAATTAACAGATACAACTCACAGATATCTCATGGGACCCACAGGAGATGTAGGGCTATGCCTGCATGCACAGTGGACTGGTTATTTGGGGAGAAGTAGCTCTGAGTTCCACAGCTGGTGTGAGGACTAGATTTCTCTTTAGCCTGACTTTTTTTAACTGTGTAGCTACATCCAGGAAGACCCGAGCAGAAAACAAGTTCCTAGAGCAGAGCTCAGCATTGCAGCATCTCTTCTGGTATGTGGAGCTTTATTCAGTCTGTTGTAGGCAGTCCTGAGTTCACCGCTGAATTCTCACCACATCCTGAGGCCTCAGGTGACTTATGCTGATGACATCTAGGCAAGTGAGGTTACTCCTCTTGCTTTAGCAGAATGGAAAAAAAAAAACACCAAACAAAAACCAAAAAACACCAAAACTTAAACCTTTTACTTTAACACAAAACTTTTAAAACAATGCTCAAAAATCCTAGAAAACAGCATTTCAGATGTATGTTTGACAATTTTTTTTTTCTTTTTCTTGGTGTTTTGTTTTGACTACCATTGAAATGATCCATTTGTTTTTTTTCAGAGTTGTAACACTGTCCCTGCACCCCCTCCCCCCCCCACCCCACTGCATTTTCCAGTACTTATCTTTCATCTGTAAAGAAGTTATGGTAAAGAATAATGGCATTTGTGTACTTACATTGTTCTAACTTTAAGCAACAAGGTGCACAGTTGCATTCAGTTCAATTGATCAAAGCCAGATGGGCACAAAATGTTTGTGGGGTTTTTTTCCTAAAAAGGCCTGCTATTTGTGCTGATATTTGTTCCCCATTTATGCTGATCAGTGCATCTTTTGCCTTCAAGGATGCCATTAGTAACTCTCCTTTGTGTTCAAAAGCAGGAATCCATTGTGCAGCACTTGGAGAGCCACTCGGATGCAGGTAAAGAATATAACAGCTTGAGCAAGTGCTAATTAGAACCAATTAAAGTTAATTGACCTCTTTTGGCAGTAAAATGCATAATAGAACTTGCTCTGTCCTTGCAAAATGGAGATCTTGCCTCTAAGCATAAGAGTGAAGCAGAGTTTCATGTAGCAGCCCGTAGTAATTATGTGAGTATAACAACCAGGAAGCTGCTTGCTACAATTTGTTCTAATAACTGAGCTCTACTGTATCAGGCCAATGCAATAAAAGTGAGATTTCTGCTTCAGTCTATTTAAAAACCTAATTTTTACAGAGCAAATGAGCATCCCAAGATACCGATACTAATCTCTAGGAATGAGTTGGCAGAAAAATAGAGTCCCTTTTTATAGGTAAGTAATGGTGTGAGCATAAAAAAAAGGCAGTTTTACACCTGCTGGTTGGAAATAGCCCTGATGCTCAGAGGTTGCATCTGTCCTGGACAGTGGGGGAAGCTCTGGCAGGCCTGCACTGGTGCTTTGCCTGGGTGAAGGATCTGCCCACAGTGCAGGGGCTCCCCGCTGAACCTTGCCATGAGGTTGCCTTCGGCAGACTTCTGTTGGAAAAGGGGCACTGGCATCCATCCAGCTGAGGTTTGTGGTGCTGCAGGACTACACCACTGCCGTGGGCATCACTGTGGACATGGTCAGAGGCACCCAAATTAAAGAGAGAGAAAGAGCAGGGCAAAGAATGAAGGGTAGGAAATGCAAAATTGTATGAATTCAAAAGCATCAGTGGTGGGTGCTGAACTATACATCGCTGTGAAAAGTTGAAAAGCCATTTTTATTAGTAAACCAGAATTGATCCAGTTTCCATGACCATGCTTTGATGACTTTTTGCTTGGCAGGAACTGAATGCGACTGATTTTGCTGCTAACTTGGCCTTACTATGAACAGCAATAAAGGTGTTAGTCAGGTGGGGACTTTGATGTGACCAGTAACATCACTCTCCCTTCAGGGAATGTTCTGTGCTGGCTTGTTAATGAATTTCTTTCCTAATAAGTATCATTAAAAACCCTTTGATTAGCTATTTGTGTGAATGCCCTTCCTTTTTCATCTAAGCTGCTGCTTGCACAGTGGCAGCAGGATTTTGCCCTAGGCAGGAAACATGCAGCTCTATTCCTCACCTCATGAATACAAGTCTGAGGCAAACAGCAACAGGAAAGAGAGCGAAAAGAAAAATAAGAAAAATTAAAAAAGACCTCACGGATGAGTTGAAGTTATTTTCTACACATGTACAACCTGAGCAGGCACCAGCATTCAGATGGGACTGTCATTAAGGGAAATGAAGAGCAATAGGTGGTGATGTTGAAGCATGCAACAATAATTTACATACACCTCGAGTGCCAACAGGCAGAGAAACAAATAAAGCTATAACCTGGGGAAAGGGAATGCCAGAGACTAAATGGACCGTAACGAGCAAACAAAAAATGCCATGTCATAAAATGTAGCAAAAAGCCTGGAAAACAAAATTAAAAACAAAACAAGGCATTTCACGTCCAAGGCACCTTAATGAGATATTGATGGCACAGAAATTGCCTACTCCTACACAAGACAAAAGAAGACTGAGAAACACAAAAACAATTAGGAAACAGATTTGGCCATCTAAGGTTTAATAGAAAGAGATGTGGCATAGCAGAGTACAATTAATCACCAATTGCCTGAAACACTTTGTTCTTCCAAGTTACTGCAGACTGTCTCCCCTGCTCCCAGTCTTAAAATGAGTCACCCATCCAGTTTGTACTTAAAATAAACCTCTGTCATTCCTTTCCCAGTACCTCAAATCTCCCAGCAAATTGCAGACACTGATAAAAAAATATTTTGTTTTTACTCTGCTGTCACAGGCTTCAAACTACCTTCAGTCTATCCACCCCCTTCTTCCTTCTCTTTTCCCACCAGGCATAAACTTAATCTGCATATTTTCTACCTTGTTGTTAGGCATATATTGAGGCTTTTCTATTTTTGTCCTTCTTTGCCCAGAAAGCTATCTTGGCCACATGGCACTCAGGGATGCACAAAAGTTCACTTTCTATTAGATCTATGTGGAACACGAGGTTTAAGTTTAAACTAGGTCACTGGGTGCCTTTAGAGCATTTGTAACTAAGGGAGAGCCACTGATTGATGAGTCCTGATTTGAGTGGCTCAGCCCTGTATTCAGAGCCTGAGAAATGCAGGGGAAGGATCACAGCTGCACTTTTATTTTGGCCATGTGTCGCAGCACGTGTCTGCTGTGCCACGCGTGACTCCCTGCGTCAGCACGGCCACAGGAATGCACCTTAAAACAGCTGGAGCAGTGAGTCACCCTGAACAGCAATGGCCTGCAAGTACATCATGGCTCTGGTGAAATCTGTGGGAAAATGTTGGTCTTTCCTTTAATCGAGAGGAAGGATTAGTTTTGGTCATGTATGAGCAGATTTTTGCCCGCCAAAGGACTGCCCTTCCTACTCTGTGCACTTTGCAGCCTTGGGACACTCAAACACATCCTGATTTTCTCTACACAAATGTTTGGGTACATTAAAAACCTGTTTCCAAACATGGGGCTTTGAATTCCCTTCTATCATAGTTCATATGTTCTTTCAGATATTTTGAGAGTTGCCCAAACCCCAAGTGTTTTCACAAACACTTATCACTAAGAATATTCACAGAATAAGCCTTTCCATATTTTCATATACTTTGCAGTCTCCTCCAGACCCATAAAAAAGAACAGATATGAATTTCATCTTTTGATTGATGACATGTTACACTTCTGATTTCATGGAGGGATTTAGGGGGCATGATTTTCATCGAAACTGATGTCAATTAGTTAATTGGAAACGTAACAGTAAAAGTACTAGACCTCTGAGATCTGGTAAGTACTCTTGTACTCTAGCTGAGAGTAAAACCTTTCAGTACTTGTACAACTGCTTTTTCCTTAATTAATTGGATCATAGAATTACAGCATTTGGTAATATTTCTGATAGAGTTTTCTGGGTGAAGAAACTTTACTTCGAAACTGAGTTGCTCTGATCAGAAACTCCTGTTTGGACCAATATATGGAATTTTGTGGGACAAGTGAATCTCACATGCCTTTATTTTTATATGATACTTTATAGCAGTAGCAGCACTCTTAGGAAAAAACAATGCAAGTAAACTCAGCACCCGTTAGTGAATAGGTGTCATAAGCCAGGAAATATTAGTTTTGGCAGGGATGTCTTTGTGCCTGGCCTGGCACCTCGCTGGTGACACTCAGAGCTGGAGCAGCCATGGGAGTGGAGAGCAAGGAGAAGAAAAGGAAAGTGAGGGGAGAGTAAAAGGACATGAAATATTTCAACAACAGTTTTCAGGACAAAAAATTAATTCTTCTTTATGTTCCTAGACAGCTCTGTAGCACATTAATGGAACTAGTGCACAGAAATTCTCCTTTTGCCCACAGCCCACTCTCTTTCTTTAGATTTGGATGAATTTAAATACTAGCTCAGAAAAGAAAATTTCAGGAAAAAACCGCTTATGTTAAAAACCAAAACAATGTAGGTCTGTTCTCAGTGCAGGCCTCTGACTATCAATATTAGGATGTGTCAGTAAATTGATTATTGTTTGTAAACTGTTCCTAGTGCTGGCAATAATAATGACAGAATGGTCCTAATTGGTCCCAGGGAACAAAAGAAGACACAGAATTCTCCTTTTTTTTATGGTAAATGACGCTTTTTTTTCTCTCTGCTACTCAATATTTTCGTTGTAGTCTTAAGGGTGTTTTGAAGCATCTTATGCTGTTCACTTTCTTAAATCGGTTTATTAAACTGAATGTTGTTGAGCATGAGGCTGACATTTGGTGGTTCTCACGCAGTTTCTAATAGCTGCAGGGTGCTCATTTTTGGAAGCAGTTTTATGATGCTACAGAATGTCTTCTCTGCTTTTGCTGGCACATATCATGCCATATAGCTGAAGCTGGAGCTGTCAGGACAGCGTGTCTCTATTTAGCAGACCATTGTTTGTCATTGAACAGATATTCTTGGAGTTTTTTCAACTATGGCATTGTTGCCAATGGTTAAAATTTCAAAGCTTCATAAATGACTGTGCACAGGAAGATGAATCCAGCTGGCAAACCTACTTTTACAATTTTTGTAGAAGTCATCAACGGGGGAGCCAATAATTTTCAGTCTCTGATGAAGCCTTCATTATGGAGCATCTGAAACCTTGTTGTAATGTGGATGACTTTGACATTATATCTGCAGTTACGTGCTTGCACATCTAGCAGCACTCATACAATGGGAATTGAGCACCCTGAAAATAGAGCAGCTAAATTTTCCTCTGCATTTATACAGTGTACAGGTCTAGGGAGGTTCTCTCATGTTATTTACAATGTCTTTGTCAGATTCTTTTTATTTCAATTTCCAGGTATATAAAACCTGCCAAATGTCAGCACTTGTAACTATCAGCTCTCAATAAACACAATCTACAGGGAACAAGAGTCATGTTGGGCACAAAAAAGAATAGGTAATGAACAGTTGCATAATGAACAATTGCATAATGAACAACTGCAAAGGAAGGTCAAGTTTGCCCAAGACACTTTCTGTGTTTGTCAGATTTAATTTAAATTTTTGTCTGTGCACGGATTCAGGAACACTTGTCACAGGTGCTCAAGACATGCAAAGAACAACTACAGTGAATAATAAGGTTATTGTGCTATAATGGTATCATAACACCTGAAGCAGCCATGGTAGCTGTTGTTTCATCCTTCTTCAGCATTGATTTTTTTATTCTGAAATGAAATTGTTACAACTTTGACCTGCTAGTGGATTCTGTGATATTGAGGAAATGTTAATAACTTTTTTTTCCTCTGTTCCTTTTTTTTTTTTTTTTTTTTTTTTTTTTTTTGTCTTCTACTTCCCCACAATAGACTCAGGTTGATCTTACTTGAGGTGTAGCCAATTATCAGCACAACCCTGCTGATAAAGCACTTCTGGATGGCTGCACTGAAAAAAAGAAACCAAAACCAATAACAATTGGCCAGTGCTGCCAAAAGAAGCTGTATCTCCTGGTTCTCTTCACAGAACTTGAACTTTTGTCAATTTTCACATCTCTTCAGAAAGGAATTTCTTATTCAGAAAAACAAATGAAGTTTTCCTTCAGAGAAATAGTTTGATCCAGGCATTAATTCACTGCTAGGCAGGATCTGATCCTTATCCTTTCATACACTTTTAGGAGCATCTTACCTACAACAGTCCAAAACAATAACTGGGGTTTGTTCAGAGTGCAATGTCTGTCTCATCCTTCTCATACAAGCCACCTGGACCTTTCTTACTCACGTAATTCATTTTTCACACCACTGTTCTTAAATTTATTATTTCCTACCATCTGGTCTGTAGCATTTTAATGTATTCTGGCTTCAGTATTATTAATTTTCTTATCCTCCATTTTACCCTTTTCTTTTTAAAGAAAGGATTTTGTTCTTTGATTCCCTTCTACTTCTTTGCTTAAGGAAAATCAGAGCCTAATGTTCCCCCAGAGCAGACTAATTTACACGTTGCCTGCACCTATGTACCTGTTAATATACCTGTTGCCACTTTTACAGGTGTATCTGGTAGATGTTCCTTCCTCAGGCAACTCATGTGATGTGAGAAATCCTGGCCTAATAAAATTTGTGAGAAGCTTTTTCACATCTCCTAGACAAGCCTATCTCCCTTTGTGATATGTTTTATTTACAAATTGCAAAGCAGCTTCGAACAGTTTCGCATTTACTCTTCCAAAATTTTCCTTCAAGTATGAACGTTATACCTGGAAATTCAATAAACAGCTTCAGCCTCTCTGAGCAGGCATCCACATAGCCCACAAGGGATTTGAGATGGCTTGAGTTCAACACAGCTAGTTAGGGAGAGACAGAACATGGCCAGCTTCCTCACTCAGGTGTAGTCATAAATCATCATACAACCTGGCACTGACAAATTGGTATTGGCCTGGAGCATCCAGGAGCTTTGTGAGAAACCTGGCCAGGGCAGGGGCTCAGCCATTAGCAGCAGGCATCCTGGGATATGCTTTCAAACTTCTGTGTGGAGGGGGATAAGTAAACAATATGCTTTGTAGGCAAATTTCCAGGAAAATCTGTTGAAATTTTTAACTTCTCTTCAGCTACTTTTCCTGGAATTTTCTTTCTGTCCGGTTGCTACCTTTGTTGTCCAAAGGAGCAGGAGCGAGGTGAAGCTCAGATGACAATCAGGCTCATCTGCCAGCACTGATAGGAGGAAAATTGCAGGCCAGTGGCAACTGAGTGCCCCAAACATGGCTGTTAAAGAGTAACCAGCTCATCAAACTTTGCTGAAAATGATGAGGCTTTTGGGTGGCAGTTTAGGCTGCTGGTAGTTGGGAAACTGCTGCGAGGCTGAGTAGCTGTCACATACGGTAAATCTCCACAGAGACTGAAAATAAGCTGAGAATTAATGAGCTGCTAATTTCAAGACTGATGTCTCTTGAATGTCTTCTTTTTTTTCCCGAGATTTTTTTCCCTTATCCCTTCTCTCCTCCTCCCCAGTCTTACCCTTTCCTTTTTACAAATTCCTTATCTCCCAAGCAGCCATTGCAGCACTTTTCTGTTCATGTGCCTGTGTGTGTACAATAGAGCTTAACCTGAATGGTACAAGGAGGCATTTTGGTATCTTAATCTACCAGCAAGTGATTGGCACAACTGGAGAGCTGGGGGCCACAGCCCCAGTAAGCTATTCTGTGAGAAAATGGCATCAGCTTTGTCCATAAGAACACATTTCTTATTAATTAGTGTAATTGAAATGCTGCTTTCTGAACATTTTAATGTTTTGCTAGCTGCCAATCTCTATGTTCACTTTAGCTTTCCCCCAGATTCTTTATTACATCTTCCAGTCTTCCCTTCTGTGGTAGTTTTTCCTTATTTTTCTAATTTTATGGTTCTGCCTTTACCATTCTGCTTGCCCTGTACTAACATTCTCCTCTGCTTTATCTAGGATTTCCAACTCTCATCCTACTTTCCACCACCAGCCTTCCCACCATCTAATTTTCCAAGATTATTTGTTCCTCCATCTGCATTGCTAATGTGAAATTCACTACTTTAAATATGTCATTCTAATACATGAATAGCTAAACCTCTGAGCATGCACAGAGAAACTGGATGTCTTCAGAAAAATGAGGAGAATCAAATTCACTTGACTGCTAATGTGACTGATAGCCCTGTTTTATCCTCTACCTGATTTCTGCTTGCTACAAAACCTTAAAGGATTTTCTTACACCTTCTATATAGGTGTACAACCATAGGAGAGGAATTAAGAACTTGCTAAAAACATACCAGTTCTTAAAAAAGGTCTTGCAGAAAAACATCAATCTTTTTGAGGGGTGGAGGGCAGGGCATGCTGGCAATGCATATTTCTTTTTTGTAATCTCTATGGTGCTGTTACAGAAAGATGTAGAATTGCTTACAGGCCTATTGGCTGGGTAGTGTAAGATGTGAGTACAGTAAAATAGTGTTCCTTTTTCTCATTAAGGTATTGTGAGTCCACTTTGACATAAAATCCATAAAACGTATGGATTTGGGGAACTCTGCATCATTAATAACACAATGGCTTGTTTGTGGAATAAATATAAGGGAGAGATGAAGTGGAAATTAAATGTAATTGAAAAGGAAGTGAATTTTTGCTAAGATAATATACCTTACCAGTATGGTTTAGTCTACTGGTTTTAGGGGGGACTGAGAGGATATCAGGGTGTTGGAAACAAGGAAGCTGGATCTCCTCTTTGTCCCATGTGCCAGATCTTTCTCCTTCACTCCCACTGCCTCCCCTTCCAGATCCTGTGGGGTTTGTGCCAACTGGTGTAAGTTATGGAAATGTTTCATCTTCTGATTGTTGCTGCTTGGATGCTGAAAGGTAAGCCTCCTTGGTACAAAGATAAACAAAATCAATCACAGTACAGAGATGCTGTGCTCTCATTTTCCCTTTTCCAGTGTCAGATAATGGTTTCTGTGTAGACTGGAACCACAAAATTGCATTGACAGTTTCTGGGGTGCTCTTGTCCTCTGGCGCTGCTGGCTGGGAGCACAGAGATTTCACAAGCAAATCTTCATTTCCACAAGGTATTTAAATAATCTAAAACATTTATATAAGTAGGTAATGGGATTTTTTGACTGTTTTCTTGAGACCTGCACTGCTGAAGTTGAAGATTGGATGGATGTGTTGCAGGTACTTGTTGTTACATCAATTGCCTTATTCCAGCCCTTCTGAAAAGTCCAAACTTTTCAGACATATCTATTGCAAACTGCTGGGCAGGTGTATTCTATTGACACCAGACTAGTGGAAAGGCAGGTGAATTGTTTCACAGAGCAGATTACAGACTGGCAGCACTGTATGGAAGGCTGGCAGAGTTACAGAAGCAGCCAGCTGATATTCACACCATCACTTACCAAAAACGGGATCAGGTTACACTGGATCCCTCAAACTGGCTTTGGTCAAGGTTATATCATGAATCTATACCAAATCATGAGGATAAAGGAATATTATACTACTAAAAATACTTAATTACTTATTAAAAATATGCATTTTGTCTAACAGATATCTGAATAATATAATATATTAATACACCAGCATTTTACAAAGATTCACAGATAAAGTACACAACAAAAACTGTTGCTTTCTGTTGCTCTTCTATCAAGATTATAACTAACAAAAATACGTTAAAAAGAGTCCTCACAACCTGAGTAAAATTTATATTTTGACAAAACAATGCTCCTTGAAGCACATTTCATGAACCAATAATGCAATCCATTGATGTGCGAATTATAGAATTACCTATTAAATGAAAAAATAAATGCCAGAGGTTTGGGGGAACATTATGTTTAGTGTCATGGTCGGATAAATCTGTTTTAAAATGTAAAAGGATTTAAAGAGATCATTACTTGGGCTAGGATTAGTAATAAATAAGCAAAAGCTTTTTTGCTAAAGCCCTAGGTGAACAATGGCACTTGAAAATAAAACATTGGCAAGATGCCCATCTCCTCTGGGAAAAGACAGGAGAGCCAGCAGTTCCTCTTTGTAAGCAAACAGCCCACAGAACGGCAGCGCCTTCCTGGTGCATTAAGAACGTGTCAGCAGGGCACACTTTTTGTGTGGTTTTGTGATTACCTGTTTAATCATAAGTGATGGTTAAATTCAGAGGCAAATACAGGGCTGCTGCGTTTTTTCCATCTGCTCTTTGAGGGTCGTGTGTTTACGTCTAAGCTCGTCTTTTCCTCATCTGTATTTGTGTGTTTGGTTTTGGTTTCTTAATTTCCTCTTCCAAATGTGTCTCGCAAGAATGAAAATATTGAAATGTGACCACAGATTTTTAAGAACTGATTTTTCTCCCACATGTTTTTAATATTTTTTTTATATATGTCTTACTGGAACCAGACACATTCCAGCACAAACACACACACACAGAGGGCAGAATTTTCCTACTGCAGCAGTTCTGGCACGAGACACTTGCACAGCTCCTCATAATGATCTACCTGACTGAATGGGGTGAGAAGGATTCCCACATTAAAAAAAATACAATGCCAAATGCAGCATTTTGAGTATGAAATATTTAATATTAGGGAAAAAATGCTCTACTGGGAGTCACAGGAAGAGGTTGCCCACAGGAGTTGTGAATGCCTCATTCCTGAAAGTGTTCAAGGACAGGTTGGATGGGTCTCTGAGCAACCTGGCCTAGTGGAAGGTGCCTTCATCATGGCAGGGGAATTGAAACTAGATGGTCTTTAGGGTCCCTTCCAACCCAAACCCTTCTATGATTCTATGAAATGGGAAAAAGTTGATCATCCTATGTTTTTTGGCAAAACACAACTTCGATTGTTCCTTGCATCCATAATTCCAGGTTAAGTTTTTGTGCAGAAGTAAGATTTTTAAGATCATGTATTTAAGTTTTTGACGAAAACAGCTAAAAAGGCTGTTTGATCCACCCCCTTAAAAAGATCAGTGGCACCATAGCATGTATAAACATGGCAACAAGTTCCTGGAATTCTGTCTTATGGAATACAAACAGCCCCGTTCCACCAGTGTGTCACTGGCATTTAGACCCCATGAAATTAAAGGCATTGTTTGCACCCATCATCTATTATTTATGCCTGGTGCTATTTTAAAGAAAAACACACTTGAGAGCTTAAAAACTGGGTCCCTCAGGGAGCTGAACAGCAGAGGAAGGAGCCCCACCACGCTGTAGTTCCTTCAGGCACCCAAGAGCCTGAGGAAGCCAGTGGCACAGGGTTTTGGCAGCCGTGGCCATTGGGCCAGAGGGACCTAGAAGCAGCAGCAAGAGCAGTTTGCTGCACCATCCCTCAGGATTGTAGGGCAGGAGGAGCTGGTTTATCCTGGCCTGGCTAACCCATCATCCTGGGGTAAGGACTGCTGGGCTGCTGTGCTCAGGCCAAGAGTGAGTCCAAGGGGAAGGACCCCCATGGGCTGGGATCCCACACAGATACCTTGGCAAAAATCTATGGTTCTTCTCAGAGCAGGAGCTCTCTGCTTTCTTAGGTGGAAATCTGAGCAAGAGTTTTCAACCTTGTTTGGCTTCTCAAGAAAAAAGGGGGTTTGTTTCCACTTCCTGCAGGATTCTGAGCATCTGCTGGTGCTGTAGAATCACCTCTACAAGGCTAACCAAATTGCTGTAATGCTTGGGATCTGCTTTGGGGAAAGGCTGCATTTATTTCTACATAGAAAAGGTTCTTGGGAGGCTCATGACTTGCATACAAAAGAGGGGATATGCTACCTTGGTGTAAAAGTGACTTGTACTGAGCATCTGCACTGGGCACGTCAGCACTGGGAATGGCATCCAAGACCAGCAATTCCCTGTGCTCGGGGCCAGGGGATGCAGAGCACTTGTATTTGTGCTGCTCTGCACCAGCCTCCTACTGACCACTCCGCTCAGCTTGTCTCCACAATGCTGAAACCTAATTATTTTCTGCAGGTTTCTCCTTGAGTTTACAGTGTCTGGAATGCAGTGAGAATCCTGCTGTACCATGGATGTCTTTATAGCCCAAAACTTCGTGGGAGCCATGGGACCTGCAAGGCAGCAGAAGCACTTGGGACAGTGGTGAGAGGGAATTTTTCAGAGGGAATGTTGTTTATATTGCTTTTTATTAACCCTGATATGGAACAGAATAGCAATATATTTAGATTATCCCTACAGTTAAAAAAAAAGCCCCAACAAATTTAAAACTCCCTGAATCCAAAATGCATCTTTTTCTAAATTTCTAGCGACAGATGGGAGGCTGTGTTACCCTCCTGGCTGTGAGGGGGCCTCCAAGGGTGTCCAGGCTCTGCAGTAATAAGGCTCTGAGTAACCTCAGAGGGGTGTCTGGCTCTGCAATAATAGTCTGAATGCAACAGTGCTGTGGTCACCGTTGCTCCCATTCCCAAAAATTGTTCCTATTTTAAGCTGTCAATTTACAGACTTAAACCACACTGGCTTTGTAATGGATACATATACTCCCCAAGCAGATAATGTTTTCAGATGGGAGATCTCATCCAGTTTCTGAGCCCAAATGCACCTGGGTGACAGCAGCATGACAATGCATAACAGCAGATTTTGGATTACCCCTAATAACTTCTTCTGTAATGGGTGCTTTAGCTACCCCAAACCAAGGAACAAGCACAGAGCTTTTTGCATTCCCTGAAAATGGGTAGATCTCCTTTTAGATCTCCTTTTAGATCTCCTGTGTATGTGTGGGGCATGTTTGTAGTTTCTAAGGAACAAGTCAGTGGAATGCTGCTATTATGCTCATGGAAACAAATTTATATTTTCCACATGCCTCTGGTCCTATGGATTAAGAGACAGTCTTTTTTGGGGTTTTTTAATACTGGGGTTTTTTTCTGTTAAATTCAAACAGTTAGTTGTTTGTTGTGTTGTTTTTCAGGGGTTTTTTTAATGGAACAGAATAATTTCCGTATTTATATCCTGCATTTTGTATCTGAATCTTTTGGTGTTAAGTATGCGTTGTGTGTGTGTTGTACAATGACTGCCCCAACACACACACTCCACATATGTTTCCTCTCCTGATTTGAATGGAAATCTAACACTGCAAGTGAAGTACACTGAACTACTGTTTCACAAGCTGTCATTTAAGTGATAGATGGTAAATTGGAATTTTGCCATGCAAATTAGTTAATGCTCAGATGAAGCCAGTGTTTAACTATTCAAATAAGATCTCAGTCTTGATCAGCTGTTTCAGCTTATATCTCCAGTGAAGCAGACAACTAGCTTTCAGCTGAAGCAGACAACTAGAACTCCACAAAACCATCAACTCTGCTCACTTAGAGCCATCTCAGTAGATCAAACGATGTTCAAACAGCACTGATCTGTAGCTATCAGCTGGAAACAGCCAAAGATGCTGTTTCTTCAGGCAAAAAATTGTGATAGTTGGTAGTATTTTGAAGGGAAAATTTACATCTCTGGAATCCACTACATCTAGAAATGTAAAAATATAACAAACTCACAGCGTGACCTTTCTTTTAACAAGAACATATGTAAAATTCACACACAAAGAGCAGTATATTTAGAATCTTAGTGGGAGCCAGGAATAACTCCAATAGCAAAGTTCCCTAAGCCTACATTTTAAATGCATGTAACCTTTCTTTCAGCAGCTTGCTACTGCTTTTGTGCACAGGAGACCTTTGAAATCTGGGAGGAAGAAAGCCCCTTGGCTATACAAAATGCCCTGTCTTTACCTGGGAAAAAACCCACGCTGTTTCACATTTATAGCACTTCATTTCAACTTATTTTTCTTGGATTCCTTAGGGAAATTTCAACCTGTCAAGTAACTGAGAAGGAGACATCTACAGAGCCAGTCCTACTCCCTCACCAGGGGATTTGCAGCAGCCTTGCTGATCCCTGAGAGGTACCAAGGTCTTAATAAGGATGAGGGGGAAGAGAGCTTCTTTCCCCCTGCAGATCTTCCTCATGGCTCTTCACTGGAGTCTCCTGGAAAGAATTGCCACAGTGTTTTGGAGGTGAGGAATAACTACAGGTGAATTTGACTGCTCCTGGCTCCTCACAGTTATTCTCAGCAGTTCCAGTGTTTGCTTTTCTCATGGGCCAGAGCGATCCTGCAGTGCAGGTGATGTTGATCTGTGCTGGGAGCTCATAGCACAGTGCAAGTGATGATGGATGATGGGAGTACAGCAAAAGTGTTGTGCTATTTCAAGAAAAGAGGGCACAGAAAAAAGGGGTTTCTCTCCACTGCAAAAAAAAGAAACATCATCACCTCTGCCTCCAACAGTGTGAGTGCTGCTACACATGTGACAGTAAGGGTGACATTTTGTCATCAATGCTGCTTTTTTCAACCTCCTCAGAAAACATCCAAACTTTCTCTAGAGAGGTTTGTACCACGTATCTTCTAAAATTTTGAAAATATTGTGCACAGTAGACACACCTGGTTTTCTCTTAAGTCCCTGAAGACAACATCAAAAAGTTAAATGCCACAGAGTCTGGTGGGGACAGAAGGACCACTGTCACCCCCCTCTTTCTTCCTTGAGGTGATGCCTGTGCCAGTTGCCCCAGCTACTGTCAGCAGGGACAAGCTAAACAAGTTTCTGAAGAAAGACAGAGTGCTGGATTTTCCAAAAGAAGGAACTACTGAGGGAGCTATGGCAGAAAAAAGGAAACCAGGTTTGAGATGTCCATGGGTGGGCAGAGAAGTGGGAGGAGGAAGCCAAAGAGTGGGAGAAGCACCAGAAGAAAGGACTTAGAAAGTGTGGGCTTACAGGAATCAGCTCCAGGTTTTGTAACCCTCCAAGGGGAGGGAAGAGACAAAGCAAATGATGTTTGGAAGGGGACACTGAACTTGATTTAAAAAGGAAGGCTGTTAGTTTATACAGTTAGCAATGCTGGCAAAGTCCTTTGAACAATTCTTTTTTATGTAGTTTTATATGTATGGAAGGGGCCATTTTCCTGTTCACTAATGTGTATTCTCATCACATCCCATTCTTTATAGGCATCTTAACAGCATCTACACTCTCAAGACATCTGCTGAAAGTGATGTAGGTACCCAAATCAGTTTGGGCTAGCCTGGCATTTCTCCCAGTGTTCTGACTCAAAGATGAAATGTGTTGCTATCGTTTGCAAGATGTTCACAAAGCAGCTCTGTACAAAAGGAGACTGTACAGAGTGCCACCATTTGAAATCTCTTTACAGGGTTTTTCCATTAAAACCACAAACCTTGGCAGCTACCATCTACTCTTTTCTGACTTGCAGCCAGCCAATTATATCACTTAGAATGCACTTAATTAACAAGGATGCAAGGTCAAGGCACTGCCTTTGTGTAGTTCTAGCTGTGCCTTAGGAAAAACTTACTGTTGTCTTCCCTTCTGTGTGTTTATTTCCTCCACTGTTTTTGTTAATCCCTCCTACATGCAGCAGCTCCCTTGCAAACATTATTTTAGCAGTGACCTCAGAGTGTTCTGAGTGCCTTCTAAAAGTCAGATATTAAAAGAATTCAGCTGCCTCAATCTCTTAGTGTGACCTTCAGTCACGAGAATAGCTCTGATGGTTTGGGTAGGAAGCTCTACAAGAGTGAAAATTGCTCCAGTGAATCTGGGCCTGACAAACCATGTTCTGTTTTTGTGGGTTGCCAGATGGAAGAGCTACTGTAAGGTCTGCAATCAGAAGGGCAGACATGCTGGCTGTAGAGGGCAGGGAAACAATAGGATGGCCTGACCATCCAAGCACAGCCAAATGACCTTGCTGAGCGTTTCTGATGCACTGAGCCCACTGCAGCAGCCTGGTTTCTTTGTTCTCAAACCATAACTGCTCTATCTGCTGGGGTGTGTCACCCTCTAAAGCTCAGTAAAGAGGAGGCTCACAGGGATTTAGGAGGCTCTGCCCACAAATATACACAGAAACACACAAGCATCCCGTGAACTGTTTTAGAATTGATGCCTGGCATACTTAGTCACAATGTTTACAGAAACTAGGCTGTGATTCAAGATTGTGATGCAAATATCACAGTTTCAGGGTGGCTCTAGATGAAAGGCTTTCCCATTGTAATGTTTTTTCTCTTGGTGAAGACATAATAGTGATAAATTTCTTATGGCACAGACATTTTTTTACTTAACAATGTGATTGCCACAAAGCACAAGTTTGGAACTTCATTATCCCATAGTTTCAGTAAAAGCAAGATGATAGATTGTGAAGAACAAAGCACAGATACATGTAGTGTGTGTTAACAAAATTTAGGGAAACAATGAATGTTTCAGTTTAGTATTATTCAATATGATTTACTGAATCAAGGGGTTTAAGATTTTGCATTGAGTCCTACAGATAAATCAGTACAGGTCTTCAAGTTTGCTCTTTATCTATCTCTTTTACAATTTTTTTTCTCCCAAAATGTTTGTAAATATGTGCTTTCCTGTTCTACTGTCTTGTCTGACACATCTGACATCCACGTCACATGAGATTTCAATTTTGCAGTGAGAATTCCACTTCTAACTTTGTTTGAGTAAGTTCAGGACTTTCTGATTTAAACCTAATTTTCCTGCCTCTAAATAAGATTTAAGTATTAAACACTCTTAATCAAAACTGTATTTTCCACAGGGGGTCCCTGGCCAACTTTTTCTTTATGCCAGTTCAGATTATATCACAGTAGCCCCAGGCCCTGTCTGGTGACTGCCATAGGAAAATATGATAACAGTAATAAATTTCAGCTATGCATTCAACCCCCCATGAAACCTTTCATTAGTCTCTCTCCCTGCTGTAGCACTGCAATGGGAATGCCAGAATGAGAGCTGCCACTAGGAGTAGAAACTGAAGTCTTGGAAAGAGCCACAGATGGACAGTGGGTGGTGGCTGGAGCGAGGGCATGGGTGGCCGGCAGTGGTGCTTCCTCCACGGGGTTTGCTTTGCAGTTACTCCAGCCAGAGACCACAGACACACTGTCTGAGCCTCATGGCTCTCTCTTCTTCCCCTCTGCCCCAGAGCAGTAAGTACAACATTCACTGATTCCACGCTGCCACAGAAAGGGTAAGGCTGGAAGGGAAAAGTGTCCAACTTCCCTGCTCAGGCAGGATTATCCCAGAGCTCATTGCACACGATTGTCACCAGTGGGTCTTGAATATTTCCAGCGAGGAAGGCTCCACACCCTTTCTGGAACCTGTTCCAGCATTCGGTCACTGCACAGAAAGAAGTTCTTCCTCATATTCAGGGGGAACTTCTGGGCATCAGTTCCTGCCCATTGCCTGGCACCACCAAGCAGAGCCTTTGGGTACTGGTACAGTTCTACCTCTTCTTGTGCTGCTCACCTTCTTCAGTTGATGTGCCTTAGGAAAGAGCAGTATGAGTTTGAAAATGTTATTTTCATGAAGTTGGTGTTAAAGACACCATTGAACTTTCAGATGAAAAGTGTGTGCTGCATGAAAAGCATATCCTGAAATTAATTCAGGTGCTGGTTTCTTTCTTTGTTCGTGACATCTTTCTTTTGTCTTCAGCAGCAAGAACACTCTGCAGTGTGAAGTTTTCCTTTGTTTGTGGCTGCCTTCTGTGCCTTCTGTATTTTTCTTTTCATGTTGCCATACACAAGCAGGACAAATCTGTTTGCAAGTAAAGGAGGGAAATAGACTGGACTGATTTGGTTTTAAACTAAATGTTTTCAGAAGTCCAAGTATCATAAACAGTGCAATTTTAGGATCAAATCTGTCTTGATTTTATTTCATTAAAAGGTTAAATCAATTGCTTTAGGGTGTCTTCTTCTATACTTGCTGTAGAGGTATTTTCTCAACAGATGGACATGACACTTTTCCATTTTATCTAATGTTTCTCATGAAGACTCTAGTAGTATGATCAATTGTCACTAGAAATAACTTTGAATTTTCTCATTACTGCAAGACATTAAGATGTCAGGATATGATTTACTTCAGCAAGTGACTTTTATGTCATCTATTTTTCAGAAATCCTGTTACTAGTTTAAATTTCCATTTTCTTGGCATTATGTCTATGTGTGTAGTGAAACAAAGAAAGAATTGACTAACACACTGAAAGCATTAAGCATTTGAAGCTGCCCTGCTAGACAAATACAACAGCAGCACAGTGCACCACATGAAACTGAAGCAGCCACCTGGAAGAGAAGGAGAGAAGAGCTTAGGCTATTAGCACAGTCTTTGAAACCCATTTGTCAGCAAAATACTCTTCTTTAGTTTGACTGCAAAGATAAGGAGTGACATGAAAGTGAAAAAATTAGAATATCCAGACATCTTAAAAGTCTGAAAATATGCAATGTATTTCTTCTGGTCTTTTGCATCTGATATAACTTTTGTTGACTTCCTGGCAACAGGAATTTGCCCTTATACAGCTTGATTATTAAAAGTGCAGTGAATGGCCATGTAAGAGTCAAACCATACCCATGGGTTAGCACACACCATAAATCCATTCCTCTGGAGTGGCTGCACTACAGATTCCTCATGCTGCTGTTTGCTGGAGAGGGCTCTGGAAGATGAGGCTGGTGGCAACTGGTGTGCCTACCATATCAGGTGCACGATATTTAACTGAGTTCACACAGGTGAAATGCAGTGGTGTGGCAGGAGTCAGGTGGGATTGGTGTTACTCATATCCACAAATGTCTCTGAGGAGAAAAATTTTAAATGAGAGAGTTCTTTCTTGTTGTAAACTCAGACCTCAATATCTGCAAAATCTCTTGCTGGTTTGCAAACACTCTGTTGGCTGACAGTCTGGTATGTTCCAGTGGGCACCTTCTTCAGCATCCCAACCATGAGGCAGTTGTGCTTGGCTGGAGAGGCATCTCTCCTGTTTGGGAGCTGCTCTGCCAGTGGCAGTGCTGGCCAGCCCTTCTGGAAGGGGACTCAGTGATTCCAGTCACTGGGCAAGACAGAGGTGGCAGTGGCAGGAATAAAGAGAAGAGTGCTGTTCCTGGCACCCAAAGGTACTTTATCAGGGGGGTTTCATTTAAGAAATAGGCAGGGGTACTGGTGTGTGGTGGGATGTTGCACTAGTGTGAAACCAATGAACAGAATAACAGAATTTCTGTTCAGGGTGACTTTCAGAAAGAGGAGCTCAAGTGCTGCTATTTTTCTGTGACTATTTAGCAATTAACTCAGCAATGAATTTTCATAGCTACCTCTGTGACTTGCATATCTGCTTTATTTTACCAGCCAAAGAATTTAAGTCTAAAACCACAGGCAGGACCTTTAGAACCTGAACAAAGCATTATTTAAAATAATTTAATGATTTCCCAGTTGAAAAATAGACCTATAGCGTTTAGGATTAATAGGGAAGCCAACTTTACCACCAAAATATAAAGCAACTATAATAGCACAGAAACCTCCTGGAACACAAAACATTGTACCCTTAATTAGGTTGCAGGTGTACCTCAATGACTAATGGATTGCTCTGGATGCTGCTTGCATAGCAAGTTTCCCCTATAGCTGGGGGAGAAAATGCCTTTCTGTCCCTAGTCTCTGTTTTGGTGAGACTGCACAGCCACATGTGCAAATAGACACATAAACCAAGGTGGAAATAGTAACTGAATGATTAAAGGATACACCACAGTGCAGAAGAAAGGCTGGGTCAGATCTTTGCTCTCTGACAAATTGAAACAAATTATTGTTTCCTTCTGAAACAAAAGTGGACATGAAGGGCACTTTCAGGTTTCTTCTGTCCATCAGATTCTCACCCAGGAATGGCTGCAGGGTTTGTCATGGAGCAACATCTACTGCACAACATGGAGAGAGAACATTTGTGGCTTACTTGGAGCTGCACAAATTGACCTGCCAAAAGAGCACCTGGGATTGTGAATGTCTTAATATGTTTCACTTGCTGTTTATTTCCTCCCTGATGCTTAACTTTTTCACATGAATACCACACAGAAAATAAAAGCTCTCTCTTTACATCATTTTAGTGTTAATATGGCCCTGAACAATTATTTGTAATGTACATTTCAAAGTGTTTAAACAGTCTGAAATACTGTGATACTTTGATGACCCTCTGGATATATTTAGCTTGCCTGAAATATGGCCAAATGAACAATTGAGACATATTTGGGGGAAAAAAAATCAGCTATTAAAAGAGAATTAGAGTGTTATGATAGTTAAATATGGAAGAGTCTTGCAGAATATCAAAGCAGTGCATAGACTTCATATATTGTTCATGAGGAGCTTTGCCTGCTGTAAAAGTGCAGGACAGCGAGCCTGTCACCTACAGAATTTAATGGGAAATACTGCTCTTGTTTAGGACATAGCTAATGCACAGCCTTTTCTTCCCCTTACACCCTTGAAATATCCCACAGAGTTTGGGTGAAAGTTTCTGCTTTCTAAAGCCAGTGAGGAATTAGGACTATATTGTGAAACAGCGGTGTGGGTGCCCTTTTTGTAAGGTCTCTGGCTGATAAGGACACTCAGGATGCTGCTCAGCATCCTTTATCTGAGAGGATTTGAACTGAAACCTCCCAGGGGAGTGCCCTAATTAGCACTCTGTGGGCTAGGCTGAGGCTTCACCCTCATTGCCTTTTGTTGGAGCTGCTCTGACGTCTGTCAGATTTTATGTTCACAGAATTTATCTTTAAGCACCTGTACATGTCCCGACCATCAGGCCAGATGGTTAAGGTGTGGTGTGAGACTGCTTCCTCATATCAAGCTATGTAGGGGATTATTCTGCTGGAAAATTTGGGTTGCATGGCTGTGCAGTGTTTTTAGGGCTAGGGATAGCTTTTGAGGATATAAATCAGGCATCTAACTGATAACTGTAGGTGCCCAAATCTCTTTCAATTCCCTGTGGGACGTATTCTTGAGGTTTTCCCAAGAAAGACCTTTTTTTCAGCTGAATAAGAAAATTATGCAGAAAACCATTACCTACAGGCTTATCATAAAATCCTGACTGTGCAGTACAGATGCAGGTGTTTGTAATTCATCATCTAACTTTCCTGAAGTTCTGTTGGTGGATGGCTTTAGTAGGCACATTTCTGCCAGTACATGTAATACTGCTTGTATTTATATGCAATATTTAAAAATGCACGTGTACCTGCATGAAGCACACAGGGTCTGCATCTGTTGTGCTTTCTTTGGAGTCTTTTTGGTTGCTTTGTTGGTTTGGGTGGGATTTTTTTTAATCTAAAAACTTGCATAAAATGGCACATTTTTGTCCACTTGCAAAATGAAGCTCTAATTTTATCATATACATGAAAAACCTGATTGGTATCAGTGAGATTTCATGCTGCTGAGGCCTGGCTGTGTTTAAGTCCATGTTTCCTCACGGTTATCCTTATGCATGATATATGTGGTGTTTATTCTAGTTGAGGTGAGCAAAGCCTTCCCTATCAGCCTTATATTAAAGTGCTTTTTTTTATTAGAATGGACTAATCAGATGAGAAAAATTTATTCTACTGATACACCCCACCTCAGTGGCTGGTTTTGAAATTTGAAAAAAATCCTCATTAATTATTACATAATTTTAGTAATTATTTGTTAAGAACTTTTCTGCTGAATGATAACACTTAAAAATGAGACATAATAATTCCTACATTTGCCTCTGTGACTTAGATGATTTGCAAAAACTCCCATGCTCTGCTTCAAAATGGTTTCTCTCTGCATGTGCTCAGCCAAGAGTCTCTGTTGCTCAGTCAGCTGAAAGCAATGTGAAGAAAAAGTCACATTACAGTAACTCTGATCCTCTGAGTATAGTAGTTGCTTCTACAAATGATAGGTATGAAATGAAAGTGTTTGTGGATGCAAAATCAGGCATATTTTTCTGTTAAGAACTAAGCTATGTTAGTTCCTCTTGCAGCCCTTGCTCGTTTAGCACAGCTACAAGACAAAGTTAAATGGAGATGATGACAAATAACTTACATGTGCAAGCTTCCTTTTTTCTTTTAGTGCAATGCACAGTGTGCAGACAGATGCACACTGGAGCTTCAGAGAGCTTGACTGATAAAGGACTTCCTCTTGACCAGGAAAGAATGATTTGGTGATGAAGCTAGGAAATATTCTTATTGTTCATGGCCTTTCACTTCCACATTTAATTTTAAAAAAAAGAAAAAAAAGAAGAAATTGCCAATTATCTTTGGATTAAGCATTTTCAGTATAGATTACGATTTACTCAGAAATCAACCCCAAACTTAATTTCTGTGATTAATCCTTTATGGATTTTCTTTTGTTATTCAATGCAACTGGCTAATGATTAATACCACCTGGGAGAAGGAGATTATGCAACACTAGAGTGGCATGGTGTCCATACACGAGGTCTGTGTTAATTCACCATGCAGCTGTCCAGAAAAAAAAACAACCCAGCAAAAAGGCATATGGGTATGTATATGGAAGGGAGGAGGGGAATGATGATAGTTGTTTTGACAAGAAATGAAGTAAAGCTTTTGAAATCTGTGTAGGCTTTTGCTGGGTAGGCAACTACTGCACAGCCAGATGTCATCAGTGGTTTCTCGGTATGGAGGAGCATTTACACTCTCCAAATACCTGCAACATTTGTTCTTACACTGACTGTGTAGCTGGCATCTTACCCCACAGCTTTCCTACAAAATAAAACCACAATTCAGCCACAGCTTCTACAGTAGGCAACGTGCAATAAGCACTGCGTAGCATTTCTCTTGTGAGAGAAACCACTTATTGTCATGCAGCCTTAGTTTTAAAATCTTGGAACAGATGGCCATACTTCGAAATCAGGAGTATTCTCCACAGACAAAGGGCTTTTGTCCAAATGGATCTGAGTGCCTATATATATGGAAATACAAACTTGTACAATATTACACAACAGGGTCTGTTGGTACACAGGGAGTGGAAGAACAGAATGCAATGCCACAGTCTAGGTGACAGAGTATATGCTTTGAAGACTGTGCAAAGCTTATTTCTGTTCCAATAGAAAGTCTCTTATTCCAGGGAGAAGTATTATTGTGAGCTAAAAATTAGGGAGGAAGTCTTGCTGAGGAATTTTCTCCTCTCAAAACCAATTCAATTATGCCAGAATTTGACTTATAAAATTAAGTCTGTAGCAATTATGAAGAATAAAAGGGAATCTTGAGATAAATATGAAGGTTTTATGCAAAAAATGAATACCATTGTTTTTCACATTCATATATTCTAGACTTGAGTCCCTTGAGTTGAAATGATATAAAGCCCTTAGGTGGTTTTTTTGTTATCACCTTTTCATTTTGATCAAAGGACTCATTATTCACCACAAATGTCAAGTTTTGCTCAGTGTGGTTTTCTCAGCTTGACTGGGGAATTAGAAAATACCTCCATTTTCAAATGTACATAGAAAACTGCCCAGATGTTTGGTAGGGTTTTGTTTTGTTTGTTTGTGTTCCTTCACATAGCAGGGAGCATGAAGGACATGTGAAGGAAATATTTGGAAAGTAGAGGGAATAGGAATTGGTGAATAACAAGGAGGGTGAACCAAGCTGACCAAATTGTGACTCTGAGACAACTGCATGGTTAAAACTGTTATTACAGTTGGACTCTTCTTCTCTCCTTATTGTCTCTTAAACATAAGACAATCATAAATATCATTGTTTGGGAGAACAGTTCCTATCAATGATAGGAAGTGCTTTAAAATTTCTAAATAAAACCACATAAAAGTTACTTGATCTGTGATTCTTGTTAAATTAGTAACCAACATCAAAATGAAAAGGAGAAAATGTGACTAAAAAAATGTTTGAAAGTTTTATAGGGCTACCAGCTTCTGATAGATGAAGACATGAGTTGTCTTGTCAGTAAGTTTGTTTCTTTTAAGTTGTAGAACTGTAAGAGACAAAATGACAAGTCAGTTAAAAGATTTCGACAACTTCACAAAGTGTTTCCAAAGAGAAGGCTACATGATTGTGTCCATTCTTACCAAGAAAATAATCTAAATACCTGACAACATTTTTGTCTTGTTCATAATTCTGTGAACTCCATGCGTGCTTCAAATACTGGCCTTTAGTGGTATGTGAATTTGGGATGAACTTCTGATTTGGGACTCAGCTGAAAAAAAAAAGATGTGCCATGAACAACAATTAATTTAACTTTTTGTCATTCTTCATTGCAATAGTCCAGCACCATCAACATAACTTCTTATGTCTCACTTCCAGTCCCTAATAGCCTATGCAGTCAGACCTGCCCAAGCTCATCAAATGATACCGAAGAGCTTTAAAAACATTTTGCAAAAAAAAGTTCTCAGACAGTGAAAGGAAGACAGTGAACATTTACAGTTATTTTTTATAGCACAGAGAACGATGTTCATACTTTTGGGAAATTACTGGAAGATCCTGTTATGATCCCCTGATAGAACAGCATTTTGTAGAGTTTTAATTCTTTGTCAAAATAACTGAAGTACTTTCTTGTCCCATGAAAAACGTCTGAGAATTTGCTGCTTTTTAGTGATGACAATCTAAATAGGATCTGCTAGTTTTATTTCAGGAACACAGTCCTTAAAATGTCAATTCACAAGATGTCTTAGTGAAAAAGCATGAATAAAAATGAGTATGGGATACAAGTTAGTGGGTATTCAACATCAGGCAAGTAATTTGATTGAAAGCTATTAATATCTCATTAGAAGCATTAGAAGAAACAACTCTCCTTATTAGATTTCTAGTTTCTCAAAAGGACTATGGCTAGGCAAGAGACACTCTTTTCCACTCCTGCATTTATTAAAATCTTCACTGAATACCTATTTCTATATTTAGGTGATGGCATCACAGCTCATTACCTGTGAACAAATTGGTTTGAATCAGAATCCAATGTACCTGTCGTTCAAGGAATAGTGTGCATGGGAAGTGTTCTCAGTGGTGCTCTGCATGGGATCACCTGCATTTTTGCTCACTAGAACGAGTCAGTAAGGGACAGGAAAGCACCAGTGATGTTCTGGCTTTTCCCTGGCACCCAGGATGTGAACATTTTGAACAAAGTGTTGTTTTTTTCTCATCAGTGTGAACTTTTTTCTCTTCAAACTGTCTCCTTTAACATTTTCTGGATTAATCAAATCCTTTCTCAGAGCAAATATTTGGGGAATCTTTAATTAATGCTAATCAGGAGAGGTAAAGACATGGCTCTAGGTGCAGTGACAAAGCTGTAGGAGGTTTGGTCAGCCTAGAACTGAGGTTGTTAAAAAGTAGGAGACCCAAATTCATTGATCCCAGGCTTGGGGCGCTGACATTTCAGCAACTCCAGCACTGGGATCACTTGTCATTACTGAGAGAGTTATTTTAATTCCTCTGGGCCTCAGAAAATATGTTATCACCCCACACCATGTAGGAAAGCAGACAGTATTGTGAGAGATCATGGAGCCTGATGGCTTGGGCCTGCCAGGAGCAGCAGATATGGGTCTAAGCAGAAGAAGAAAATAAACTGTGGAGTCTTCCACTTCCTCTATTATTGTCCCAACCACAGCACTAATAAACCTGAGTCCCAGGCCTTTTGGCTTTGACAGGGAAAATGTGAATGTGTATCTGTGCTTGTGTGTGAGAGAGAGAAAAATCCAGTAGAAACACTTTGATGGATTTGACCCAGTTTTGCAACTATTTTTCAGGTCAGCTGAACCTGTTCTTTTTTGATGAATAAATCATTTGTCTATATTCTTCTGCTCTGCTCTAATGGGGTGAACAAGTGATGGTGGTGAGGTGATGTATAACATCCATCCATCTTACTAGATGATCACAATAACTGAGCTAAGTAGTTAATTAAGGTGGATGTACCCCAGCAGCACATCTACTTCAACCAGTACAGCTTCACCCTGAGCAAAGGGAAATGAAGGAATAATTGAGGGCTGCTAAATGTTTTGGAGATTTTGAAAGTTACTTCAACACCGAGTAAACATCTTGACCAGGATTTTCTCAGTCTAAGCCAGTTGTCAGATATCATACCACAGAAAATATTCCTGTCCAGATTTTCCTGAGCAATTATCATTTGCAATCAAAGGCAATTTCCCTTTGGAATGGTGCTTCTCTCTTAATTGATGAAAAAATAATGTATTTCAGTCATGCAATGAGTAAGACATACGCTAAAAGTTGAACAAAATTTGAACATTTTGTTCTTTGGGTAAGTCATTGTGCATTGCAGATCATCTCAACTGGGTAACTGATTTCCTCTTCTGAGTTTTTGCATATCATACACCTTGAAGTTTCGGGATGAAAAAATCCTCAGAGGAAAAGTTGCAGAAAAATGCTGATTTTTTTTTTTCTCTTATTGCCAAGTAACTATAACTGGAATAAGGTCTTAACCAAAACCTGATGCAAAAAACTAAAAGAAACTGGAAAGCAGGCACAGTAGGTGTTTGGGCTTTTTTCCTAACAAGCTATTATTTAAAGTGAATGTGTATTGCAATTGTCAATTACATCTTACCTATCCACAAACTTGAAATTGTTATGAATATGTTTAGGCCTTATCACACCTTAATCTTCCTTTTCACAGTTACAGTGTAATGATGCATATAATGCAGAGATGCACAATGCAGATGGATTAGTCTTAAAACTGATGGAGTAATATTGTGAGAACACAGTGGGTTTTTTATGTCAACCAAGTTATGAGACTATCAATGATAAAGATGGCTTATGAATTTATTACTTTTTTGCAAGTGCTGTCTGTCAGGTAATGTCTTGTCAAAATAGACTTGTAAAATGAAAATAACAACAGCAATCTTGGCAATAAGAGTTGTTTTAGAAGGGTAAAGGTACTTTGTTGACTAAACCAAGCAGACTACCCTTATTGTATTGGATTGCTCTTGGTTCATGCCCCGTCTTTGCCAAGGAGGGATTAGACTAACTGCTCAAAACAAAGGAAATGTCTATTTGAATCTCTATTTCCATATCTCTTTTAGTTTGATTAATCTGCTCCTGTAGTAAAAAAGTTGAGTTTTTTGTGCAGTTCTATCACAAAAATGTAAGTGGGTTTTAGGCCCAAATCTTAATGCAGGATGTTTTCAAGCCATGCAGAAAGAAAATAATGACAATTAATTTTGATAACAATATCACTGATATTGTGCGTCATGATCTTTTCTATTTGTACTTAATTTGCATCCAGAGATCTGATTTAAGGACAGCACTGTGGAAAGCACAGTATGAACACATAGCACTGTCCAAAAAGAGGTTATTATCTAAATAAAAATGTCAGTAAAGGATGAAATGACTAGCCATAGGCCAGCTACCAGGGGTTTTGGTTTTCATTTGTGTACTCTGACTCACGCCACCTTTTGCAGCACACACCTCATATCTGCTCTGGCTAATTTCTTCTGGGCAGGCAGGGGTAGCGTGAAATCATCTGTGCATTACACAAGTGATTCAACCGTGGCTCATTTCTCTGATTTCCCTCAAAATAATTTCGATGTGATTACCCAAGCATGTAAAATGGTCAATAAGTAGAACACAGAAAATAGTTTCGGGTACCAAATTCAGTTGTTCCGGTGATTATGAATAAACTTCTGAGTGAAATGAAATTATTTAGGTTTCTCTAGAGAACAGAGCTGGAGTAAAACAATTAGCAGCATTCCAGAGAATGCAGAATTTGGAACATGTGAAGAATGGGAATTAGATGTTGATGTTCAAAGAGCAATTGCTCCCAGGGACCCCATACCTCTTAAATCAGCTAGAAGACCATCTGCTCCAAAAGATTTATCAATTACTATATTTCCTTTTAAAGCAGTTTAAAGTATACAGTTATACTTCTCTGTCTCCTTTCTGATGGAAAGCTTTATAGCTGTCATGAAAGTTTTTAATGAAAAACTTTCATGATGAACATCCAACTGAAATGTGACTTGATGTGTCATCACCCACCCAGATGCAGGCTCCATTTATAACGATTCCACAATCTGCAGTGTCTGAAATATAAAATGTATAAAATTTATAATTGTTGTGAACTAAAAAAATTCCACATTCTTTTTGCATTTAACTTGTGTTAGGCAGTAGTGCAAGGAAAACAAGGCCAGCTTCTTGATTGGGTGCCTGGCTTACAATTCTTAAGTACACAGGAAAGTCTATGTTTTCAAGCATCTGCTATTAAAATAATCTTGGAAACCTTTCCACAAAACTTCTGCCCCAAAATTATTTCAGCCCACAATTATAAGATTTATACATTCTTACAAACTTACTTAAGCTGGACTCCTGGCCTCTTGGCACTATTGAATATTATAGGTCATATAACTGGATTATAAAGAAGACCTTTACATCCTATCATTAAATCTCAGGAAACTAGGGGATTGGGCAAAAATGAAAGCACAGTCCTAAAAGTATTTATTATATAAAACACATATTTTATACTTATAGGTATGTTGTTTCTGCCTGTAATCGTGACATCAAAATCTTTGCTATAAACACTTCATCTTTAGAATATTTCTCTTTCATCAAAGTTTTTGTGCTTGATCTAACTTCTAGCAGAAATTAGCAAAGGCATGTGTCCCTCCTTCCTACTGCTTGGGGCTGGGCTCTGGACTGCACCAGGAAATCCAGAGCCATCTGGGTCTGTCCTGGTGCTTGGATGATTTCATCCCCAACCCATGTTGCTGGTTGTTTTCTATCTGTTAAAAAAACCCATTTCTATTTATTAGGAAATGTGTGTTAGAGAGTTTGACACTAGAATTTGGCACATGTCTTTGGGTTAACTTGGCCAAAGCGATTTATAGCTGTTTGTTCATGACCAGCATCCATTAGTGGAAAATGCTGTCCAAGTAAAATCCCACGGGAGAGGAGCACAACGGGGCATTGTGGGGAGCTGTCTGCACAGCCAGCACCCCACTCACCACTGAGTGCAGGCACAATTACCCCATGGCCTTGCTCTGGATATGCAACCACACTGTTAGGGATTTTTATTTTGCCCTCCTGAATTTTCAGAGAAGGATACAATTCAGTCATCAGCACTGCAGAAGGAGTAAGCCAAATTACGGACTGCAGTCTGATGCTGTTCCAGCGATTAGCACCTGATCCTCGTGGAGTCCTATTAAAACTTCCTAATGTAGTAAGCATGAGTAAGCATATCATTATCCAATCCTGGCTGAACATGCACCCTTCACATCTGATGGCATCTCTCATTTAGTACAAATGAGTGCTTCGTCCTGTACATTAAATACAAGATGAGGGAGGGAGGGAGGGAAGGAGGAAAAGGGGCAGTGAATGGTCTTCCCCAAGGTAGGCTGGAGAGAACGATTGGATCATAGCCTCTTCAACCTGTGGTAAAGTACTTTGTAAATAATATAGGAGCTAAAGTATATACTGCAGGAAATTGAGGAGTTAAGAATGAAAACAGACCTCCTGAATAGATGCACATTACAGTAAGCACTGACTGCCAATTTTGAGACAAGCTAGGTCATGACTGCCTTTATACTTTCACTGTTTCATGACTAGGTAAAAGATTCCAGCAATGCTGGAATTCACTCAATGTATTATAATGGAGTTTTCTCCTGCAAAATTGTGAAAGCAAGTAGACTGATGCCTTGCCTACATAAAGGGTAAATTTCTGATGTGACAGGGCACTTTACATCCAGGATTATGAGCCTGTTGGGATGGATACTGGGCCTTGGAAGTAAACAGGCACAAGGGAAACACTGGCACCACCATTTTAAATTCTATGACAAGTGATTATTTTGAAAGAAAGGACAGTAAGGTCCATCTCTGTAAAATCTGGTAATTTATGAAACCTGTGGGTTTGGGATTTTGGGGTTCTTTTAGTTTGGTTCATTGGGTTTTGGATTTTTGCATTCTTAAACTTCTTTGGGAATTTCTTAGCCAAAAAATTATTTTGATACCAATGCCTTTAACCCTCTTCTCTCTTCAACCCCCCACTAATCAATACTAAGCTGGTTTCCAATTAACTTTCTGGAGCTACAGAGGTATTTTGAAACCATGGTCCCTGTGGTGGTACCTGAGACACAGAATTTAAAACCAGACTTAAAAGATTTATAAAAAAGGGTGTTTCAAGGAAGAAAAAAAAAAACATAAACCTTCTACTGCCCTCCTCTCCTGGGCAAAACTTTCATGCCATAACACTGGCCAGCTTACCTTCCATTCAGACATCCCAAAAGTATTAAAACATATCTGTGCATAATAATACAGAAATATTTTAATAAGGAAAACAATTTAGAAGTTGAGGAAAGAGAACCATTTAAATATCTATATTCCAATTTTTTTCTACAGCTCCTTTATATTTAAGGAAGTGTGCTATACTTGAAAAATAATTTATAAAGGTTTTTTTATGTCTTTAGCCTCAATTCAAGGAAGAATATATTTATATGGTAGTTTCTTAGTTGCTAGACTCTCTCTCACCTGTGATCTAATAGAATAAGAAAAGCATACATAAAAATACTATAATTTTTTTATTTTTTTTTTTTAATATTGTGGTCAAAGAAGCCCTCTCTAGGTCTTATAATATATTTTCAGCATCTGGTCTTGATACCTGAAAAAGTTTCTTTCTCCAATGTCTCTCTCTTCCCTTGCTCTCTTCTCATGCCTGAAACTAAGCATGGACAATAATTCATCTTGATGTTCATTTTAAAAGCAACAGATTTTTTTTTCTTTTTTGGCTTTGTAGAACAAAGTTTAATTAAAAAGAGAAAAAACCACCCAATTTTGAAATTACAGGGTAAACACCTGGTGCACACAATAAATACCTCTCATGTGTGCAGGAAAAAGGGAGAGAACAACTGGAATGGTTTCAAAAGGCCACCACATGAATAAAGGTGTCATCGAGGAATAGCAAATCACTTTGAGCACATTACGGGAATACTTCACCTTTCTCAGAAACACTAAGCATAGACTTTCAAGAACCTCACCAGAACTTGTTGTTAATCTTAATTATGTGCCTTAGCCTACTTGCTAGGAAGATGGAGCCTTCAGAAATGTTTGCAGCTGATGGCAATCACAAAACAGGAACAGCTTGCACACAAATGCTGTGTAGCCTTGAAGGCTCTGATACTTTCAGTGGAAGATTAGTCTTTATTTTCAAATAATCTCAAGAAAGCTGTTATTGCTATTATTACATACACTTGCTGACTGTGTGACAGCATAAAAATTGCACAGGAGTTTTATGGTATGCTGTGGCAGAAAACATAAAATTCAGCACAATGTATGAACAGTGTGTGTATCCTATTAATTTGGTATGCAATTAATAGAAAACCTCGTGCTGTGTGCTTGATTTAGTGAGTTGTAATGCTTTGCAGGAGATAACTGGCTCACGAAGCCTTCTCTGTGAAGTCCTGCCAGAAGTAGGTGCAGTGGTAAATCTCACTTTTGTCAATGAAACCTATTTGGGAGGAAAGATTTATGTTGAACTGCCTTGTACTTGTAGCCCTTCTCAAAACTGTAAGCAGGTTTCTCTCGTTACCTGCTTTTCACATGAGAGTAGCTGTTGCTATCATAAGCCCCCATTCCTGCCCCTTCCCCTCCCCTGTCTATTGTCTGTTTCCACACTCCTCCCTGCTTTATAATCGCTCACTCACACTCATTTATCACTGGCTTACTCCGTCCTGCCTACACTATCTCCCATTTTTGTCATGGTGCACTGGTACATTACAAATACAATTAAACCTTTTACGATACCGCAGCTTTTGGCTAATGCATCCCAGCTTCAAGGTTGAAAGATTTCTGATATTACCACTGATATCAGTTCTTCCCCATTTATCGGCAGTGTCCGGACTAATGCAGGAGTGTTGCATTAATTAAAGGAAGCATCCAGTAATGCTGCTGGTTTTGCCAGTCTGACACTGAATTGGAGCTTGATGCCTGCTCATGTTTTAAGAGCCATTCATCACACATGTCATCCCAAAGCAGCCAGCTGTCTGAGAAAAGCCTCATTTGCATTTCATCAGCTACACTCTCCCTCTTCTCCCTACCTTTTGTATGGAGCTTTGGCTTTTTTTAAAAGAGCATAGTCTTCAAAAGCAGCTTAGCTAAAATTAGTATTCCATTTAGAAAGATTATTTTCTTTAGTTCAGAGGTCTTAGAATTGATCTGAGTGGGAAAAATGTGTCATACAAACATAGCCATGCAATCTGTCTGTATAAAGAAATTAATGCATTATGGGAGAAGACAAAGATTTTTATGATGAATGGACTACACCTCTATTAGTTCTGTACATTAAGCTGTTAGAATTAATAAAACATTTCATTTATTTTGAAAGTTTCTCAAAGGGCACGGGATTTTAAAATCCCAGCAGCTCTGAATGATTCTGCATTATGTATTTTGATTTCCTTTATTGTTAGACTGAAATTGTCTGTGTCAGGTTATGTTGAAGCCATTTTAGGAGTCCAAGAAACACGTGAAACTCTCTCAGTGTGCTGAAACCAGCTGGAGAAGAGAGAAAAAATGAAATTGTATGCTCATACTTTCATTCAGTGACTGACTTGATGAACTAATTTTTTGCTTTTTTTGCCTTAGTGAATATTGCAGAATCTGTAAGCAAACATATCTACAGTATGCAAATCTGTCTGAATATATCTTAAATACAAAATACACATGTACATTTGTACATGTGTATGGTCATGTGTCTTAACTTCATTTTTTGTGCACTGTCAGGACTTGTTTAGGGAAAAATCAAAACCAGTTCAAATTTGGCTCGTATGTCCCTTTAACTAAACAGCAATTGAGGTTGTAGTTCAATATGGTGTAGTTCCCAGTTTAAAAATAAGGGTGTACCTGTTTCTGAACTGTTTAAGATCTCCAAGTATGATTTTCCTTTTTGGAAGCATTGAAAATCTGTTCTTCCACCCAGCAGAGGAGATGCATCATCCACAACCATTGTGATTGAGGTTGTTATCTGTCACCAGCAGAGACAGACAGAGCTGTGTATGTACAATGGGTGTCTACAACTGAATCTAATTGGAGGGTTGGAACTAGGTGATGTTTAAGGTTCCTTCCAACCCAAACCATTCTGTGATTCTGTAATTCTAGGGACAGGTGCTTCCTAAAGTGAGATGTGCCTTCCACTTTGTCTGTCCAGAATACACCTCCAGTCAAAACTAACATGCAGAGGGGTATCTTAGTTCACCTGGATCTTATTCTGACTGCCTCTGGAAATGGCTGGTGTATGCATTTGGAAAGATCCTTAAGTTTTTACATAACTTGGACTAGATGCTGAATTGTTAAGAAACTCAAGATTCATTGTGTGTCATGTATATCTTTTATGCTGAGTTATTGGTCAAAATCCACTACTTACCTCAATCTAGGTTAATACTAGCCAACAAATATATGTACACTTTTGTTACCCCAAAATCCACTACTTACCTCAATCTAGGTTAATACTAGCCAACAAATATATGTACACTTTTGTCTCAGGGGTCACCAATGGTTGCTGTTGGAGTCCTGTCGGGGTGAATCAAGACTCTTGACTCCAATATCAGAAGGCTTATATTATTTATTAAAGTGACTCCATTGTTCAGAAGGATTTGGGCTATTTCTGCCCAGGTACAGAGCTACATCTTGCTTCTTCCAGCTCCAGCCCCCCCAAGTCCAAGAATGCTAGAAAATGCTTACAAAGTCAGAGAGATAGCAATTCTTTATATCATAGGTTGAGAAAGGCAAACCACATCTCCCATATCAGGAGACAGAGCAAAGGAATGCATTTTGTCCTTGAAACACACACACAAGGATTTGAAATCTGCAGAGAAAAAGAGAGCTTTCCCATGTAAGAAAAACTCAGCTAGTTTACATCCAAGAAACTTATAAAAAGTCTAGGTGACACACTTTATGTGTATATATTTAAGCCCTATTCATCTCAACGAGGTTTAGGAAGTGTTTTGCTACATAGGCTGTATGGCTGAACTGCTAAAAAGAAAATGTGTGTTTGCATTGTCAGTACAAATGTTAACTTTTGTTTATTCTGATTTTTCTTATTTTAGCTGTCACGTTTGACACCGAATTTTAAATTCTTGCAGTTAATTTAAATCCTAGCAAAACTTACTGTCAGTTAATGTCCAATCCCAGCAGAAGTAAAGGAAAAGTAAACATCTCAGAAGTCTGGCTTGTTTCAATAGTAAGTGTGGAAGGGATCTGCAGTTCAGAGCAGCTTTGTGGTGGGATTCCCTGTGCTTGCTTGGTCACAGAGCAAATACAGGATATGGTATCTTGCTTCTCTCTACTCCACAAACATACCTTATTTAATTCTCTCTCCTTCTTGACCAGTCAAACACTGGGACTACCCTCAGGGAGCCAGAGGAGACCCTGGCAATGAAGTGAGATGTGGAGGACGGAAGGTGTGGAAACAGCCAGGATCCTGTGCCATTTCTTCTTTCTGGGAACCAGAAGGTTGTGATCTTAGCTGGTGTCTCCTTTTCAGAGATATGTTCATGATGCATCTAAGCAGAGAGGTGCAGCAGGGACTTCGTTTTGTATGGAGATGATTTAACTGAGTGTTTTGTCAGCCACGGGAGAAGATCTCCACCTCAGTGAAGTGAGCACTGGACTCCATCTCTGTTCCTAGGTATACCAGGTTATTGTGCATGAGGCATGGGAGTATATTGCCTGTAATTCCAGGAGAAATTTCATAAAATCAAAAAAAGAAAAAAATGACAAGCAAGAAATATGTCTATACACAGCTACAAGATGTGCTCTGTTTATATTTCAGAGTGAGCAAACTGGAAAGAAACATAAGTCTCATATATATTTTTTATAGGTTATGATTTCTTCAAAGAATCCTTTATCATTTTTAGTCAAAAGGAAAAGAGACCCTCAGAGATACCGTTTTTCAATGGTATATTTGGTCGCAGCCACACCCTGTCCTATTCTTTCTTTTGTACAGTACCACGGCTGTTCTTTGTGTGACACTGTTACTGCTATTTCTACCACAGACCTGGAAAAAACAGCAATAGCTGGCTTGGCTTTTGTACACGGTTAAAATTTAATACATTTGTATCTGTTGTTCCTTATATAGCTCCTCCACAAAGTTATTTAATATCACATTTGGGAGTATGAAGGGCAAAAACTTGACCATGCACTATAATACTTTAATGTTTCTTGTAATTTTTCAAATTACTCTCTTTTAAGCAGTATAGAGATAAAGATTTTGAAATAAAATTGATTCAGTTTCCTGGTTTTAGCATGTTAGGGACTATCTCATTAATACCTTTAAACTAACCAAGTGTATATCTTTATTGTAAAATAGTAAAACATGTCATAAGGTCCTCTTTGGGTTTTGACACCTGCTGTGAATTTAGAGCTTTTTCTGCCCTTTTTTTTTTTTAACCCAGTCGTCTCACTGGGTAATCACTTATATATCCCCCAAGTTATACAACTTCTCCCTTGCTCTGACATGCATTTAATTTGCTTTACTCTTTACAGATTATTTTCTGCTAATGTGATTACTGGGGGTTTTTTTAGGGATTATTACCAGAATCAGATCTGCTTTTAAATTCTTTAAAAGTTGTCTTCTCTCTTTTGTCCAATTTATCAGATACATAATTATAGAACCCTTTTTTTTCAATCTCAGAGCAAAATATATATACACACAATCTTATCTCTATTTCCAGCTGGAAAATGGGAATTATTTGTAAAAGTAATTAAGAAGGATTGATTCCTAATCAAATTAAAATACTTGGAAGCCATATTCTGTGAACCCAATTGTTATTTAAATAGCATCTGAACTGGTACCTGAATAGACTAATAGTTCTGAAGGCAAAGCAATGATTGTGGTCCTTTATAAAGCAATGACTTAGAGGCCTGAGCAAATACGTGACAGAAGCAGCTCCATGTATGAAGAGTTTTCAGTCGCTGTGCAGACAAAGCGCAGGGGATTAGAGAGAGCCAGGGTGGAGACAGCCTGGTAGGCAGCAGAATGAGCAGCAACTTTGGGGAAGCCACTTTCCATATAAAAGGCAGTCTGGAGAGGAGAGAGGGGGGTCCAGAGGGAGCATGTCTGGCAGAGACAGGCTGGGGGGACAGGGAAGTGACCTGAAGTGGCAGGAGAGGCAGACGCAAGGTCGCGAGCAGGAGAGAAGGATCAGGAGGAGCCACAGAACTCTCATGGATGTTCCTGAACGCTGCAGGTTTCAGCATGAGGTGATGTTTTTGGGGAGTGTGTCCCCACTGCCTAAAAAGACAGTGTTCACCCCCAAAGAACTGATGCAGGGCAGCAGGGGAAGGTCACATGCATGTCCCTCATGTCATAGGGAGGTAAGAGGAAACTGAGTAGCCCCTGAAATGAGGAGAACTGGATCCTGATCAGAACAGCCCATGCGTTTGCAAACCTAGAGAAATTTGCTGTGCTCCCATCCATGCAACTTTGGAGTGAGAGTTGTAGGGGGAGTTTCTCCATTAAAGAAGTCGATAAAAGAATCAAACGGTGTTGAAATGGCAGGAGGTGATACAGCAACCAAGAGCAAGGGTGAGCCATGGGCAGAAGTGTCAGAGTCTGTGCCTGGCACCAGAAGAAGAGCATGAGGGATTTGTGGAAGGAGTGCAGTAGCACTTTCTTCCTCCCTTCATGCAGATTTTTTTGGGGTTTTTTTCTCTCTCTAGCTTTACCTGTCCTCCATCTCTTTGCTGAGGAATGAGAATAGCCTGGACACTCTGGCAACACAGGGAAAGTGTGACCAAGGGAGGCTGAGCTGAGGTAAGAAGAACACCTACACCATGACAAATACAGAAATACAAAATACAGAAAATACACTATGACAGAAAACTACAGGTGCCAGGAATCTTACAATCAGCTTTATGCAGCTGTTTCTCTTGCCCCTCCCTGAGGATGCTGTTTGGCCCAAATCTGCAAGTTCTTTGTATGTCTCTATGCTTACCAGCTTCCACCCTTCTGTTATCTTTCTCTCCTTGTACTTCCATAATCCTATTTTTCTTGCTCTCCTTGATATTTTTATTTTTTCTTCACAAAGAAGACGATATAAGGCAGAGGTAAATAGAAACACATAAAAAAGGTTTGCTGATTTTTTTGCCTTAGTCAATTGCCCTTGGGTGTATCCTCTTTAAAGTTTTCTTCCTAAAGAAAACTTTTTAGATTTCAGATTCTTGATTGTGCAATATGTAAATATAAAAGAGGATTGGAAAAGAGGCAAAAAGTTGACAAAGAGGATTGGAAAGACTTAATTTTTGTGGACAGAAAATTTTTGGATTAAATTGCCTTAAAAGGTTTTATTTTTGTTTACATTTATATTTCACTCAGAATAAATTTTAGAAATTAAAACTTATATTAAACCATTAGGAATTAAACTACAGCTCTGAATGATTGTCATGGAAATTAATTTTCTTCATAATTATATTTGTTTCAATAAGAGACACAAAAATAAAAGTTGGAAAAAAGCTCTTTCATTTGATGAAACAACACAGTTGATGTGACTGCTATAGTATAGAGGTCCAGACTGGTTAAAGCTCTCTGGAATAGTGAGATAATTTGCAAAGTAAAATGCATATGCAAATTAGTTGATCAAATCAGTACACTATTTTCCCTGGTGTTTGAAGTGAAAGAAGGAAAAAGCAAGACAAACAGTAGCAGGATGACATAATATACGTTATTATTGTTAACATAATGTAATAAATGTAATAAACACAAGGAAAATGAAATCTCCAGCCCTCATGGGGTTATGGACAGCAGCAATTTCAGTGACAAGGCAGTGGATAGCTGAGATTGCATCTGATGCACAAGCAGCTAGGGATGGTATTTATTCCATCTGACTTACATTATCTGCAGTGTTGTCATCTGGACTTCTCTTACAGGCAGCAGAGAGAAAATAGCTTGTACAGGACAACAGGTCAGGCTGCACATGGCAGGTTGGCCCTCACAGCCCTTGCTGCTTCTCAGTAGAATATTAGTAACTAGATTATTTTCAACAACCTGGCAAAGGTTAGGTGTTTATTTGTTATTATTTCACACCTTTATATGTAATGTTCTGGAGGTCTTATTATAAGGAAAACTTTCATTGAACAGAAGGCCTATACTCATGTGACATTTCTATCTGCAATGAGCAAGTATCTACTCAGATTAAAGCCTCTTAGTTTTCATTTTGTAGAAGAAAAAGCATATCTAGAGTCCTAAAATTTCCTAAAATCAATTAATGTTTGGCAATATACTAAGAAAATTAGATTTTTGGTTTTTACTAGGTCAAAAAGATAGGAGGTATTTATTGAAGTAGCTTTGGCTTGACTAGTATGTATGCTGAGGTATCTTACTGTGAAATTAAAATTGGTACTGGAGAGTGATCAATGGAGAACAATGAAAATACCCATTTTGAGTAACAGACATGTTGATTTTTTCATCTAGCGTCTGTTTTCCACACCAGAAGTGGAATATGGCAAGGGAATTTTTATCCTTTGTTTGAAGACTTAAATAGCTACCAGGACATAATTAAATGAATAGTAACACTGCATTAAAAAACAGTAGACTTCCAGGTCTCCACAACTGAAAAAATGCAGTTGTTGCAATTTGTAATGACAACCCTTCTGCTCCACTGTTTACTCAATACATTGTATCAGCTGCTTAGAAAAAGCTCTTTGGAATTGGACTTAAAATCTCTGGAAAGCATCGTATCTGTATGGGACTCTATGCACAGGATAAGATAATTTCTCATGCTGTATATATGCCAAATGAATTAGCATTACTGACCGAAAAATTTTAATGGCACAAAAGGATGAGGTTCAGTTCTCCCGAGAAAACCTAGGAAAGGAAGTGGCCATCAAGCCAGACTTCATCACAGAACAACTCTCATTAATTTTAAAAATCTGCTGACTTTTTGGAATGGTTACAGCAAATGACTTATGAAATGAAAAATTCTTTCCCAACCCAGTGAGCTTTTCAATCAATGTTCTCCATGATGTGCTGTTTGCTTGCTGCCTCAACTCAGCAGCCCTAAAAATATTTAGCAATATAAATGTACATTTTAATAGCTTGCTCTGATCTCTTTTTTGATATCTGGCTTTCGTGATCTGCCTCCATTCATCCACAATATCTGGTGCCATCAGCCGAAAAGTCACTTTCTCTCCAGGGTTCACCTGAAGGCATCTGAACTGCTCAGCTCCCCCCAGCCCCCACCTCAGCACTGCTCCACATCCCCATCAGGCTCACCAAATTTTTTTTTTTTCTCTCTCATGAAAAATATAATAACAGTTTCTTCTTGTGCATACTCCATGCCCTGAGGAGAAGATTAAATTAAATTAAAACTTAAAAGAGGCTTTACTGATGGCTTAAATTTCTAGTTAAGCTGCCTAAGCTACAAATAAGTTTTATGCAGGTTATTGTTCTTTAGCTAAAGCACCATTATTGTAAGGCTTTGGAGCAGACAGACTAATCACTGCTGAGGGAGAGAGGGTTTGTTTACTGACTGGCTATAATACTCCTTGCTGAACAACTTTTTAATCTTTTTCTGACCGTTTACCTTGTTTTTTTCTCAGTGGCCAAACAAGTAAGATCTGGGAAGCCATCAAGTACTGTCACTGTGGGGAAGGAGGGCATTTTGCACCAGAAATGAAGCTATTTGAGGCATATTCTTTACACAATTCACAGGAACCATCATGGTCAGGAAAAAACCGTTTCCTATGTGTTTGCTCTGTGTTGTATTTACGGTCACTATCAAAGTGTTTGTCTCTCAGCCAAACAACACAGGTGCCTAAAACAGCCTGGTGTGAGCCCCAGCATCACAACTGCAGGTTCAGAGGAGCAGCAGGGAAGATCAAAAGCCCGCGGAGATGCTTTGAACTGGCGTGTGCTGCGCTGTGCACGAGCCCTGTAGCAAAGGGGGCTGCTTCAGCAGGAATCTCTCTGCCCCCTGCATGGCACAGCTCCACATCCTGGCAGGGAGGACACAGTCCTGCTGGGGTGACAGCCCTGAGAGAACACCCAGAGCAGAGGTGGGGACTTGAGATACAAAGGGATGTTGGTTAGTTACTGCTTAAATTCTCTCTGGTGTTCCCTATTTCCTTTTGAGTAGTTTGTGGGATATGCTAAGGTTCCCCAAGGGTAACAGTGTCAGCGCCAGTCCTGCTCAATGCCTTCATTGATGATCTGGATGAGGGGATTGAGTTTACCCTTCAGAAAGTTCAGAGACAACACTAAGTGGGAATGTTGGTCTGCTGGATGGTAGGATGGCTCTGCAGAGGGGTCTGGACATGCTGGATTGATGGACCAAGGCCAGTGGTATAAGGTTCAACAAGGCCAAGTGCTGGGCCCTGCCCCAGAGTCACAACAACCCCAGGCAGCATTACAGGCTGAGGGAAGAGTGGTGGGAAAACTGCCCAGCAGAAAAGGATCTGGAGGTGGTGGTGAACAGCATCTGAACAGGAGCCAGCTGTGCCCAGGTGGCCAAGAAGGCCAGTGGCACCTGGCCTGTGTCAGCAGTGGTGTGGCAGCAGGACCAGGGCAGTGACTGTCCCCTGTGCTGGGCACTGCTGAGGTCAAACCTCAAATCCTGTATCCAGTTCTGGACACCTCACTGCAGGAAAAACCTTGAGGTGCTGAAGCACATCCAGAGAAGGGAACAGAGCTGGTGAAGGCTATGGAACACAAGTCTGGTAAGGAGCAGCTGAGGGAGCTGGGGGGACTCAGCCTGGAGAAAAGGAGGCTCAAGGGGAACCCTATTTCTCTCTACAACTCCCTGACAGAAGGATGGAGCCGGGTGGGAGTCAGCCTCTTTTGCCAGGTAACAAATGACAGGATGAGGAAATGGCCTCAAGTTGTGCCAGGTGAGGTTCAGGTCAGACATCAGGAATAATTTCTTCAAATAAAGGGTTGAAAGGCACTGGAGCAGGCTCCCAAAGGAGGTAGTGGAGTCACCATTCCTAAAAGTGTTCAAGAAATGACTGGATGTGGCACTCAGTGCCTTGGCCTGGTTGACAATGTGATGATCAGTCAAAGGTCAGACTCAATTATCTTGGCACTCTTTTCCAACAATTCTGTGATTCTGTGTGTACAGCTGGGGGAAGACACTGAAGGATTTTGTACCTTCAACATAGAAAAGCTGTTGGAACAGGTGATTGCTGTGTAATACCGACCAGTTTCTGGTGCTGTGTCTGAAAATTTTGCACTTGACCACTGTGCATGCAGATTTCTGTCAGTCACCTTGGCTCTGGATGGAATGGGAAGGCCACAGCCCTCCTTGTCTCCCAAACATCAAAGGTATTTCTACACTGATAAGAAATGAAAGCACATAGGGTTATGTTACTAATGAATAATAGAAATGTGTAGCACTTGTGTACATAATAAATATTACCTTTCTGTGCTAGGCAAATAAAACTGATTTTCTTGCAATGACTCACATCCTAGGTTATCATAAAAGAACATATTTCACTCTAATGAACACGAACTGAGAAAATCTGAAGCAATAGGGATTGCCAGATAACTTTCAACAAAGTGAGCGAGCAAGATGATTTTTAACACCTGCCCTACTGTTTCAGCTATTTCGTGTATGAACGACAAAATTTTGAACAATAGCTCCTTGATTGCATATCCCTGTAAGACACCTAGGATGAACAAAAGAGCCATGGAAAAGTCAGGAATAAAGAGCAGAGAGGTTTGCACCTTTACAATTTGTTGGCATGGAACTGAAGCAGAATCCTAAAAGTCTGCACTTGTTTGTCAGTGAGAAGAATCTGTTTGGAAGTACAGCATGTGATAATATAATCCTTGCTATTAGTACAGCACGAGGGATGTTCTACTGTGGATTAAAGAGAGATGAGGAGAAACAGCAGATTTCAGAGCTGCTAGCCATGGCACCATCAATTATCTGTCTTGCTTAGGTCCCAGGATGTCTGGCATTTTCCCAGCTATAACTCTTTTTAGGCAACATCCATGTTGGAGCTGAGAAGCATCACTGTCCTACCTGCCTGATGTGTGGCAAAGTCCTTGTTCAGTCCTTGTCCTAAGTTCAGATCTATGTAAAATTATGTTGAAAACAGCATGTGAGGCAGCACAAAATTCTTAATGAATTGGATTTTTTTCTCCTTTTTGACAGCAATGGCCAGACATTTTATCAGCTAATCAAAAAATGGCAATCAATAGACTGAGCCAGAATTTAAGCCTCACAGAATGTTTTGAGATTAATTGATTCAAACAAATGGTCTTTTTTTTCCTTCATCTTGTATATGAGCATATACAACAGCAAATGCTAAATCCCCAAACTTGAACTGCAGGTTTAACCTTGTTGAAAAACATGAAACTTGAGCCTGCTTATCTTTCCCTTGTTTCACAAAGGTGTTCTCTTAAATAGGACACAACCCTAAAGAAGAAAGGATACCAGGTGTGGTTTGAAATGGCATCTTCACAGTCTAAAAGAGTTTTGAGGGATATCATGTTCCAGGAAAAGAGTTGTAAATCTTCCCCCTGATTTAAGATAACAGAGCCCTTTCTGAGCAAAATGTCAGAGTCTGTGCCAGAGTGATAGTTTTCTCCAGAAATCTCCACTTGGTGGTTTTTTTTTTCTTTAAGTATGGTGCTAACATTCTTTTGTATCCTTTCCATTCTCTTTCATGATCCCTGAACTCCATTTGGTTTGAGTCCTTCCAGTCTTGCATTATGCTTACATATGTGCTGCAGTAAACACATGCACTGTTTTGTTCAAAGTCTTCCAGATTCTTGCAGTCTCAGGGGAGGAACATGAGGATGGCCTCAGGAAAGGAATCATAAATAGGTGCATATTTGCTCTTGTGACTGTATACTTTAATCTAATTGAGCATTCATGGAAAAAAAAGTCTCCTTTATTACTTACCATAAATCCAAGATAATTCTATTTAATGTTCCTTTAACTGACAAAAAAGGATAAACATAGCTAACCATAAACATGACATAAATAAAATCTGGCATTCCTCCCATTCTCCACCCATTGTCCCAGTTGGCTATTTTATCATATCACTCAATATAAAATTTAACAGTATGGTATATAAATGATCTTTTTTTTTTATTCTTTTGCATAATAATTGGATGGTTTCCAGTTATAAAGAATAGTAAAGCTACAATTTATTCCAAATCATAAACATCTTTGTTTTATGTGTGCTTCTTTGCTTTTATTATAGAGAAAACAATGCAGCAGCCAACAGAGAGCTACATCATCAGAAAGCAATAGCTGTTTGAAAAGAACTAGAGCCACTTGAATTCTGCCTGAATTTAGCTGACTTGGTGTCTTACTCCTTGGCTCAGGGAAGTAGAGGAGATGCTAAAATGGTGACACAAATTGATGTTAATAAATTAGTACGCTCATAAAAGGAGACTCCCAATTTTAGTGCTAACAGCACACCATTATACCGAGCATAATGTACTTTAAAAGGCACACTGATAAGTGGCTGTATTCAAATCCATTTCTGTGCCCTTTTGTGTTCTTATCTACCCTGGTCCAGCAGACAATCCAGCTTTTCACTAACCTTTGGCACTACACCATCAGCAATAATCCGTGCTCTCCTTTATGTCCCCGTAGCTCCCGTAATGAGCATCACCTGTGGTATGTGACATTTGGAGCTGCAGCAGCAGCAAAAGGAGCCTGCTCTGGTGCCTGCTGGTGCAAGAGGCTCAGGGCCCATGGGAACCTGTCTGTGTGCCCCACAGCAATGCCAGGGAAATGGCTAAATACCTCTCATCTCCACCGAGCTGAGCCTCAGCCCCTAATCCTTGTAATTGCTGCTTGCAGAGAGGAAATCACCACACGGGGTCCTGAACTCACATAGGGTGCTTGGCCTGCCTCTAACAAAACTAGAGAGTAGCTCATATTTGAGATAAATTCCTTATTGGAATTAAATAGATTACCACGGCAGAACATCAGTTTTGAAAGAATTGGTTTCCTTTAAAAATTCATTTTTAATGAGGTATTTTTGTAATCATTTTAAAATGTATTTTTATTTTTAAATTCCTCTTGTACATTTTTAAGTGTATTTTTTCTGAAATTGGAGACTTTTTCCCTCTAGGAATTTATATCTATATTTATCAATAAATATGAGCATGACCATTCATATGTATGTAAACAACTTTGAATTGTAGCAAGGGAATAAGTGGGTTTGAATTTTTCTCAAAATAACAGTTGATAATGAACAGCACTTTGAAAAGGATAGGTTTTCTAGAGCAATAAGATGAATACCAAAACCTAAGGAAAAATAAAGCAGAATAAGAATAAAAAAGCAGAAGAATAAGAATCTGAATAAGAAAATAAGCAGAATACCAAAACTAGAACTACTTGCAGAAATGTCATTCCAATTGTCTGCTTTCAGTCCTTTCATTTTTTGTTTGGTGGGTTGTTGTTTTGGTTGTTTTTTTAGCTTTGTGGGTTTTTTTCCTTAGAAGAAAAATCTAGCTGAGAAATTTAATGAATAATTTTCTTATAGCAAAGGTCAGTTTAGCACCAAGACTAAACTTAGAGACATGGTGGCAGGATTTCTAACGTGGCAGCAAACATTCTTCCAAAAACAGAAGCCTACTAAAATAAAAGCTTTTTGTTGCTGGACTGATGTGTTGAAAGAAGTAAAATTCAAGTTAAGAAATGTTTCAGACTAAAACCAATTTCTCTAGTAGTAGAAATACAAGAAGATTACCAGGGCTATAGAACAAAACTATTCCATCTCATAATACAATTTGCAATAGAGGAGGTAATATTATTTTCTCTTTCAGAAATTCACTGAGACAGACAGCAAAGAAATAATGTATTTTGAACTGTCAGATATGCTTACCATAGTTTAGCATCTCATTTCTATCTGTCTGACATCTGATTTTGCTCTGGACTTCCCCAAAGAAATAGATGTATGGTCTCAAAATATGGCCTTTTAAAAGGAGAAATATTCAGTCATGTGATGAATCAGCAGGCAACACAGGCAGAATATTCTGATGCTTGAAATTGAGTGGCTGTCTAGCAATACTCCATAAATTGTAACCCCACCATGCACATCTTTTATTTTTTTATTGGAGGAAGTGAATGGATGGTCATGTTAGAAGTACCATATTAACTACTATCTACTTTTTTGGTGGTTTTTTTTGTTGTTTTTTTTTTTTTTTTTTTTTTTTTTTTAACTCATAACAAGATACATGTGTGGAGGAAAAAAACATACCATAAGGAGCTCTGTGAACATGACAAAATCTTTTACTAAGTAAAGGAACTTGCTACTCTAAAGCTCAGAGTCCTGGACATTACTCATCAGAGAACATAAACAATAATTCCAGGATTATAATGCCACCCACCAGTATTGAGGATTAGTGTGGCAAAGGTTTGGTTCCCCCATACTGGTGCAAAATAATTCTGCCTAGCAGGAAAAAACAGTCCTCTTTTAGCTAATGTGCTCATCTGCAAAGCAATTTATATAATTTATGTTTCTTCAGACTTTGCCCCTGGCTTGTGAGTACAGGACTTGGATCTCCTAATTATTTTACAGACATTAAAAAAAAAAAAGCTTTCAGTGAGATCACTTTTTTTTCTCATCTTTTACAATCACCTGACAGTTTTGAAAAGGTATAGGAGGGCTATAAAAACACCCATCAAATGCAGCTGTGTTGCATTGCAGGGCCAGCCACATTGCTGCAGCACAAGGAGACATCCACATACCACATGAAACTCAGAAAAATCTCCTGAAACTAGGGAAAATGTGGGTTCTTTACCAAAGAAAGGTAACAACAAAGAAAATATGTAGAGACTTGTCAAGAGTATAGTCCTGTTGTGAGTTACTCTGGCTGTCCTGTGGTCAATGATGTTAGGCTGCTTAGCCTGACCAAGCTTTTTGACCAAACTTAGTGGAATACTTCTGATTTAGCTGGTCACAGGAATCAATCCAGATCACTATCAGTTGCTCCTTCACTTCCATGTCAGAAGTGCAGCCACAGAGAATCCATGACAGGGTGAGATCTGAAGTGAGATTCAGAGCCCCTTGGTACCCGTTTCCATTCCTCGGTAAAAATTCCAGGTTACAGTTTTGCATTAGCTCCTCTGTCCTTCAGAAACAGGAGAGCTGCTCACACACACCAAGCAGGCAGTCACAGTCAGCCACCAAATGGTGCCTGCAGCACACGAGCAGCAGGGCTGGGTGAAGCTGGATGTCCTTGGAGCTCCCTGGAGAAGGAGGTGACCGAGGTGGGTGCAAGAGGTTGGATACCTGGGGCAGGAGGCTGACTTGTAAGCTGCTACTGGAGTTCTCTTCCCTTGTTGGGAAACTGCACAGAAATGTGCTCCTTTCACACAGCTCTACTTTCTTGGATCTTACTGATTCATTAGGAACCTCCTTCTCATGCATAGGATTTCTTTTGTGGGAGAAGAGGATAAGAGTAGAAGGAATGGGAAATTGTTGTGCAAGCTGGGGTTGCGCAAAAATTGCAGGGTTCCAGTGCTGTTGTTACTTTAATTATTCAAATAAACAAGAGACATAAATTATCTTGACAGTGCCTGCTGGCCACCTGCCTAGCCAAATGTTGTAGAAAATATGTATGATATTCAAAGAGGAAATACAGTTGAAAATGGCATTGTACTCTTCCAGTAAGCTTTATCCGCTATTAGTGTTTAATTAGTAACTGTAAAGAGATTTCTTCCTTAACTATTGAGTGGGATTTTTAAATAGTGACTATACCAGGTAAGAATTAATAAGGGACTCTTCTGAATATAATCTCAGCCTTAGTAAAGGTAGTGGGAATGTTTCTTCTTTTCCCTAACTTGTTGTGTTGAAAGAAGCAAAATAAACAAAAATATGCTTAGTAAGCTCAATGAGGCGTTACTGGAAATACTTTTATTCTCAATAAATAAAATACTTTCACTAGGGAAACAAAGCTGTTCAGTCAAAAACTATTAATAGTTTTGCTATTGTTACGTATTTATATCTTTTCACCACTTCACTGTATATGTTGCCTCAAGATACTGAGAGACTTTGTTAAGAGTTCAGAGTTCCTTTGTTCAGGAAGCCCCTGAACTCTTCTTTCTTGCTTACATCAATATTTTTGTCTCACTGGTAAATTCATCCAGTATCCTTCCACAGAGCAGGGAACAGGTCCCTTCTTGAAGTGCTGCTTCCTGCTTTCTTGTCCTGTCTCAGCTCACAAAGCTGGCTGCTTGTGATGGAAAAAAGGAGGATTTCTGTGGTGCAGCTGAAACAAAAGCCACACACAGTAAAACAGCAACATGACCTGCAGCCGCAGTAGGCTTCTGTTGAGTTGAATAGCCTGACACATGGTGATGGTTTTCGGCCAAATTAGTAGTGGCATGTCTTCTGGAAAGGGAGAAATCCTGTATTTTTATGATGAATATCAATAAAGGACTTCTGCTTATCTTAATAATATTGCAATGAGAAGAAGAGCAAGGCCAGAGTGGAGTAGAGGTGAGAAGCTTTAAGCAGAAATACTTTAGAGGTTAAATTATTTCCACATTCACTAAAAAGCAAAGATTAATAGAGTTAACTGTGAGCATATATTTGCTTATTAGAGATGCATGGGAGCAAAAACAAGCTGAGGTGGTTTTAGGATAAGCTGTCCAGAAGTAAATAGCTTTTGAATCTCTCTTTTTAAATATTAAAATTCCTCCCAGTTGTATTTGAAGTGTTTAATGAGAGAGAAAAAACAATGTACTCTATTCCAATCTTTTCCCCAGCTGAGTTACAAATTTGCTTACAAACTCACTGTTATCGTGAAGTTAATAATCACAGTGACAGCAGAGAACAGTTGGAATGTGTGAGGCTTTCCTTTCTGCTGGGTTCAGAATCCTGCTAATGACTCCAATTCACTCTTTCCTTCTGGAGCCATATCAGGTGCCCACCACTCTCAGAGCACATTAAGCCTGATGTGGGATTCGAGAGCGTGCAGAGTGCTGCCCAATATCAGAGCACTCTGGCAGAGGGGTTGTTGGAATTAAAATGACAATTAACTCTTGGGTGGAATGAAGATAAAAGCTAGAACAAGACAGAGGGAGCCTGACCGATTTCGTGCCGAGGGCTTTGCCAGCTCGGTGTGTGAGCGCAGCCGTCAGACGCGGCAGGTGCCTGATAGAGAGGGGAGCAGGACAGGCTGGACTTCTGCCTCTGAGGCATCTCTGACCACACTTGGTTCCACAACACATGGTCAAAACTATTTTGTGAAAACTCATAAACAAGTTGGAAAGTAAAAGAAAGGCAGGCTGGAGCCAAGCTGACCTCCTTCAATCACCTAGTAAAGTAGACGTGACTCGTGTTTGAAAAGTTTCAGTCAAGCCCATAGCTGCTAGACCTTTCATATCACAAGTAAAGTGAGATTTTTTTTGGCTATGAAGAAAAATCTATGGCCTTTCATGTATGAAACAGAAATATTGAGATGAAAAAAAAAAATATTGCATATTGAGATAAAAAAAACCAACTATGCAACCAATAAAAACAACCCAAGGCGTTGATGAACACAGCAGATATTTTTTTCCTCAGTTAGGGAAAATGTTGTTACAGCATTCAAGCAAAGGCATTCTTTATCTCATTCAGGAGCCAGCTCAGCTGATAACATGTTAAAATTAAAACCTTTTTCCAGGATTATGACATAGTAAATACAGCAGTTATACAGACTAAAGGTGCTGCCAACCCAGTATCTGGCCTCTGACAGGGTCAAATTATGAGATATTTGAGATCTTAAGAAATGGAAAACATGGGGTAATTTTTTCTCCATGATAGTCTCCAAATTCTGTAATTTGTCATTCATTCACAAGTAAACTGTAGTTTGTGATTTGGTGAACCAGAAGTTCAGTTACATCACTGTGTTTCATAGATATTCATGGGGATTTCATTCATTTTATCTTATTTCTTCTTTATTCATTCATATTCTAAGAAGATTTAAAAAATGCTACTGCCATGAGTAACGTCATCTAATTATAGCACGAGTAGTACTTTCTTTCACTGACTTTTCTCTCAGTCTTACATTACAAGCATGAATGTTTTCTTCTGTATTTTCTCCAAGCCATTCATTATTTTGTGGCGGTTGTTTGATTGTATTTTATAATAGTTTATTGTATTAGTTGTTTTAGTTTATATTCTTTATAAATAATTTTATTCACTTTATTCACTTTATTATCTCATGCATGTTCTTCCATTTATCTCATTTTGAAACTGTAGAGTGAGAGCTGACTTCAGTTCCCCTGCAGAAAAGAAAGCATGACAGTCATCCTTTCTGCCCCTTCCCAGTGCCTTGCCTCTCACTAAAATGTAAACTTTGGAATGGCATCACCAGGTTTGCACATGGCAGTCAGAACATGGACAGTCTTTACTAGCAGAGATGTCATTTTACAGGTAGTCTAACCCATTGCAGAGAATTTATTCTCAATTATCCTGATTTAACTAAGCAAATAGATGATGGAGGGGGGGATGAGGCATCAGCTGAAGACAAATCCTTCAAATTTTTGCTATGATTGCTTGATTTTACAACCTTAGTAATAATGTTCTAACATCTCTTTGCATACTTACAAGAAGAGGTTGTGACTTTTTCAAAATGTGATAATTCACCAGAAGAGAATTGTAGTAAGAGGCTTAATGATGAGATTTTAAAAGCACTATTTCAGATCACTTCAACAAAAGCAGATATTCTGATTTGGGGGTTAAAAAAATGCAAGATGAGTAGGTTACAACTGGAAAACAAATTTCAATCCCGCAGAACTTTAATTTCTCTGGATTTCTGAATACTCATGTTGAATATGAACATTTATCTTGAATACATGCAAAAGCATAAAAACCTTGTCAGATCCACTATTCATAAGGCAGGAAACAAAAAAGCCAAGATTATGACTTGGTCCCTCTGCTATGTGTTTAGTAGTATACTAATCTGTAATTACATGAACATGTAGATTATGTCCATAGGATCCTTTCTTTATTCAGTGTACAAAATTAACTGCACTCCCTTAGTGATTCAATATTTTGTTTCATCTTCCATGGTCAATGCAAGGTCATAGGCTTTACTTAACTGCAGTCCATTAAAACTCTGATCCAAAGCAAAAATTATTAATTCCTGATGAGCTTTTCTCTCCTATCACCATTCTAATGTTATAGTGTTTTAGAGACATTAATGAATCCATCTTGCCTGTGCAGTCACTGAGGGATGCTGGGAGCTAGCTCACAGAAATAAAAGTTTAAAGTTAACACCCACTTTGGGGTTCAACTTCACATGTATGACTGGCTTTTGAGAGTACTTAATGCTATTTTGGATGTTAAAGCAATAAAAACATTGATTCAGTTGCAACTGTAGGGCTCAAACATTTTTCTCAATCAGTTCCATCTCCAAGAAGAAACATCCAGCTGATCCTGGTCAACTGCTTGCCTAGAGCATGTGGGAGTGGGAGGCATGTGAGGGCAGGGCATGCACAGCCCAGACAGGGCATTCCTCTCACCCTCAACAAGAAATTCTCTGTCTCCCTTGCAGAGGGCTTGCAGAGGAGCTGTTGATGCATCCCCAGAACAGGAGCTGTCCCCTCAGTGCTTTGTTTCTGCTCTGCAAGGCTCAGCTTTCAAGGTATTTTAGTTAACTGAAGTAACACTTGCATTTACAAAAGTTACTTATTTGTGTAAATTGCTGTTGAATTGCAGAAGAAAAGTAAAAGAGAAATCCAGTGAAAAGAGAAATCCAGTAATCAGTAGACCCCATTCCAGCTGTCATAAAACTGCAGATATCATTGCTGTTCAAAGAAGGTTTTCAGGTGGGTGAAATATTATCTATCTTACTGTAGAAATGGTAGAGGTGTTTTCTATTGGAATTCAACTAGAAAGAGAAAAACTCAAGAGAAAAATTCCATTGTTTAAAGTCCAGCAAAATTACATGCTACTCAATAGGTTTAACCATGGAAAATGAGAGAAAGCTTAGCAGTGAGCAGTATAAACATGCTTAGCAATGAAAAATCATTAGAGTTCCATGAGCTTCTATAGATGATGAACTTGATTTCCTGTAAAAAGTGTCCTATTGCAGCATTTAATTCAAACAAAGAGCTTCAGTATTTTCTACCCCTTCCAGGCATTAGAAAGTGCCCTTGAATTTTTGTGTTGTATATTATGTAAATTTATTTGTTTATGGTTATATTTATCTCCTTATATTCTGTCTGAATCATCTAAATTACAAGCTGTAATTAATTCACTATTACTCTATTATGTGCTGAAAACATACATAAATAATGAATATATTTTGGATGTGTCTTGCTGTTTTAAGCATGACACCTAAGCCTTCAGAATTTCCTCAGGCTTTCACTTGTGCTTTTGCTTCTTGCCAAAAAAATGTAATATTTAATAGTAGCATTCCTTTTTTTTGCTACATTAGTTGCTGAGTTTTATATTAGGAACTATGATAGCTTTAGCACAGCAATTGTTGATTTATTGGATTTGAATGTGAACAATGACTTACAATAAAATATAAATATTTTAATCAGTTGCTCTAGAATTTCACAGTTAAATTTCAGAGTCACCTAACTTTCACAGAGATTAACCATGAACTGACCCAACTCACCTTCAAATATTTTAAATTACAAACGTTGGCAGAAATTGGGCTATGGCACAGCTCCTACAGCCTTTACTCCTGTAAAAACACCCCAACTCAAGCAGAAAAGATCTCCCCCCCTGAAGTTGTTGGTGTCACCCCTCTTAATCAGGTTTCAGCAAGCATGGCCACAAGGAGGGCAAACCCCCCACACTGTATTTTACACTCTCCACTGTAGGGCTGTCTGTTTTTCCAGCAGCAGAGAATTCCCCTGGCTTTCCTGCCCACCACATTGTCCTGCTGCTTTGTTCTCTCTATTGTTTTTTCCTGCAGAGTGATGCATTGCTGTATCTTCTCTTGCTGCAGCTGAAGGAGAGCCATCCATCATCCCAATCACTGGAACTAAGGACCTTATGGACTGGGAGTAAATTATGTAGCTTTGGGGAGGGAGAGGGGAGAAGAGCACGAGTCTTTTTGTGTTTGGGTTGTGTGTTTTGTTTTGTCTTGTTTATCTTCTCTCCCTGAACCTGCTTTTTTTGTGTTACTGTTTCCTTTTGCATAATGATTCTGCCTTGCTCAGGATCATGATAAGGTAAATGCAGCAGAAGTAGTTTCATTATTTCCAGAATGTAAATTTAATCAATACAAATGCAGTTAGCAGCTCCACAGCCAACTCGACTGTTGCTTGGATCTGAATTTGAGTTTCATTTGTGTCTTTCCTTTCAACTTTAATGTAATGCAGATGCAGACTTCACTGAAATAAATGTCCAGTAAACCATAAAATAATGCTGTATAGGTGTTGAGTCCAGTTTACTGTTACAGGCAAGATCTTCTTCCCATTCAGATAATATAAAACCCAAGAGAGGCTCCTGGTTTTAATTTTAAAGACTACAAATTATTAAAACCTAAAACTTTGCCCTCGAGCTAGGTCATATCTTGGCACTTAAAATTAAGTCTTAAATTTAACTCATAAACTAAACCAGAGCCCAAAATCTCAGCAGTGTATCCTGTCTAACTTGGACTACTGGAAACAAAGGAGATGATTAGGGCTAATTTTCACTCCTATTCCTGAGTATTTCTAAGTGTCTCATCCTTCTGGAGCCTTACAATATCTCTGGCCTTTCACTCCAGACTTCTTGCCTCACACCCCTCTCTCCACCTTGTCATCTCCCTGACAGGAGAACTGAAAAGTACTTCTTACTCTTCAAAATTTTTCAATGCCTTAAAGGGATTTTTTCAATTTGAACTAAGCTTCAAGTTTATACCAATTAAATTGTTTATAAGGATCCAAAAGCTACAAAGAGCAAAGTAAGCCAAAGAGCACTGTAAGATTTGGGTATTAAGGTGAGGATTCTTTTCTTCTGGCAAGACCACACTAGGATTGATATCCCAGTTACTCTTCAGATTGTCTCTTGATGTTCAGTGCATGTCTGAAATAACAGAACAAAGGAATAATGCAACTTCAGTTAAATAACAGAAGCACCTTGTTTTTCATAGCCTTGTTACGGAAATTGTGCAAAAATAAATTTGAGCAAGATTTGTTGGTATAGTTAATGAAACTATCAAAGATGCTCGTATGATCTTTTTGATAATTACCAATGATTCTTAACACTACCATTGGTTCAGAAAACAATGAAATATCCTTTTTAGAATTTCAAAGTAAAATTAATTTGCACTGCATTTGGTCAACTTAGTTAGAATATGTGTTTCAAAATATGCTCAGAGAATTCTAAGTCCATCAGCTTTCAGCTAACCTTTTTGGGAGAGACAGTACAAGGAGCTTCCCTCTATCAGAGATGATTTAACCTTAGACCCATCTGGCAAAGACTTGACCAAAAATCACTTTCCCTGTGCCTTAAGGTGTGTTTTGCTGGAGGATGAGGCTGAGGAACTGGACCCTGGTTGGCCACAGGTTGATCACTCCTCCATACTGAAGCTTTGGCCTAAGGTGTGAGGAATCATCTGTGCATCTGATTGCACACCAAGAGCTGGCATATTTACCTGAGAATTTCCTTTCTTCTTTATGAAAGGAAGTACAGTTGTCTGAGGCTTTGTACAGCTTATAAAATGAAAAGTACTATGAAAGTGGCATTAGTTTCTTCTTTGCTAGAATAGGAGTAAAAACTATGTGTACACTGTAGAGGGGTTTTTTAAATTCTACTATAAAGCTAAGATCTTTAGGTGGGTAAAACCTTCTTTTCCAGCTGTCCTACTTTGCACCTTTACTCAAATTCACCCTGCTTGACAGAACAAAATGAGCCACATTTGCTCCAGCCAAGGAGTGTTACAAATATACTCAGATCCACAGAATGTGACCTGTGGTACCAGAATATCTGGTACCTCTCTGAAGTTTATAGCTCCAGGGCCATGTATAAGGATAAAGTATTGCCCCACTGAATAAAAACAAATACATCTATTTTTGTGATGAGTGTCATGCCTGTTGCTGATGATTGAAAGAGAAGCTGGTAAAATGAGATAGTGCCTCTCTTATCTGTGTAAGTTCTAGGCTAGATGCAGTATGATGCTTACCATTGGAGAGATGGCAGGTTCCTGTGGGGCTAAAATGCAAAATGATGGAGAATTTCACACACTGGCCATCAATGTGTGTTAATTATCCACCTGTATGTGGTAGACAAAATTATATGCCATCAATTAATTTCTCATATTGAGCAAAAATATTTACTCTAAACCAAATTATTTAGAACTTACTATTGTTAAGGTGAATTTGAAGGTGCAATTTCGAGACAGAAATCCTTGAAGTCATTTCACACCCATGACTGAACAGTCATCAGACTGTTTTACTGATATTTTGAGCTGGATTTTGTGGTATAAGGTGCCATGAAACACAGTTCATGTCATTCATTGAATTCACTGCTCATCACATTTCCCTTTCCATTTCCTCACCTTATTCCTTTACAATGATTACTGGGTCCTGGGTATTTCCTTTCTTTACTTAATAAGGGTGGTTTGGTTTTTGTTGATTTCCTTGTTTTTGTTTTTTGTTTTGTTTTGTTTTGTTTTCTGACAATGTGATTGTTTTGAATATTAATTTCTTTGCAGAATCTTGCAAATATACTTTTTACTGAAAACAGAATAATTACATGTATTTCCGTTCCAGCTCTGCTGTTCTTGGAGTCATTCTGTTGCTGAATTGACCTGACATATTCCTTAGCTAAGTAAGGAATGTTATTAGCAATTCTAATGTGCTTCCTTTGAAATCCACATGAAGAAGGAAAAAGTTTTACAAATATAATGAAAAGTAAAATACTGATCCCTATAGGATAATAATTTTCAAATCAGAAGGAACATCATCACAGTTAGTCTTTTTCTTCTGGAAGTCATTTTGCTTGGGAGAACAAAAGGATTGGGAGAAACAAGAGCTATTTAACTTTATTTCTTTGTTTTCATACAGATTTCCCTCAATGTTCCAGTTCCATGATCAGTACTTAATTATTGCTCTTTCTGGATTGGATTTATGGTCTCTATGTTCTTATGTGCTTTACCGTAAGTTGTCCTGTGACACTCCTTTTCCTCTTAGAGTGTCAGCCCTGGGATCAGGTTATTGTTTGAAACATACAAAACATTTTTTTGCTCCCTTTTCCTTCTTTTTCTTTCTCCTTTTTTTTTCCCTTTTCTTTTTTTTTTTTTTTCTTTTTTTTTTTTTTTTTTTTTTTTAATTAAAGCAACTTTACCAGCTCTCCCATGTTGTTCTGAAAAGCTTTAAAATTGCGAAGTTTCATGCTCCCAAGTCTAGAACTCAACGTTTTCAGATTTTAACACCCGAACCATAATTTGGGGAGCTAGGAATACCTTAACATTTTTAAAACCTGGCATCTCTCTTGTCATCTACTGTATGTCTCTTTTGCCCATGAATGGATGAACAGTAGAAGTTGTCACCATCACCTTCAGTACCAAAATAAAGGGGTTATTATGCCACTTCTGATTGCAGGTGTGGCCATAAACACAGAGGAGGACTGGGGAACTTGAGGTACTCTCTTAAGTGAATTTCTGTTTTCTTAGCTGGAAGGTCCTGCAAGAATTCAGGGAAATAATGTTTTTATCCACATCTAAAAAGACATTTTTATAGTGTGAGTAACTATGTTGTCTTCACATGCCCTGTCTGGAATTTGGACCAATGGGATACCAAGTAAAAGGACAATCTTGCCAGTGTGTGGAAAAAGAAAAAAGAGGAATATTTATTATATATGTTAAATAATATTTATTATTTTTTAGATCTGCCACTGGTTCAAGTTTTCATATTTCGCTTGTGTGAAATTCTGACGAGACTCCTTTGTGGCAGAAGTATTTAGGTATTGACTAGAATTTCTTGTTTGCATCTTTTTTTTCTGAATACAGAATAAAATCAACATTTTAAGCCATAAATAGAAGAAAAGCACTCTGATAATGCTCAGCTGGAAGAAGTGAGGGAGTAGAACTGTTTTGATGAGGAAGTGTTCAGGTAAATGATCACATTTTGCTTCTCTGTTGTATTTAATGTCTAGACAGAGAAAATATAACAGTAGATATTTTTTATATCTTCGTGTATGTGTGTGTCTTTTTTCTCTCTCCTAAAACATATAGGTGTGTTTAGACCATGCAGATCTTTCTTTTGATCTCTGCTGCCTACAGAAACCTCACTGATGTAGCTTCTGGTTCCATCTTCAGTGTCTCCATTTCACTGCCCCTTCTCCCACCAAGGATGAGCCATTTTAAATATGGGGAGCTGAGGTATGATATATTTTAATATCCTTGATTCCCAGAAACAAAAAAGAACAGCCTAAGGGAAGAATCCCATCTTAGATTATTTTAGCTTAAATACAAAGAGAAAAAAATGAATGGTATAGCGCTGGGGATACACCTTTGGTCTGCCTCTTTCCATCCAGAAACTGTTTTCAATATGAGGAGCAACAATTTCAGCACTGGTTTATAACTCCCAAAAATTCTCAAGAGTGAACAGAAACTGACTTTTCTTATAAGTCAAAGACAGGCACTGGGCTTCTGGGTAGAAGTCCAGGGAAAGCTGATCTGGGATGAAGAGAGGCACATGCAGGGAGGAAAGGGGCTCAGACCCTGAGTTGTACTGCTGTGTCACTGCTGTGGGACTAGGGAAGAACCCTGGAGGCAGTGACCCAGCTTCAGTGGGCTACGTCCCTGGAAGCATGGATCCTCTGTCCTCCAGCTGCTGCCAGCCACCCAGCTCTGGTAACAGGGCAGTGCATGTTGCACTTTTCCAGAGTAGCTTTACTGGCTTAAACAGTGCCTGTTTTGCCTTTCACACAGCTGGCTTGAACGGTTTAGTAAGGAAATTGTTTTGTGGATGCATCAGGATCACATGGAGCAATTCCCATATTCACACAGCATCTCTGGGACAGCTCCAGCCATTGTTTCAAGGCAGCTTCATATTAGGAGCTGTTTAATGTCTTTTAGCTCTTTTTAATGCAATTTGGCATGAGAAAACAACTCAGACGGGTGCCATCAGCCAATTCACTGCATGCCAGGGTTTGGAAATCTTGGCTGTGTGGCACCCTTTGTTTCACACACCCACCTCCCAGCCTTGGTGAGCTCTGCCTGACCTGGCTCCTCTCACCCTCTGGACGGTGCCACAGCTTCTACTTCCCAAGCTGATGTGGGCAACAGGACTTGGGTGTATTGGCTGGTGGCCCTGGGACCCCTGGGGGCTGCAGCTGAGCTCAGACCACGTCTTTCCAGGTTTTCAGGCCCATGCCTCATTGTCCTCACTGGGAAAGAGTAAGTATTCAATTGGCTCTTGTAGTTGCAGCGTGTTGTGCAGTTTACTGACTGTAATTTCTGTTTGTTTGTGCCTGGTGTGATGTCCAGCTCTGTCTGGCTGTTATTTTGCCTACAATGGCAGATCTGAAGGGGGCTCAAGAGCCAGGTGCTCAGCTGGGATAGATCAGCACTGATTTGTTTACATCAGTGAAATGTTACTGCTTTAACATAGCTACAACATTTTGAAAGGGTTTCCTCTAGGTAGTACCCACGTTGGTGATGGCAGCATAGCTGTGCCTTGTTACTCACAAAGTGTCTGAATTTTTTACAGCATTTCCACGTCCCACACCCTGCTCCCGCTCTTTGGCTGTCGTTGTTTATACAGCTTGAGAATATTTTTCAACAAAACTCGTCTTTCCCAAACATTCATTTAGGCTTGCCTGAATTTTATGAGACTGACTTGGAAATGCTAAGTAAAATTCTGACTTGCAATGCTGTCTGGACCTCCAGGGCAATGTGGATAAGAAGTGACAGCTTTTAAGATGAACTTTTTCTAAAGGAGGTATTTAATCCTCCTAAGAAAACCCTTACGAATCCGAAATGGTAATATATTTTCTTTAACGGTTTGATCTATAGGATTTCTGGGTTCTTGTTCTATGCAGGAAAGGTTTTGCCTCACATGTATTTACATTTTCATTTTTTTGCTCAGTTTTCCTTGAATTTTTCACAGTAATGGCTTTGAAATATGTGAGGATAACTCTATGCTTAACTACATGCTTTATGGTCTAACTCCATATTCAGGGACTAAAGTGCATGTTATTTAAAAGTTTGCTTGTTTGCTGGAGAAGAGTGCTTCTTTCTGACTTAATTAATTCCTTTTAAGTAGCTGTGCAGGCAGGTTAGGAAGACCTTTCCCTGACTGCACTGCAGTTTAGGCTTTTTAATAATTTCAGCATGAGAATACATGAGGTGTAAATGCCTCTTTGGTTTGACTGCTCTGTCTGCTATTTTATACCCAAAATAAATTATCCAAGGCATTTTTCCCCTGAAAATTATGAATAGGCTGATCTGTAACACCCTGTCCTGTAAAAGGTGCAATGAGATGAAGTCACAACCAAGAGGAACTTTTAATTCCAGCAAGATAGTGCAGATCAGCTCGAGCTGGCCTGCTCTGCAGTGCCTGGAATATTTCTGTGGGGGTGCCTGCTTGCCTTAATGAGAGGCAGAGACTCCCCAGGAGAAGCAGCAGGATTCTGATGTTCAAAACAAGGCAGTGGTGGCGTGGCATGGTGCTGCACAAAGGGCACCCACCTGAGCAGTGAAGATGCTGTGATGATTTGTAGCTGCTGGTGGGTGATGCAGCTCCACAGTTGCTCTGTATTAGCAACCATATTACTATTATTATATTATAGCCCTGCTCAACTTTCCCTCTGAACATGATGGGAAAAACCCCACTTCTTTATTCCCACCCCCTCCCCTGCCAAATAAAATGTTTCTTTTTAAGCTAAGTCCCTGTGTTTCAAGCCAATACCCCACTGTGCCCAAGCTGCCCACCCTGTGTACACACAGCAGAGACTTCAGCTGGCAAAAATCTGTTAGGAATGCTTTTCCACTGCACATCCTCAAGAGCCTCCCAGCTCACACACTTTCCAGGCAGAAATAAATCCACACAAAAAGTGCACATGCATTGGGAATCTGAAGTGCTCAGGATGTGTCAGGACTTCTGCACAAGCTGCACAGGTGACAAAAGCATGTGCAGCAAGGCAGAGATGTCCTGGATGGACTGAATTTCCTGTGTATACACAAATTGTCTCCACAGCACACAAGAACTAGATGATCTGTCACAGATGAGCCATTGTCACTACACTTGCACTGCTGTGTTGAGGTCTGGCTGGCTGTCAGCTCCCTCTGAGATCGTGCTTCTGGGAACTGCTGGCCAGAATAGATGGATGGAAAGAGCTGCCACAGCAGCAGAGGCTCAGAGGACTACCAGAGACATAATAGGGACCAGTAAAAATTCTCAGCTCTCTGAATTCTGATTAAATAGCTTACCCACTGGATTGTCTTGTGAAGATACATAATTTCACAGGCTTTTGTTGTGTGTTCTAAAATATTCAGTGCAAAAGTAAATTATTGTATACTGGGGAAAATACCACATGTTAAAGGTGTCATAAGAGAAATCAAAAGTCAGCAGCTCCTGTGATCTGTGGGATAGAGGTGATTAACTGGAACAGATGCCTTCGTGAATCCTGCAAGGAACTATTATCATGCTAAAAAAAAAAAGGAAAGAGCTGAGAACCGAGTATACTTTTAAAAGAAAGCTTTTTTGTGACTTTTTCTTATACTACTGTCAGAAAAGTCAATAAGGAATGACTATAAACTGCTATTTATGATATCCTTTCTTCCTACAGATGCAGACACTAAAAGGGCTCAGCCTGCCACTGTAGGTAAAATATCTAGGTTCTTCTCTGCATCTTGTGTATGCTCCACCATTCTATCTATGAGTGACACTGTGATGACTCTGTAAGTCTGTGTGTCTGTTTTTGGGGCCTCTGCTCCTTCTTGGTCAATCACTTAGAGCTGAGGGATACTCTTTTGGGTAAACTCTTGCCTCATTAGTGTGCTTCATAATGCTGTTTCAAATGTACATAGCTTAAAAGCAAAACAGTCCCATTGGTTTAACATATCCTAATACTGAAATTAGTGCTGTAGTGAAAACTTCTTTCCTACACAGAGACTGCAGGGAGGCACCTACAATGAAAAGCCAGCTGTCCAGAGTGCACCAATTTTTCAGAAAGGAAATTATCAACTCTGCATGCCAAAACAAGCAAAAAAAAATTGATATAGCAACCTCTGTTTAAATTACTTTTAAAACATAAGTGTTGAGGGGATAAGGTGTAGATGGAAATAGGCCCCTGCCTCACAAACATCCAACCCATCAGAATGCAGAATACTGAAAAGGTCATGCTGAAATGGCATAGGACTATAGTTCATAAAATATAGGCATTACATTTCTGGAACCTCATTTGTGTGACAAAAACTGTGACAAGAACAGAGGTTGGCACAAAATCAATATAGTCTGGCAAGGTTGTAATAAATAATAAAAGTGAAGAACAGCATAAATTTTAACCAGTTTTCATTACAAGTTAAAGCTGGTCTGATTTCCTATGTGATCTCTTGAAGCTACATAATTTCCAAAGAAACATCAGCAAAGGTATATTATTCATTTTGGATGAAAGGTTCTAAGGCAAATATCAGAGAGAGAGGGGGGAAGATTTATTACCTTTACTTGCACTTGGGTGTTACCAGCAGGACTGGAGGTGTGGAGGAAGGGGTAGGAGACAGATGGGGGCTATGAAACCCCTTCGCAGAGCAGAGTCCTCAGGGTACCAAGGAACTTTGGCTGTTTTGGTGTTCTCCACCCCCAAGTAGTTTGTTTTACATAAGGCTGAGAAACTTACCCCCCATGAGCAGCTGTGCCCTAGCAAAAGCCCAGTTTCAACCACCTCCTTACAGAGACAGCTCAGCATCTATATCCTGATGCCTTCATTTTCCAGTCAAATGTACCAGAAATATCAATTAACAAGCATAATCCTCTTGTGATAATCTGTTGCTATCCTCTAAAATTTCAGCAGCACTGCTGCTGCAAAAGGATAAACCCATTAGTTGCAATTTTATCAGCCCAAATGGACACGAGCTCCTCCACTTGGCTCAGCCAAGGAGAGAATTGTCTCACTAAGTCCTCCTTGGGCAGGATTGACTCAGCTCCCGTGGTATCCCTCCCTGGGGGGGATGGAAAGCTGAGCCTATCCTGCCACAAAATGTCTCCATTTAGACTGACAACTTCCCTGGGCATGGGTCAGCCTTGTTGTGACAGCACAGCTGCAGTTGCCATCGCTGCACACTGCACACAGAGCTCAGCCTGCCCCCAGCAGCAGCAGCTCTTGGAATCGTGGATTTCAGCGGCTCTTCCAGCTCTGGTGGGGGGCAGACGTGCTTTTCTCTGATTTCCCTTGGGTGAGGGGTTTAAACTGGGTCTATTTTGTTAACTTCTAGTGAAAAATATAAATCTGTGTCCAATTTCACGTGTCTGTTCGACAAGTATTTTGTTGCTTGAACAGCATTTCTACCCTGGCATCAAGAGTAATGGTGCTCAGTGTCATCTGTACATCACCATACATTGCATCTATTTCTGCCTGGAAAAATTGCATCCTTAATACAAATCCTGTCTCAAAATTTTGGTTTTACTTGGCTTTCACAATTCAAATTTTTTTTAAGTTAAAAAAGTTAAGTTTTTAATTAAGTTAATATTTTTTGTAGACAGACAAATATTTTGTAGACAGGCAGTTAATATTTTTTATAGACAGACAACAATGTGGCAGAAAAGACAGGTCGTACCTGTGGACAGTGTAGTTTTTATTGTCAAAATATTTCAGATAGAGGGCATATTTAATTATTATCCTCATTTTTCAAATTACCCTTTAGTGTTTTCCTTCCATCACATTACAACACTTGTCAAACACAACTCAGCTTTGCAAGGTTTGATCTCTGACCACCGATCATTTTTGACAAATGTTAGCAGACCACTTTGTTCTCTCTTTTCCTGCTGGATATCTCCCTAGATAAATACACTTTCTGGATAAACATCACCCTACCTTCTGAGTAACTACTACATGATGTTCATAACTGGCCAAATGTCTATACAACAATATTATGTGTAAAAAAAATCTTATAATAACTGTGTGCCTTAGGACTGACTAATATTGGACAGAAATAACTTCTGTGAGTGGATATTTTTAGTGTTGACAAATGTAGAGTGCAGAATTATTGAATTTGTTCAGTTGCCCTCTGTGTCTCAGGAATGTGCCAGACCCAGCACAGCTTTTAATCACTTCTCTCTCTACTCAGTAATTTTCCTGCTGTTATGAGTGCAGGCTGCTCAGCAATCACTTGGAGCCAAGACATTTGTAGGACATTTCCTTTGTGTAGTGTTTGTGTCCTGTCTCTCAGCACTCTGTAACGCAGTTCTGCAAATGCATTTCTGCTCTGCACCAGAACCGGCTCCAACTGGCATTTCCAAGAACTCAGGGAAAACAATTTGCTTCGTGAAGCAGGTCTTCTAGCTATAACTGAGCCATATTTCTTAGATGAGTGTGCAAGAAGAGCTGAAAAGGTTTGGGAGGTCTGCTAACACACTGCTAGCACATATGGTGTTCAATCACATGGGGAGGGAAGAAAGCAGGAAGGAGAATAACACTGCCCTAGGCTGGAGAATCCTGGCCTGTAAGTCTTATCCATTGTACAGCTATATCTATATCTATCTATCTCTCTATCTATCTATCTCTCTATCTATCTATCTATCTATCTCTCTCTCTCTCTCTCTCTCTCTCTCTCTCTCTCTCTCTCTATCTCATGCAGACTTGTAATCTCTATAGCCTATATTAAATGCAGAGAGGCATAAAATAAATCCAAATAAGGATAAGTATTATCCTCATTTGACTAGAATATTTTTATACAATGTATCTTGGTTTCATCAAATTTCAGATAACGTTCTATTTGTTGGAAGTTACAAATCTGTACAAGTCTCCTGACATAAACCCCTACAGAAGCACAATGATTAAGACTGATTTACAGCATACTCTAGAAATGGCTGCACACTGGTTGAACTCAATTCAGTTTTTATCGTGAAGTTCAGTGTTAAAAAGATGTGACTCAGTCAGTACCAAGGGGTACTGACTTAGCTCACAGTTACTGTTGTCATTGTTCTGGAGATGATAGTGAATCCAGAGTGTCATAGCCTTTGGGTTGTGGCAAATTATTCCAGTAGAGGATGGACAACAGGCTGTGGAAGGGCACAGCTGTGTGACTCTGAAAAACTGCAAAGCTCCCTCATATTGGAGGGAGGAAAGGTTGGTTTCTTTCATTGAGGCAACCAACACAAGTCAAAATGTAAATAAGAGAGCTTAGGCATTTTGGAGAAGTCCTTCAGAAATGCATATCATAATAGCAATGTCTTCTCTAATTGATTATGCAGTCTGAATCCTTGGCATTAAGAGCCTGGCAAAAGTATTACACTCTAGCTCTCCCTACTGGATTATTATCACAACATTTCTGTATTTAATGGGTGCAGTGTATTGCTGTGATGAACAATTAAACAGATAATACAAGTATCTCACCACACTGTATAGATGTTTCATACCTCATGCATTTTAACAGATATGGCTATGGCTTGTACCTTTACTTTGTTAATTCTTCCTATTTTGTAATATATCAGAAAGAATATTACTGATGATGCTGATATCTCCTGCTGCACTTTATGAAAAGTCATAAGAGAAGATGAGAATATTTCTTTTGGCTGCAATTTCTTAAATTACTCTGTGATTTTTAAGAATTTATGGTACCTTTTAAAAAATGTTTTAGGCTACTTAGAAGCCTGAACTTCAATGTCTTTCACTGAAGCTTGGTTGTCTGTCTGAAAAAATGCTTTAGTTATGTTTAACTGTTCTATTTCAGTTGGTTTTTCAAAGTTAATAGAAAGACTATTAGTCTATACAGATTTCATTTTTCTGCTATGCCCAGGTGTGGCTATCTACTTTTGCTGAGGACAAAAGCAAGCAGAGGTATTTTAAGTGAGTTAAAATATGCATAGGTTATATTTTGCCTTTCTCTCCCAGTATGGCATTTGACATATCAGGACTAAGCTAAGGAAAGGTAAATTCTTCACTGATAAATATTTGATTGCAATATGTTTACCCACACACTGCAATAAATTGGTCTTTAATGGCAGCAAGACCTCTTTGACACTTCAGCCAAAGAAAAAAGTGTATATAGACTTTTACCTGGATGTTGGGATAACAATGGGCTTATAACAGAAGATTTTGTTGTTTTTCTGAGACATGACACCCACTGACAAAGTTTACAAATAATGTAGTCATATACTGTGGTTGTAAATGCAACAATTTGTTTTATAAAATAATTAAATAAAATTATTTTATTGGTTTTTTTTTTTTCATTGATTGCTGCTTCACTGCAAAAAATCTGTGCAACAAAAGAAAGCAGAATTTTTTTTGGTGTGTGTACCTATGGTCCATAGTAAATATCACTTGAAGAACTGAAGCCATTTTATCATCACTATAAAATCCATAGCATGAATTCACTCAGACTAAATTAAATAAAATAGCCTACATTTTAAAAAAGGACTAGAGACCAAGCCCTGTGTCTGAAGGAAACAGCCTAAAGTAATCAAGAATATTGTAGGTGTGATCTGGGCAGTTTGTTGGTGAGGGTTAAAGGAAACTAAGGGAGTGAGAAAATTATGACGTGTGGGGAGATCAGGGTACAAGTGTTCAGGTTTGCTCTTTCATCTTTTTTGGGTTTTTTTTGGGTTTGGCTTTACTTTTTTTGGTGCAGGGGGAAGGGAAGGAGCTGTTGTTTTACTTTGGTTCTCTTTTTTTACTGGGGATTTTTTGTTACTGTTTTGGGGATTTTTGTTTTGATTTAGTTTTAAAGCGCAGTAGATATCCCAAAATTCAGTGTGGACATGGACCTTTTACCCAAGAGAGACATGGTCCATCCTGGGTAGTCAAGGGTCTCTCTGTGAATGGGGACCAAGACTTTTGCAGTGGAGCCAGTGCTTCCCTTGATATAAGTTTAGCCACAGGAGATGCCAGGTGCAAACTGAGATTTTAGGTGGGCTGAATTTCTGACCAGTCTGTTTCTCCATGAACAGAACAAGGGCCCTCCTAGTTTAGGTGCTTTAGTTTGCTACTGGAACACATATTTCCTGAATTTGGGCTAGTGCAAAATTCAGCTCCTACACTAAAATTTCATTAATGTTTTACCTGATGTAATTCAGTTTTAACATCAAAATAGTTTTGCAGTGACATTACTGAAAAATATCAGGACCTATAAATCGCTAGGTTTGCACAGATACTCTAGTCCATTCTCTCTTTTTAAAATTTGCCTTGCCACTTAAAATATCTATTGCATGTATTAACACGTTTTACTGATAGAGGAAGTTTACACAAAATAAATCAGTGGATTACATCAAATAAAATGATTTTTATTTCACCTCAATGTTTCTGAGAGGTATTTGATAGTGCTAAAATATTGGCTTAGAGTACTGAGTTTTACATCCGAAAAAATATTAGCTTGGTTATCTACCACAGGTTTGATCCAACAAGGGTGAGATATTAAAAAGCTAGAGAAGACACAGAGAAAGGAGAGAAAATAAAGCTAAGCACTGAGTAAAAAATGCTGTGTGTTTTAGGAGAAACATTATGGAACACAACTTTAATTTGTGGGAAAGGAGTTTGAGAGATTACTCTGATTATATTGATAATCTCTTCCAGTGGGAAAATGCTTAGGTATGAACTGCTCTGTAATAGGTAAAATGGAAAAGAATAAAAGAGCCATATGTGCAAGCTATAGTTGTATGGATTAACCTGAGAGTCACAGAATTTTGATGCAAAGGTGGTTAATATGTGTAATAAATCCCATGCATAAGTGACATATTTTCCATTTCTGTTGTCTTTACCTTAGTCTTTATAAAAGAGCTACTTAGAGGCATTCACCTTAGCAGAGCTCTGCATTTACATGGCTCTCCCACCTCTGTGACAGCTTTTTTCACTGTCTGTTGGGCAGTATAGAAATGGATCCAAACCAATAATGAAACCAGTTTTGAGCCATAGTCATATGTTTTAGAGAGAATTCAGCCTGAAGAGCAAATATATGAGGTCATCTGTCAAGACAGGGAGCTGAATTTGAAATGGGTGTGTACATTTCTCACCATTCCCAAACAACAGTCCTTTGCATCTTCCAGCTGGTCACATCCTTATAATATCAGGTGCATGGAGAGGAAGTACAGATATAGGGCTATCACAAAAAATCTTAACTAGTACCTGTTGTTGAGCTTGTACCTTTTTTTTTGAAGAATTTAAGAGTTTCAAGCCTGTCTGTTGTCAAATTGGGCAAGTCCGCTTGGATCCAGGTAAACTCCACTTGGTCTTTATTTTCTTAATAAAAAATTCCTTTTCCTTTTCCTTTTCCTTTTCCTTTTCCTTTTCCTTTTCCTTTTCCTTTTCCTTTTCCTTTTCCTTTTTCTTTTCCTTTTCCTTTTCCAAAAATTATGACTATGAGCTTCTAGACGAATGTGAAAACAAGAACTATATTGAGCGTAAAACAGCAAAGGCACCCCAATTTAAAATAATACAAAGAACCCCCCACAGAATTTATGGCTTATTGAATAGACCTCCTAAGCTTGTATACATCTCCTCTGACATAGAATTATAGTGCTTAAAAGCAAAACTGTACACCTGCAAGAAATTGATGGGTGGAAGGACAGGTCCATGGAGCACTTTATCAACTGCCTGCCACTTTCAGTACAGCAGCCAGTAAAATGTCACTCACTCTGACAAAGAAAGAATAATTAAAAATATATACATCTGGTGGAGAAACTGTGTGGGCTGTGTGGGCTGAAGATGAAAGTTAAACGGTATCATATATCACTGCATGGCCTGGTGTGGAAGAAGAACAACCTGCTGAAAACACCCCTTTAAAAATATTTATAGGAGCTAAATGAACTTCATTATGTCATCAGATATGCCATAAACACACCTTAAAAGCATTTTAGATAACCTATTTAGGGAAAGAGTATTTTTAATGGCGTAGTCTAAAAGAAAACAGTTAATGTGGACCTGAATTGAAACAATATTCTACAAAATAAGCATTATGAGAAGTGACAGTCACCTTGCTGTCAAAATTTGTTGTCACACTTTTATGATTAATATATTCTGCTGTTTGATTGAGCCCATTTTATGATCCTTATAGGTATTTTATATAAAACCCACCTGCATGATTCTTACACTTATTTCATGGAAAGCCTGGTAAAATGACAAATTTTTTGGTCTTCTTCTGCATGCAAGATTTGGAAATGAAATATCTGTTGCCTGCTGGCTGATCTTTGATCCAAGATCCTCAGTTGTAGAGCAGATTTGGACTTCAGTAAACAGAAATAGCATTCTGTGTGGGCTGTGACTAAACTCATTTCAGCACATTTGGAGGGTGCTAAACAAGTCAGTCCTCCTTTGCCGAGTTTCTGACTGGAATCAGGAAAAGTGAGACAATGAGAAACGGGAACAAAATGTCCCTAAAACATATGCATGAGGCAAATTTTTTTCCCCTTCCCCCATGTCTTACTGACAGAAGTGACATATCAAACGTCTTTCATGCTATGATTTATTACCCCTGCTCATTCCTGTAAGTTCAAACAATATGTTTTTCACACAGTGGAAAAATGATAGCACATAAATATGTGGGTGAGTATTTGTTCTGAGCATAGACACAAAATATACAATGAATATATTAATCCAAATTCATTGTCTTTGAGAAGGAAAATGTGGTGTCAGCCAAGAGCCGTGTGCATGTTAGAGAGTTGTTCTCAGGAGGGATTCTTCTAACACAGCAGTCCAAGGGAATGGGAGTCATTGGGCCCATTTCTTCAAGCTGTGTTTTTCTGGTGTGGTTGTTTTCTTTTTTTCTTGTCTTTTCTGTTCAACACATTGAAGATGGATGCCATGAACTGTTGTGCTGCTCGCTCTAGTTTACCACAAGTTTTGCAGCAGTTTTGCTTCTCTTAAAGTTCTAATTAGATGAAGGCCTATGATTGTGATAAAATTTCAGAGTTTATTTTATAGAGAAAAAACAGTTTTTAAGTCCTGTAGCTGCAGAAAGCACTTCAGAATAAAACCCTTCTGGCTTTAAAATGAATGAGAATAAAGCAAATGAAGTTCAGAAATTATTATAAAGTTATGAGTGTGCATCAGTCAAATGAATCTTAGAGGGGAAAAGAGAATAAAGGTAATTTGATTTATCATTTAAAAACACTGATGTATTTCATGTCAGCAGAAAAATAAGAGCCAGAAGAAAGCAAATCTGAAAAGATGCTGAAGAGATAAGGACACAGAAAAAAAGGATAGCAACCAGGGACAGATAATGAACACAGGGTACAGAAACTGTTTTTATTCTTGTCCCAGTCCATTTCTCTGATCATATTTCTGGAACTTTACCAACCTTAAGATAAAGCAGAAGACTTACTAATGCTCCAAATAAAGCCTTGAAAAAAATGGTGAAATTGCATGAGGTAAAGGAAGAAATTATAGTTGAGAGGCTTTTTGTCAAGTATCTATTCTGGCACAGGAAAAAGAAAAAAAAAACTGTTTTAAATTGTTCTGGGAAGAAATGCAAGGTACCTTCACTCTGTTCATTTTCCCCTTTAGTAGAAGAAGAGAGGAAGGATAGATGAGAAGAAGAATCACATTCTTATGCCACTCAGTGCAATATTAGACTGAGGCAAACTTCTGGTTTTTTCCAGGCTTTCAAGTGCCTTTCTTACTGATGTGCAGGCATAGGTCTGAGAAATGATGCTCTCCAGATATTGATTTCTCATTTGTGCATCCTGAAATTTCAAGACATCCTTGGACAGGCAGAAAACTTCTTTTTAAAAACCACTGTCCAGAATATTGTTCTGACATTTTACAGGGAAAGGAAATTCACTTTTCATGAATGAGATGAAGAAATGCCTGATTTTGATACTTATTTTTAATTATCTATCTTTTAAGGTCCACTAGTATTTGTGCACGAGGACTGGTCATATTGTTAGATATATAGCTCAAAGAAATAGAGATTTCTTTCCTATGGCATATGAGGGAAGCATTAAGGAAGTACTTCTCACTGGCAGCCAAGTAATCAGAACACACCCATGATTTTCTTTGACACAACTAAATTTAGAGAAGGAATGTGAAAAACTGGCTTCCTGCGCGTGGTGTACCCTTTAAGGCACAAAATAAAGTGTAGATTAGACAGAGAGAATTCACTGGGAATCCACTTTCCTACTTTTTAGCCTGGGCTGCTAAAATAGGAAGTTTGTTTTTGCATGCTGTCCTGTGTCTCTGCTCTCTTTTTGGTTTCCATTAACATCTGAACCCATGGGTCAGTTTTAACTAAATGGAAAGATGGAGCTTTTCCAAGATTATTTCAATTCTACAAGATCATGACAACTGACAACTGTTGGGGAAGAGATACTCAAATAAGTACTTCTAACCCAGGAGAACTTTCAGTAACTTGTCTGTCTGTCCATAGCTGTGTAATCAAGCTAATCAGCAACCTGTTGCTCCACGTTCACCCAGTCCACCATCACAAGGATGTGGGAAAAAACAGAGAGGCAAGGAAGAGAGGAGAAAGAGCAAAAGCAATTTTCATGACAGTGTGCAGATACAAAGGGAACCAGTCTCCAGCATGGCAGCAGCTTACCAGAATTTTTATTCAATTTTATATTCCCTTTGTTATGTATATAGAAATTAACCTGCTACAGAGATTAGAGGTCTTAAACAGAGTTTTGGAAGAAGCTCTTCCTCTGAAGCCCAAGATTTCATCCTGTTGGTTCTGGAGAAAGACATGGTTGATTGCCATATTTTTTTTATTAAAACAACAAGAACTTTAGCATATTAACCTTCAGTTCATAGAAGAAACATAAGGGCACATAAATTCTATAAAGGTCTCAATAGTCTTTCTATTGACAATGGCTGTAAATCTTTCTTTTTATTTTATTAATACTATTTACAAAAGTTAGTGTAATACTGCGTCAATTCTTATTTGTATAGTGTGTGCTGTCATGACTAGATTAGGAATTCAGAGGACACCCTCTGCATCAGAATATTTTGTAAGGAAGATTGGGAAAGGTGGCACTGTGAGTTAATAACTCCTTTCAGCTTGTGATGAGGATTATTAAAAGTGAGGGGGAATGTGGAAATTTGGACTCAGTTTAAATTGAAGTATTGAGGGGGAAGGAAAAAGTGTTTACCACCTGTGGTTCAGGGTAGGGAAGCACACTCAGAGATGGCTGAGAGCATTAGATTAGTGACTGCAGAGATACCTAGGGAATTCTAATTTGTATAATTTATTCAATCATTAATAAGGAGGACTAGAGTTTCATGTAGAACTCATTTTTATATCAGTATGTGTTACAGGCAACTCAGCAAGGAAAAACTTCAGACTGAATTTTATTAAGTAAAATGGATATGGTAAGTACCATGATCATTAGGGATGGATTTTGGATACAAATACAGGTGTATTAACATGTAAGTGTTCCAATTTAATACAATCATAAATGTATTAAGTAAAATAGATTGGCAGTGTTTATGAGCAAGAACTCTTGAGGACAAAAAAAAAAAAAGAATAATTTGCGAAAGGATTGGGAGGAAATACTGCAAAGCAAAACCTGAAATATAAATTATTTAAATCCTCCGTGGATGAGTGATAAGTTGTTAAGCTAATTGCAAGTAACAACAGAGAAATAAAAAACCTCATGGAGTCAAAAACTTTGATACAGCTACCATGTTTTAGAAGAAACAGAGGAAGTGTAGAAAAGAGCATTTGAAGAACGAGATAGAAAAATGGGTTTCTGTTGCCTGCTCTGGAGGGATGACTGGGGGGTGAAACATCCCTGTGATGGAGCTGCTTCCAGTGAGTGGAGGATGAGGCAAGAAAAAGAAGTAAATTGAGTAATAAAATAGAAAATGCAAGATAAATTTAACCTTTTCCATAACCTAGAGTCCTTGCTTACAACATTGCTTTCGAGTCTCTGCCTTCCATATAAAACCACAAACCACCACAGGGAAGGACTGATTTCTTAAAGCATCACAGCCCTCCTGTGTCTGTCCCAGTCAGGGATATGCATCTCTGGGCAACCTTTTGAATTGGGCTTCTTAGACATCTGGAGATTAAATCCAGAAAACAGTGTTTCATGTGATAAAGACAGCTTTCTCCCCCCAAAAGGGGAGGAGAAGTTGGTCCAATTGTTGCTGGGAACAAACACAAGAGAGGAAATACTAGAGGTCTATCCATTTTCCAATATGTTTCTCAGCAGTTGGAATTCATTTAGGGAAATGTTAAATATCAAACTACTGGAAGGATATTAAGCATAACCTCTTTAGTGCTTGACAGTTTTGTATGAGTCTTTTTGTCTCTGTCTTATAATTTAAAAAAAAAAAAAAAAAGTTAAACATTTATAAAAATGGATTTTCCAGGGAAGATGACAAATAAAGTTGTCAAACTATAGCAGAACACAGGCCCTTCTTATTTCTTTGACATATCTAAGTTTGAAGCAGCATGCGGTATTATGTCCAGAGACAAAACATGGGATGTGGAGGAATTGGTAGAATTCCTATTTTTTTCCAAAATAGGGTTGAAGGGTATTCTAGACAGGAGCACAGGCTCTTCCTCCCTGTTCTCCAGTTTCTGTGATCAGGAGAGTGCTACCTGAGAAGACAATGAATCTTGAGGTTATCTCTGTGTTTTTCTTAGCCAACTTCTTGGACAGCACCTCTTGGTACTGGAAATGAAGTATTAGTTAATGAAACACAGTCTATGTTGGAAATAAATAAAATAGTAAATTAAAAGAGTGTGGACTATACTGGATAATTGTGCTAATATCCTGACAGATGTCTTGCTAATGCTCAAATAAAACCATACCTAGGAGGGATTTTCCTTTAATCTTAGGAGAAGCACTTCAGCTGCAGCCATTTAAGAGAGGAGTGAGCTGTTTCTGTTCTGGCAGTAAGCATAGTCATATTTAATATAAAACTATTAGGAAAAAAAATCCTATTTTTAGAAGGAAATAGGTAGGAAATATAGGCAATGGATAAGGCCTTTATAATTGGAAGGAATGAGGGAGAGTCCGAGAAAGTTCTCATTTGAACTTTTGAAGGGGGTGAGGGATGTGTTTTATTCTGATATTCCAGATGAAAATTATGAAAGCTCAATTTGCCTATTGTAATCTAAGCTTTAGCTGTGCAATAGACCTTGGGATTGCTATGTCATGACCAAGAAATGAGGAAAATACTGCATCCTTCTAATGTGAATTTCCCAAGGTTTTAGTACCCCGATGACAAACCCGTGCTCTTCACAGAATCATTCCAGCTGCCCTCACAGCATCTTTTATCACATTTGTCTGCCTCACTGACGCTTTTGCTCGCTCTGTCATTCAGCTCATGTGCGTGCTGCAGGTGATCAGCAGGCAGCGACCCGAGCCTGCCCTGGCTACCTCCCCTTCCCAGGCTGGAGCCTCCCCTGCAGCACAGCCAGAGGGGCTGTGGCCACGAGAGAGGGATGGTGACCTCCAGCAGGGAGCTGGGAGCCTCTGTGTCCTCAGAAACAAGGTCCCCACAGCAGGCTGTGGCTTCACAGTCACCAGGAGGTGGATTCCTATGGGGAAAAATAATAGTGATGTGGCTTTCAGTGCCCCAGATAAATGGTTGTGACAGCCTTCAGTGCTTCAGGCAGAAAATGGCAACATGCTGCTGCTCTGAAATTGTGCTGGCAGCTAGGCACACTGCTCCTTTGGAGCCCTTCATGCCTTGTAAAGGTGGCAGGAATCCTGGATAGCAGACAAGATCCTGGCATAACTCAAACATAAAAGATGTGTGAGGCACGGAAGCAGGGGCAGGTGGCCTGGGGTGAATATAGAGACACTGTCCAGGTGTGCAGAGACAGGGCTGGGACAGCTAAAGCTCACCAGGAGCTGGACCTGGTGAGCAATCTGAATGGCCACAGAAGGGTGCCTATAGACAACTCAACATGAAAAGAAAGACCATGAAAAATGTGGATCTGTTGCAAAAATTGTGCAGGGGACCTGCTGACAAGACAGAAGGAAGATAGTGAGGTTCTCAGTGCCTTCTTCACCTTGATCTTCACTGATAAGTTTTGGTGACTGGAATCCCAGGCCACCAAGACCTGAGGAAAAGCCTGGAGCAAGACAGACTTACCCTTGTTGGAGGAGGACCTGGTAAAGGAACATCTAAACAAGCTGGACATACACAATTCCCTGGAACCTGATGGGATACAGCCAGGAGGTGCTGAGGGAGCCGTCCCATGCCACTGCCAGTTCTCCTTACATTATTTGTGAAAGGTTGTGCTGAGAAATAAGACTTCTGAGAACTGGAAGAAAGCAAATGCCACCTCTATCTTCAAGAAGGAGGATTCAAGGAACAACAAGCCACTTAGCCTCACTTCAGTCTTTCAGAAATTATTTCCAAACAAGGTGATTTGGAGCAGCCAGCATGGATTCATGAAGGGGGAGCCATGCCTGACCAACCTGAGAGCCTTTCATGATGAGTTGATGGGCTCAGTGAACAAGGGCGAGCAGTGGGTGTTGTTTATCTTGACTTCAGCAGGGGTTTTACCAATGTGTGTATGTGTGTGTGTGTGTATATATATCTATATATCTATATATATATATAGATATATATATAAAAAGTAAATAAATACCTGGTTGAGGAAGTTAAGAAGGCAGAGTCAGACTCTTCTCAGTGTCTCTTACTAACAGGTCAAGAGGCAACAGGCACCAACTGAAATACAGCAAGTTACATGTAGACAGAAGAAAACACTTTATTTTGTGAGGGTGGTGATTGGGCTCTGTCACAGGTTGCCCACAGAGGCTATGAAATCTCCATTCTTGGTGATATTAAGAAGCCAACTAGACATGGTCCTCAGCAGCCTCTGTGGATGATCTTGCTCTGAGCAGAGGTTTGGAGGTGCCTTCCAGTCCCACAGTGGTTCTGTAATATAGCAAAGACACACACTCGTTCAAATAACTTTTGTTTCTGCCTTTGCGAGGCTTAGAAACTCTTAGAGGGAATGTAGGAAAAATAGATAAATGAAACATTTTTGTAATAAATTTTAATATTTGAAATAATTTTTGGTATAAATGAAATAAGCTGTCTGCAAACAAACAAGGCATGTATGTTTTTAAGAGCTGAAAATAGGGCTGAAAATTCCTGTGTTTAAAAGTTTCCATGCTGTCATTGCAATAAATTAAGTTTCTAATTAAACACATGCTCACATACACACTCTTGGATGGGAATGCTGCGCTTGATCAATAGCCCCAGGCTACACGGTAGCAGGCAGAATTATAGCAAACGGAACTGGATGAATGGGTTTACTTAATGACCACAATATGATTTATTTCTTTGGTGGGAAACGGGGTAGGAAGACATCAAATTGCTAAAAATATTACCCAAGCAAATTAAGATATGATCTTACAGGAGATAGATTCCCCAGGGATCCCGTGTGAGTACAGTAGATCAGAGCTCAGATCACTGTAAAAGAGTCATACTTGATGAAAGTGTGTCAGCTAATCTGCATCCAGCTTGTTTGCCATTTATAATTAAGAAGGCTTTTTTGTTGTGTTTTAATGTAGATGGCTTAGCCATGGACAATCGCTGACTTAATCCGCACATTTTCACAGTGTCATGATTTTAGCTGTTGGAGGAGTCTTGGTACAAGAAACAAAATTAATGCAGAAAATTCCCCATACAGTAAAGGAGATGAAAAATACATCTCTGAGTAAACCTTCACGGAATTTCATTTTTTGACCACAGCTCCTTTTTATTTGGCATTTGCACCCAGAGTTGAAGCAACAGCCCGTGAAAGGTGTGCCAGTGCAGGAATGTGCTGGAGGCTTCTGGTGCTGAATCTGGGACTGGCAGCTACATTCTGGTCTCTGCCACTGGGGATCTGTCACTGACCCCTCTGACCAGTGATTTACCTTGCCAGTGAAGCAAATAAACCCAACCAGAGCTGAGACAGAGAGACAAGACAGTTTTCTGAGTTTTGACTTCGTTGTAAATAAAGGTTTATGTCATATGGGTTATGACCTAAAGTGAGCCAAAATTGAAAGAGTTGACAAAACTAGTAGAAGTCTTCTTCAGTCCCCTAAAATACAGTCACACATATATTAATTTTGGTTCAGGCTACTTTCGAATGTTCCTTCAGTTTCTCTTTCTCCCTACATATTTATCTGTGAAAAATGCAGAAACTGAATATAAATCAGGTTTTGACTTTTCCTATAATTGTGCTTTTCAAAGGAGATAATTAAATTTCTGCCTCTTTGGGAAAAGGTCAGCACGTTGGGGTAACAAATATTCGTATCTCTAGGGCATTTGCCCTTATTAGCCATGAATCACTGTTTCATAAGCTTGGAGCCTTGGCTAGAATCCATCTAGCCTAAAATACTTTGAAAACCAATGAATTAACTGAGATCCACTTTAATAGTTCAACTTTATTACTAATTAACCTGTATATGCCCCTGTTTGTTATGCTGTAATTCAGAAACTAACACTATGGCTATTGTCTAGACATATTATATTAAATGTACGGTGCTACTCTTTCATTTACTTTAAGGATTTGTTGCTGTGCTGATCACTTGTTTTGTGTAAAAGTTAAGGCTGTAGGCAGTCTAAAGAGGTTAGTGAAGAAGCCTTTGAAAGGCTGATGTTTGACTTTATGTTGACCTCCAAATCAACTGACTCATCTGCAGGATACAGCCTGCATTTTTGGGGCTGGGGAGCTTAGTCACAAGCTGACAAACAGAGCAACTGAGGGAGAGAACAGGGTTTGTGTAATTTTTTATTTTGTGCAATTATTTTTTTATTTGAACTCATAATTACAGTTTTTGTTCAGATTTTCAACAACTTTTAAACTTCTGGGATGGCAAAGTTGCTTTTTTTTGTCACCTGCAATTTCAGACTGAAGTATCATGACCAATTTCTATGTTCTTGTGACTTGGACCAGATCCATAAAACCTCTTAGGCTTTCTGATCCATAAAACCTCTCAGGGTTTCTGGGATGAAGCTGGAGCTGAGACCAAGCTGGGAATTGCATATCCATGCTGTTGGAAAAGAGCTGGTGCTAAAGCACCCTGTGGTCAGTGGGAGCAGCCTGGGGCAGGGCTGAAGCTCAGAGCCCAGAGCCCAGCTGTAGCACGGTGACACAAGCATGGCTTTGGTCTTTGCCAGCAGGCCCTTGCTTGCCTTAAGTGCTTAGACCTTCATTACCTATAGGTAGTCAATGATCCCTGCTCAGCTGCATCCTTAGCATCAGGAGGTCACTAATTTTCATGGAGTTCTATTTAAGGACTCTTGAGACATGTAACTATATGACTGCTTATCCTAATTTAAAGCCCAGTGGAGCTGTGAGTCGTCCTCACTTCTCTCACTGGTTGAGGCTCATCCTTAGAAGACATTTCTATATTGTGTTTGTGCAAAGCAAGAAAAAATAAATCTTCTCCTATTCTGACCCTCATTTCCTCTGTGGATTAGCCATTAATATATGCTTACACTAGTAAGAGGTTTAGATGTTTGAATCTTTCCTTTCTTCTTGGACATGTTTAATTAATTACTCCACATAAGGCTTTAAACCCTGGTCTTTATTGTACTCTTGAGTCTCCATCCTTCCTGCTGAAACAGTTCTGTGTGGTGTGGACCAGAGATGAAGGGCTGTAAGCACAGCTTGTGCCTTGTTATGAGAGTGTTTGCTAAGAAATCTAGGTTCCTCTGGAAATGCCAGCACAAGTTGAAGCATTTAAAATGCGGATTGTAGCAGGAAGAGTAAGAGAGTGTCCCTTTTTTTCTGGGCAAGCAGCCTAAGAAAAAATAGATGAGGTCATGTTTCTGTTTGGGTGCTTGTTCACCTCCTTCTGCTCTACTGAATATGGAACATTAATATTATATTTAATATTAAATAGAATAATCACAATAAGAGGGCATGAGAGCATCTGCTCTCACATAAGCCTGTCATATACTGATACAAACCTTCACCTGCAAGGCAGGAGAAGTGGGTTCATAGCCCTTCAGAGGAACGAATGGAAGCTGGAAGCATTAAACTAACATGTGTGAGAGCTCTTTCATGCAGGATTTCTATATTAAATGTGACAGTAACACATAGTTCATACAAAGAACTGAAAATTTTGGTAATAGAGAACAAGTAAAAATGTGAGTGTGCCTAGTCATGCGAAAGAAGCAGATGTTAGCAATACATTAAATTACAACTCCAGGCACAGGCATAGTCTGTCTTTTTTTAAAATTTGCTATCAATCTTCAGACCACAAAAAGCAAAAGCTTTCTTGTAGTAATTTAGTATTTTCTCAGGTTCTGCCAAAGATCTGACAAAATGCAATGAGTCTCTGATAATAGGTAAGTGTGACTTTATCCAAACACTTTAAATTATCTTAATGTATGGCATTAACAGTGCCATAGAACTTGCCTAAAAGAATGTAGGTCTGCTCAAGTGGAGTAGAGGAAAATTTAGTTAAATTTAGGAGAAAATGTTGTGCACATGACCTCATAGGAACAAAACCGACATCAGCTGGTTTAGAAAAGACCAACAGAAATCAAAAGTTGGTGCAAACCAACAGGTTTATGGAGCCTGTATGGAAAAGTGTTCAGAAGCAATTGCTTCAGAGAATGGAGCAAAAAAACTTGTAATAGGAAGCTGTATGGGAACAAGGATTAGTCACCATTTATAACCATACCAATAACTTCACTATTTCAATTCCATTTTCACTAGCTGTGCCTTCTCTGTCTAAGGAGAAAAGGTGAAAAGAAGTCTTGATGTATACTCTACACAATTTACTGTTTTGTTTGTTTTTATTACTTCTCCTATAATTTATCTCTGTTCAAAGATTAATACTCTCCAGACATCTTTCCCAGAAGGAAAATAGAAATGGATTTTTCAATTTAAAGAAGCAAACAAAACCAAACCGTCCTCTCTGAAGACAACATTGAAAGTATACATAACTGATGTCAAGTAAGTGGAGTTAAAGAAATAATCTCAGCTACACTTCTATGACTGGAAGGCCTTCAGTATACATGAGCATCTATATGTATTTATATACTTTAAAGAGAGGTGGGGGCATTGTTCTGTTTGGTTTTTTTTTATTTGGAGTATAACCTGAAGATTTTTGATAAACCCATAAAAACTTTTTATATTCAAACATTGCATAGTGAAGTCAATAAAATGAAAGAATTCTTTCTAATGGAAGTTTTGTTATGCAGATGAAAAAGGCAGGATCAGAAAAGTGTTTTTCCTCTTTAAAGACATCCCTAGCAATACATAGCTGTCTTTCAGTGGTGCTAATTTAGTATTTAGAGTGCTCTTACACCCAGCTGTGTGATGCTCTTATTCAAAGGTGTAGCAACTCACTGAACTTGATGTCACAAGCCCTTTCCCTCACATTCACTTATGATTAGGCTCTCCCTTACACTGCTGGGAAAAAAGGGGGAATAATGCCAGTATTTTGGAGGATTTAAGGAAATTAGGCAACTGAAGACAACAGTCCATCAGAGTTTGAAGGAGGTGTTTTCAAACATTCCCATGGTTTTTGTATCTTTGTAGACAAGGCAGACTCAGAAATGTGTTGTAAGTTAATGATCTGCTAAAAGAAAAGAAGAACAAACATCAACAGTCATAAATCCAAAGATTTTTTTTCTACTATTTGAATGTTACTTCCTTGTTTAAAAAGGGCTACATTTTTCTGTCATTTAGGTGCTGTAAACAGTAATGTTTTTCTACCCAATTTTTTACACAATATTTTCTTTTAAAGATTTACATATATAATTTAAGTACATATATAATTTAAGTTTGACTTTTACAACTTCCTCTGTCCACCAGCCCTGTCCCTATCAACACTAGAGGTGTTAAATCACTTCAGAAGGTAAAAGCCATAATTTTCCATTTTGACTTTTCAAGTAGCCATCTGACGGTTACCTTGATGAAATTACTCAATCTAGGATATTTTTCCAAACCCATGTCTGCTTTTTGGATTTTCCTTAAGGGCTCCACTGTGCTAAAGTGACCAGTGTTCTCTAACAGCTTTCTGTAACACCTCCAGGGAAATGAAATGGCTTTTTCTTGTCTGAAAAAAATTCCCAGCTCCTTGTCCTATTGTCCTTGCCATGTGACAGGGCTTTGGCAATGCCTGTCAAAGCAGCCTTCTCTATGATATTAGAAACATCAGTGTAAAAGCTGCCAAATTTTTGATCCTGTTGGCTATGGGCATTTATATTACCTTGTGGGGGCGTATATTTTTTCAGCATATCCTCCATCTTAATGGAGTGTGATAGCTTATGAAAGCCAGCTTGACATTCATTACTGCACAAATTTTTTCCCTTTTGTCCACCAATAATATCTTTGTGATGGCAGCAGAAACTGTTTGCATAAGAATTGGAAAATATTCATGATTTTGTAGGTACTTAGGGCATTAAGTCCTTTTATTCATTGGAAGCAATAATATCAGGCATGGTCCAGTAAGAGTTCATACTCCTGCCACCTTGGGCTAACAAATTAATAATTCTTTTGTCCTGTATAATTCGTTCATCTAAGTTGTATATGGCATAGGGCTGAAGCTTAGAAACCGAAATGTTCAATAGTGGCCCAAGTACTGAGTGTTTAAATCCAGCCCTTTCTGATAAAACACAGATGAAGAGATGGGTTTCCCTGTCAATCTAACAATAAAAGCATTTGTTCTGAATTCAGGAAATACAGGAACACATGTTTTAGCATCATCAAATGTGTATCTAACCTATTGGGCCATAAAACATTCTTTCAAGTGTTTGCTACTCTGTTTTAGTACACATTGGAACACCAGTCTTGACTATTTCTTTACAATTCCTCTCCACTTTTCTAATGATCTCTTGTGAAGATTCAATTTTTTCATGCACATTGAAATAATTTCAGCAGAGGAGCTGCCTCACATGCCATCTCCTGAGCCAGGCCATATCTAAACAGGGCTTGTAAAATCTGACAGCCTTGTTACTTGAGGTTGCCAACATGTTCAGGAGGAGGTCCTGTCACTGACTGTTGAGTGTATTTACCCACATTTTTCTGATTTTTCCCTTTAGCTTTCAGAGACAAGGTACAGGGCCTGGGGTTAATGATTTCTAAAATGGTGGGTCACTGTAATGGTAGTAATGACATGCTGACATCTTTGTGTCACAGAGGAAAAACATATTTAAATGGTAGAAAAGTATTCAAATGGGTGGGTGGAGAACACTTAACCTAGTGTCCTAGATCATGGATAAATGCTCTGTTGCTGTGCTGTTGGGCAAATGCATTCCCTGCCACACATCAGCAAACCTGGTTATGGTGGGACACCAGCAGTCAATATAAGTTTTGGGCATAAGTTTTGCCCTTAGCTGCTTTTGCACTAGTGATACTTCAGGAATAGGGCTTAGGAATTTTTGGAATCCCAGTACTGAGCTTTGCATTTTTCTTGGGGTCTTTCCCCCAGAATGCTGTTGTGGATTTAGACTTAGTGAACAATAGAAGTGAGCAACAGTCCCACTGAACCAAGAGAGATGAGCCTGTGTTTAGGGGAATAATTTCTCGGCTTTGTTATCCCATTTTGTGTATCAGGGACGCCAAATCAGCATTTTTAAATTGATTTGTCACAGACCAAGGAACAGAATAAGACTCAAAACCTGCTACTTCAAATCCATCTCCCTCTAATACCTTCCTTAGACATTTTAATTAATATTCCTAAATGCTTAAAGATAAATGAAAGAAATCATGTCCTTTTAAAGTAAATAAATAAATACAGTGTGAGAATTTCCAATTGTCTCCATTAAGAGCAAGCAGATGGCTCATTGTAGTGTTTTATTTTGTTATTTACAGAACAGCTAGCTTGTACTACAGTATCTCTTCGTCTCCAGAATTTCCCTTCCAAGATTATGTATAGGCTCTGTCTTACTAGTAATATTTTAATTCATCATCATACATTTAGAAAACTCTTCTTTTATCACTTGATGACAGAAGGGATTTTTTTCTCTGACATTTATTGCTTTTTAAACTGTATTTCTGGTACAGTGCCAGGCTTCTCCCAAAATATTGTAAATAAATGTGAGTAATACAGATTTGGATTTATGAAGCATAATGGTTGGATGCTTTAACTACGAAGAGATGTTTTATCATAGTCCACCAATGTGTGGGGAAACTTTTATGACTTGTTTTCCTGCTTTATTTTACTACAGTCTTTATAGGTTTTAAGCCAAGTTGCTTTGAGACTTGAACACAATTACAGTAACCAATCTGACATACACACAATGTGAATAAAATGCTCAATTATATACAGCCATTTAAACACTGATACAGTCTACACACACAAAATAAAGGCACCTTGAAATAAAACTCTTATCTCCCTCACCTCACTTATCTACTAATTACACATAAACTCACACAATAAAAAAAAAGAAAGATTCCTGTATGTATATCATTAAGGAATATAAAAGAAAGGCTTGTTATCTTCCTTCATGCTTATCTGTAAGACTCAGTAATGTTCCTATCTGTAAGAGTATATATTCTCTCTATATGTGTATGTTCATATATAGTTTATACATACAAATACAGCTCCCTTCAGACTCTGAATGATTAATACACTGGCTGGGGAAACTGTTCTGTATTCACACTTTCTGCAATCAGAAATTCTTTAGATGGAAAACCCCCATTTCTTCCTCTGCAGGCACTGTTTCATGAGACCATGAAATCAATCCTGCCACCCTTTTGGCTAAATTTGGATTCAAAATGAAAAATTGCCTCTCCTATAATATCCTTATTCTCTTTCAGTCATTATTTCACAACCTGGAACATTTATCTTTTTATTGTATGGTGGATTAAATGTGCTGGTAACAAACTTTGAAAATATCCTGGCTAAGCAAAACCACAACTCCTTTGCATCACATTCCTTACATTTTTTGCATAATGATACATTGTGTGGTTTACCTTGAAGAACATGAACGGGCGGAAAAGAAAGCATGTGCCTGGGAAAAAAACAAAGGGATAATTGTAACCAGTAGAAAATAAAGCCCCTGCCCAGAATCATGTGTGACATTCCTGTCCCTCTCATGATGCAGGGCTAGTTAACCTCTGAGCTCAGTGTGCTGCAGCTGAAGATGATTACTATCAGCTAGGGCTGCGGTGGGTTCTGATGGAACCAGTGTGTGAATCTGGATTTCCCCCACTCCTGCCCCAGGGAAGGATAAAGGGCCTCTTGTGCCGCTGCAGCAGCAGCAGGGGCTGGCATCGCTTTCCATACCCTCAAAGGCCATGTGCCACACGTCAGACACCACGCAGGAATGCAGGCAGCAGTCCCTTATCTGCTTTCCATTCTGATATTTAATGATTTCTCAGTGGATCCAAACATTACACAAGACTTCCAAGCAGAGGAATGACCCAGATCAGAGAGATACTGTCCTCTGGGAACGTTTCCCAAGTGCCTGTTTCATGGGGATGGGAAAGGAAGCAGATGTTTTCCATCAACAACTAATGCTGAAGAGCTACTATTACTCCCTCCCTAACCACAAGCTCTGTGCCATAATCATCTACTCCCTTCTTCTGCTTCTATAGATGTAACAGGAGCATGTAATAATTCAAATTCTGTCTTGTTGACACAGCTTGCTTCAGCTGTACAGAAGGCAAGCTGTTTGTTCACCAAGTCTGTGGACACATCAGCACTTTGCAGAGAGCCTAAGAGGACTTGCTGCTTTCTTGATGGCAATTGCCTGCTGTCAGCCAAGCCTCCCAGAAATCTGTGGCAGCACCCTGGAATAGCCACACACAGTAAATTTCTGTCAGTGTGGCATAATTGTTAGGCAAGGTCACAATTTTCCCTTGAAATATTCCTTGGAATAATACCTATTAAAAAAAAAATCTTTTATTTTCCTCTTAATTCAGGAAGCTGATCTCAAATAATGCTTCTTTATTTGCCTTGAGTAATTATGCTGGTATGAATTTGTAGGACAATTGTAGGAATTGCTTCAGATGGGTCTGTGTCAGTGATGGGGAATGATCTGTCATACACATCTGGCTTTGTAGAGAGTGAGAATAACAGGTATTCTGATGTATCAAGTTGGAAACAGAATAAATATGAGATCTAATAGATTATATTGGACTTAAAATACAGGCATGTATGCAAGAATGTGCCATAGAGAATATTAAAGATCAAGAAGAGTGAAAAGAATTGTTAAATGGCATTAGTGTAACAAAAGGGGACTAGCTCACCTGTTGAACTGAAAAAGGTTAGCTGAGAGACTAAACAATTTATTTTGAATATAAACATTGTCAAGATGTCTATTCTGTGAGCATGAGCACGTTACTATTCTGTTTGGAGAATTTAGGTAATATGATAGTTGTTATATATTTCTTCTCCTAGTGCACAGCTGTAGATGTTCCAAACTGGAAAGCAAAATCCTTAAAACTTCTCCCTTTCAAGCTCATAGAGACCTGCTACTCACAGAATCCTCTGGAATCATGGAAACACAGAAGAGCCCAGGTTAGGAGGGACCTTGCAAGATTGTGTTGTCCAATCTTTCATTGGAAAGGGAGCCTAGATCAGATTATCAACTCTTGCCCAGTCATACCTTGAAGACCTCCAGTGATTGGTAGTCCACCACATCCCTGGGGAGGTTGTGGCAGTGACAGATAATTCTCACTAAAAAAATGCTCCCTTACAGCAAGAAGAGACCTTATTTAAGAACTCTGAAATTTTCCACAGTACAAAGCTTTACTTTTTTTTGTTTGTTTGTTTTTCCTATAAAGAGGCTGCATGGACACAGCTGTGGCCTAGGCTCTGCTTAAGGTCAGTGAGCCAAAGTTGATCCTAAATTCCTAGTCCATGGTGTAGGCAAGTCAGGATAATCCTGAGGTCACTTATATAGGGGATGATTCTGTTCCTTCCATAGTGAGAGTTCTGGAAAAGACTGAACTCAGGATGAAAAGCACTATAAATATGAAGAATGTGAGACTAAGGAATGCCATGGGACTGTAAACCCCTCACAAAAATGAAGGATCCTCTTCACTACAACTGCATTATGTGTCTTGGATACCAATTCTGAAGAGCAAGGAAGGAGTACTTTTACATTTTTAGAACAAATCTAAAACCTGCATTACATGAAAACATGAAGCAAAGGATGTGGAGAAAGGAAGGCTAGGAGGGAAAGTTTTACCATAGATAAAAGGAAAAGGATAGGTAGATGCTCCCTGAAGCAAAGCAGATGGGATGAAGAAGGCTATGCCACCACCTTCCTATGTTCATTTTAAAGGTCAGTTTTAAAAGGTAGGAGTCAGGTGTGGAGGACTCTTTTCCCTCCCAAGACATACCATCAAGAAGTCTTAGGAGACAGCAAGGAAAAGTGATTGATGACAGGGTTTGGGGATATTTTTCTGTTTTGCACTAGTTTTGGTTTTGTAATATTTTCCCTTGGATTTAACCATTACTTTGTCAGAATAAATCTTCTTTCTAAGTTTCAGCTTTATTCAGGGATGACAAATTCATAATGCTCTTTTCCCTTGGGGGTAAAAGACTGCTGATGTTTTGCAGGAAACCCTTGCAGGAGCAATGCTTACGAAGAAAGCTTCCCTCAAAACTGTGAAAGTTTGGGGACCTACAGGGTCCAGTGCTAGGACTCAGGATCAATTCTCCCCAAGCACACACAACCCAGTACCTTCCTTGTAAAAGATAAGAAAGAAGAGGCAGCTTCTAGGCTGAATACTCCCAAATTGCTACAGCTGATCAGTGCAAATTTCCTTTGGTGGAAAGATGACAAGTGACAAGAGGGAGTGGAATGTTGCTTTGTTATTCTGATTTTTCACTGACAAACGCAGATCAGCAGCGTGTATGAAAGGAACCACAGTCTGTGAAACAGGAGAGAGCTCAATATATGAGGTATAGACTTTTTTTCGTATTTCATGGGGCTGCTGGGATATGAAAATGCCATTTTGGGGAAAGCTAATTGCCTGTTCAGCAACTAAAAGCAAGATACCTTTGTTCAGTGAGTTACAATTCCCTGAAGTACACTGCAGTAGCAAAGCAGTAATTACAATGCAGCATGTCTTAAAAGAGCACCATTACACATTTCATGAAGAAAAGGGTAACTTAAGCATCTTTTCTCCCTGGTTAAAGAAAAAGATTTAAAACATCTTGAGCATGATCTTGTATGTTTTATGAATATAAATTTGTCTTGATACTTATTTTTAATGTGGAGACTGTGCTTGAAGCTTACTTACTCTTTTCAGACTGCTACCAGGCCAGGTTATAACCCATTTTGTGCTGCTGGCAACAGCCCAATAATATAAAACACATTTTTAATTTTCTTACTTTACCACCCTCCCTCCCCCTTTTTTTTTCCTGTCTCCAGCAAAAAGATATTGTCTCACCAGAAGGGAATGAGTCGTGGATAAGGCAGCCAGTATAAATTAAAGTGGAGTCCTTGGCTGAAGGAGCACAATGAATGTTCAGAAAAGGATGGTGAAAAAGAGAAGTGGGAGCAGACAAAGCAAACCAGGCAAAAAATTCAAAAGAATATAGGTTTAATATATTTTTGATATCCAAAACAGAGTAAGCAAGGTTGCAGAATTCTGGAAATCATAAACACCTTAGAGAGTTAAGACTACCTCATAAATGGGAATAGGTAATTTCTCGGGGATTATTTATAAATCAGACTTTAATTAAAATGTTAGGAGAAGATGAACATATGTTTTAATAAATAGTTCATTATTAAATGTTAAATGATTACTTGTTAAATGATAACTACAAGCATGCTGTAGTTATTTATTAACCACTATTTATTTATTAAACTTTGACAAATGGAACACTTTCTATGCAGAATAAAATTGCCGAAGGAAGCTGGAAAGAAACAAGATATGAATTAGGATTTTGACAGAAATCAGTAAGGAAGGTAACTCACACACCAATCATGTTGTGTTGCATTATAGGTTCCATACTCTCTTCTAACAACAATGTAATTTTCTCGTGTCTCCATGGCACATATTTTGTGACTTTTTCATTTAAAAAGCCAACACAAACCCAATAATCTTTTGCCATATAATACATTATTAGAAGAATCATAAGGAGGGAGCATAAAGGAGCAAGTTTAATAAATGCTGCAAAGCATGCTACTACTCCTGAATGTTTGTGTTGAATTTCATACAATGTATGAGAAGCTGACATGTCCTGTGGGGGCTAGTTCACATTTTTTTTAAATGAAAGGTTACAGTACTCTGGACCTATAGTTTATTTAGTTTTGCACTAAAGATGTAAATATTTATTAAGGCTTTGACTCATTACATTTTGTGCAAACCTTGCACTCCAAATCTGTGTGATTCACAGTATACTGAAAATAGAAATAATACCCCTAAATCACACCTGTCTCTGAAGAGAAAACCTGCCAGTTCTTTCACTCCCAACTCATCACCTTGCGACAGGCAAGGAAAAAAAATCCAGAAAGAAAACTAGCTGCTACTTAGAAATTAATTCATTGGAAAAATGTTCCTTTGTTAAGAAGTGCTTGGCTGGGATGGCTGGGAAAATGCAGAGCTCAAAAAAGTCAACACAGCTCTTAGGTCACCTAGCTCCTTATTTTGAAAAATACCTGTATTGTTCCTTTTTTTTTTTTACTATTTTTTATGTATTTGCTTGGGAGTTTTGGAGGCTTGTTTGTTTGCTTGTTTGTTTTGAGAGAGATGAGTTCAAATTATTTTATGTTAGAGAAATGTAAATCATGGCCTTAAACCTCTTACTGCATCCATCTTTTAAACAAGTGTGTCTTCCACCCTGTTTTGTGATGAGCTTCACCCTGTCATAGTCTAAAAATACTTTGATGAGTCTCTCTCTAAATAAAAAACTACAGCCTTTGTGGAGTTCAAGTGGTCTCAAGCTTATGCAGTGCTAATCAGTTTTGTGGTTCTTAATTCTATTTTCAAATTTGGCCATAGTAGTCTTTCAATTCACTTTTGTGGCACTTGATTGATTTTGTTATTAACGTTACAAGTCATGGGATCAGATAGCAGTATGTTGAACAGACATGCACCAACACCAGACTACTGAAACATATATTGATTTATATCAGTATTTTTAGTCTAGGAAAGTGTTTAAATTTTGGGGTTAAAATTACTCTCTATGTATTTAACAAAGATGAAGGTATTACAAATATTTATGTGACTGCAATATATAAAAAATATGCATTTATATATCTTTTTGTTAAATGACATTGACTTATAGATCTGCATTGTTACCTTATGCCTCCAGACAAAACTGTAAAGCTGCTTTTCCTGAGTACAAGAAAATCCATCTTGAAACTTTAATTAAAGAATAATCTATCAATGACAAATTACCAGAGGATGGATATGTCACTCACAGTGTTGGCACGTCATTTCAAAGAACACAGCTGAAATCACAGGAGAATAACAGATCTGGGTATTTGTTTGCACTTTACAGACAAGGGGAACATAACTAATATAAAGCAATTTCTATAGAGTTTCTATATTAAGAGATTAGTCTGAAATTCCTTCACCCTGAAAGAAAAAGCAGCACTAGAGCAAATCTGCACCTTCTGTGAAGTCTGTAAAACCTTTACTAAAACAAGTAATCACTTGATATGTTTAAAACTACTACTTTGGGTTTTATTAATTGTGCTCATGAAGTCTCCACACTGCAGGAAACCCTGAGTAGCTTTTTATTTGACTTCCTATAAACAATTCTTGTAGCCCTATTTCAACTTACCTTTTAAAATAGTGCAAGAAGAGGCATCTGTGAGGATGTAAGAAGTAGGAGTATTTCCCCCAGTTCTGTAATTTACATAAATTAATCTTTACATCTCCTCCCTGGTCAGTTGGATGTGCATTTCCTCACTTAGGAAAATTTGCAAAATAGGGGCTCTATGTAGAGTTCCTATGTAAATTATAGTAAGAACTCTTTCAAAAAAACTAAGCTATTACAATTATTCAATTTCCCATGAAATTTGGATTGTCTATGAGTTGTTCTTTTATAAGGCCTGTAACCAGATAGATTTCAAAGGAGGGATATATGACCTCAGTATAAATAACTCTAATTTTATCTTCTCCTGCTTAGGAGAAAACACTGGCAATAGTGAAAATCACAGTGAACAATGATTATCAGTTTTTTATTCCTTCCCCACAGAGTATAGATTTACCTTTATCTCATCCATGAGAACTTTGTGAATCAGGCAGAACAATACTTCCATAGGAATCATATGGGAATTTCATATAACCTGAAAGCAACTTTCTGGCAAGACATAAACCTGTTATCCTGGGCTATCTACAGTTCCCTGATCACCAAATGCACACATATCCCTTGGCTATAATCCTAGAAGTGTTCTGGTCACCGTTACTGATTTTTAACTTTGTATTGGGTTGATTGGCTTCTCTTTTTGATTGCCAGATACCAACTTTTTTGTTTATTTTTGACCCATAAAATATATCCACCTTGCTCTACCCTTGCAAGGATGTTAAATCTAAAATAAAAGCATAGAAATTCACATGTAAAGGTCAGAGCTACAATTCTATATACAGCCTCAGTCGGACTACATTTCTTTCAGGAACTACTTTGAAGTCTCAACCCAAAGGAATCCATTTAGTCTCTATCATGTCCTTTGGCACAAATGCAGTTGCATTAATTTTCTCCCAAAATTTATTCACGTTTCCTATATGAAGAGGATATTGGAATAAAAAGCTGAAAGATTATAAATCCGATGAATTTAGCTTTTTAAATTAACAGCAGTGTTAATGGGGTTGTTGATTAAACTATTTTATTCCAGAACCTCCCAGTCAAAGCGTTCGCTGCTTACACAACTTTCCATCATTTTGGCCTCAAGCCCATGGTGGACTTCAAGTCACACCTTTCCTATTGGGTCCTTCACCATGCACATGTGATATTTGTGGGATAAAAAGCACTATGAAAGTGCAGCACTGGAGGCTGTCAGAGATGATTGTATTCTGATGATTGCCTCCCTTGTTAGGTATTTTATCACACATTTTTGTGCTTCCTGTACTGCTTAAACTGAATGCTACACAACTTCGTGATATTCTTCAAATGGGAATTGATTCTTTCAGCAGAGGAGACCACAGGCATTGTTCTGGAATTATCAGTCCTAAATAATCTTTTATTTACAAAATCCTTGTGAACAGTTTTTTCATTGGGTGAAAGTTACTTTTTACTTAAATTATTTTAATAGTAGTATCTTTATGTTACACATGGCACTAAAAAAACTTCAGTAACAATCCCATAATGCTTAAATAATTAATTATATGGGAAAGAGCTTCCTAATGATGACATTATTCCATTGCATGATGAACATAACAGACCACAGTTCTAGCAGGCTGGACAACTATTAACAGCAAGCTTTGCCATGATCACTGGCTTCTATTATTAGGAATTTTAATTTAACTATAAATGGTAGTGTCAACACATATATTGAGAAGGATAAATTTAGACTTTTACATGAAAATAAAAAGACTCAGAGCAGTTATATAGCATTTAGTATAAATGTTAAGCAGGACTTGAGCTGGTAACATTTTGCTTCCAGGACTAAAATATCTTAATAGGATATAATTGCTTCTGTTAAGGATATAGAGGAACTTTGTATATGTAAATCAATACAAAACAAATAAGAGATACTGGTGGTCGTTCACTATGCAAAAAAGGCATCTATTTTCAGCTAAAAGCATTCTCACAGCTTATGATGAGTGACAGTACATGATAATGATGCCACTTATTTCTTGGAATCAACATCAGAGGCGCAGGCTCAGGAGCGTTCATAGATCTTTTGTTATGTAGTGAACAATTTTTAAGTTCACCTACGCATTCAGAGATGCCTGTCTTCATTAAAAATGCAGGGGTGAAAAGGAAAGGGATAGAAGTTGTGGAAATACCATATTGTGTTTAGTGGCAGGACAAATTGACTTTGGGTATCTTTTCTAGTTCACTCTGTGCAGACCAAGTGCACTTTTTGCTTGAAAACTGAGGGGTTGTCCCTTCTTTGGAGGTGATTTTTTTCTCTAGATGGATGAACTGTTTTCCTTTTCTAGGAGCTATTTCCAAAGAGAGTCATTTCAAACAGGCTACAGGAAAATATTTCTTCTCAAGTCTGCTTGATTCCTTCAGGTGAACAACTCTGTGTTTGCCTGTTGAAGTGAACAGTTTTGTAGAGTCTCAGGTCTGTCCATCTAAACGATCTTTATCTTGGAGCAACGTGAGGTACTCTTTACTCACATGCCCAGTTCCCTGCTGGTTTTGGTTGTTTTAGGTTTTGGTTTTTGTGGGGTTTTTTTGTGGTTTTTTTGTTTTGTTTTGTTTTGGGGTTTTTTGTGTGTGTGTGTGGTTTTTTTTGTTTGTTTGTTTGTTTGTTTTTGTGTTTCTTTTTTTTTTTTTTTCTGTAAGAAGGGGACAGAATCAGCATAAAATATGTATCTGGATTGTTTGAATCTGAGCATAAGGTTCTTTGGATACTACCTGGCTGTCTCCCTGGATTGCTCTTCAACAATTCCTTTCTCCACCTAAGATGGTCAGTTACCAAATTCGAGTATTTATGGCACAATTATAAAATGTACAGAAGGTTTACTTTTGCCTCTAGCTTCCACGAGGACTTAAAAAGTGGAAACTAAAACTCCAGATTGCCTAAACTGGACAGATAAAATTAATGCACAGGAGAGTTTTGTTTGTTTGTTTGTGTTTTATGGTGAGCTTTTTGCCACAAGTGGTTTGCCCAAATTTATGGATGCAAATGATGCTTGAGTCAGTCAGTATTCAAAGATTGTCTTAAGAAAGATGTCAGAGTTTGAGATGCTGACATCTGGTCATCATTAAGCATTGCTGTTCACACATGATATTTTACTTAGGCTGAACCAGTAGGCAGACAGTAATTTATATCCTGCAGACAGTGGGAAAAAGTCTGGTAAAATGTATAAGTGATCATGAATAGATCACTAGCAGGTTCAGCTGTGGGTAAGGTACGTGAGGAGACAGATTTAAAAAAGGAAGTCACACTTTGGTGATTTTCCTGGCTTAGAATAAGGAGGCTCCACCTCAGCTCCTCAGATGAGAAGTGGTGTTAAGGTACCTTTCCCCCAGAATGTTGGGCTGTATGCAAAGCAATTTTTCAATACAAATGCTGAGCTTCTTTAGAGTTTTCTGTCATTTTTACGTCTAGTTCTATAAAGTTTTAGGAAATTTTAGGAAAATTTAGGGAAAAAATTAGGGAAAATTAGGGGAAAAAAAAGCTTACGGCATTATTTCATTCAGTTTCAGTTGGCAATGTGAAATGTTAGATTAACAGCTGTCAGACAGTCACTCAAATATCCCAAAAGTTTGCCTGTGTACTTCCTTAATTTTGCGAAAGATTAAAATGTCATCACTGCCACTAGGGACATTGGGCATGCTCTAAATTATTCAGTGGATTATACTTTTAAAAGTTTCAGCAGCTACATATATTTCAAACATTCATTTCTTGTACTCAGTATTTCAAAACTTTATGAATTTTCTTCCTGAACTCAGGTTAATAACTGATCAAAGACCACTAATTTAGCAGACCTCCACTTCAGAAATCCTATTTTGAACTTTAATTCCTTGTATCCATACCTTTATAGTTTTTCATACCTTTACAGTCTTCAAGAGCTTTCTAAATTTGTACAAAGTTCAGGAAAGTCTCTGATACTAAAGCAGACTTGGAGAGAAGGATTAAACAGTGAGACTGATAAAGTGATCTTGTGGGATCAAAGAAGAGGTGGATGACATTGAAACTGAAAATGTTTCAAAATGCTGAAAAGTTTTGGGAAGAAGGGAAGGGAAGGGAAGGGAAGGGCGNAGGGAAGGGAAGGGAAGGGAAGGGAAGGGAAGGGAAGGGAAGGGAAGGGACACTTTGTGGCAAAGATGGTGTTAAGAAGACCACCTTAATAGTTAACAGTTGAAATTTTACTTGTAGAATAAGGGTTGCTTCTGAAATTGAGATTATTAATGTAAACTATTCAAAATAAAAGCAAACTCAGATGCAAAATATTTTATGATGGAATTGTGGATTTTTTAACTTTAGTTTTCACTTTGGAATGGTTTTCTTCTAATCTATATTCAAACTCACTACAAGACTGTCAGAGCTCTTCATGTGTCTTCATCCTGTATTTCCATTCCTCATCTAAGCATGAATATTTACAAGGCTAATCTTCAGTACAAAGAACATGCAAAAAAATTTTTTTCAAGTATCAAGGAAATGTAGATAAGCCACGGTACTCCAGGAAAAACTATTAACTTTCAGCATCCTTAACACTAATTAGCTCTAAGGTAATTGAGATCAGTTAATGTCTCACTGGGACAAGAACCTTATTTTTTTCAAAGTCTATCACCACAACTTCTGTCTGCAGTGAGAACTCCAGGAATTGAATGGGATTCCATCTCACCTTCTGCAGGCTGCTGAACATATTCCTTATAATTTTAAATTTAAACCTCTCTGGGACAGTCTCATTAAAATAGGGCATTTCATTGGCTGCATAAGGGAGTAACAAAGCTGTTACCCCTTTCTGGTCAATTATATCGATTGCAATCCTGACATTTTCAAATGTATTTCTCCATTTACTCCAATTATACTAAGCAGATTGTTAAGAAGATTGTCTTGGACTTCGAAAGAAATGCAATGAACCAGCTCACTTGTACTTGTGTCAAAGTTAATTAATTTTGCTAAATCTAAAATGACCAGGGATGCATTCTGCTCTCTGTTTTGAATTAAAATCACTTTTTCACCGCTGTGTTATTCTGAGTTTGTATTGATTTTAGGTTCAAAGAGCATTAAATTCAATTCTAAATTTTCTTTTAACCTGTAGAGAACATGGAGCCATCAGAAGCTCTGCTTAGAAATTTCCCCAAGGGGCTCATCCAAAGCTTAACAAAACATTTTCAGTAACTTAATTTCACTTGATGTCTTTGAAGAACTTTCTCTTTTATCCATCAGGGTCAATTTTTTGGGAATGCTTTTCTTCAAATGCAAAACACCCAAAATAAGAGTAGTCTTCTTTTAGCTGGAATTTTTTGAATATTTGCAAATGCCCCAAAGCAAAAAGAACAACAACAACAAACCCTAAAGTAGGTATTTTAGAGTAATTTTTATTTAAAATAAAATAAATCTGTGGAGGGTTAGCCTTGGCTGGCAGCCAAAATCCCACCCAGCTCCTCAGATACTCACTTCACTCAGAGGGATGAGGGGAAGAAAATAGGAAAAACAAGAATAAGACAGTTCATGTGTTCAGATAAGGACAGGGACACCAATTACCTTTGTGGAGAGACACAAACCATGGAATTTATTGTCAATTAAAATAAGTATTTAATTGCCAATGCAGGTACTAGTAAACACAAATAATATATACAAACATGAAAACAACACTTCCCCTCCTTTTCTGAGGGTCAGCTTCACATGTTCTCCCCAGACTGCACCACCTGAGCAGTGCAGGCAGGCCAGGGGGTCGCAGTCCAAAACCAGCTGTTTCTCTCTGAGGTTTTCTCCTTCTCATATCTTTCCCCTGTTCCAATGTGGGCTCTCCAGGATGGCAGCTCCCCTGGGAATGGCCACCTGCATGGGCTGAAGTGGGTGCCTTGTCTGGGGCCAGGTAGAATCTTCTCTTCTTCCTCCTCCTGCTGCTCCTCTGACCTCACCTCTTCTGTTTCTGACCTTTTTCATTCTCTGTCTCCATTTGGCACTTTCAGCCCCTTCTCCTGTATTTGGCTGCCACAGTGGCTCAGCTGGAGCTGTCTGGACTCAGCTGTGTTGGGCAGGGAGCAGCTCCAGCCACTCCTCACCAAAACCCCTCCCTGACACCTGCGCCCAATACAGTTCAAAGGAAATATTTAAATCAAACCTTAACTCTGGGCTGGTTCCTCAGGATTTGGCTCCTAAGGTGTTTTTGCACCTGCAGTTAACTCCAGCCAAGGGGACCTGTAGCTGAAGGGGTGGGGAGGAGCCAGGACAGTCAGCCTTCCAGCTTGCACCAGGAGCAAATTTAGGGATCATTCCTATGTACTGTGCCATGGCTCACACTGTGGCACAGGCTCAGAGTGCCCAATCCAGGTTCCTTTGCAGGCTCAGAGTACCCAACCCTGGCATCCCTGGCCCAGGCCAAGCCCAGGCACAGCTCTGGAGCAGGGCTGAGCTGGTCTGAGCAGCTGCATGAACAAGCAGGGCAGGGCATGAGCATGGACACACTCCCATGGGCATGGATATGGGCATGGCACAGGCACGGGATGTCTGTCCACACCAACTGCTTTGCTGCTGTGCTGCACCTCTGGCCATGCACAGATCTTTCTTACTCTTCTGAGAGCAAGAAACACGCCAGCATTTGGTCTGGGATCTGTCAGCTCCCCAGAGCATTCTGGCCAGTGTGATACGATGCCTGGACTAGATGCAACCAGCTCGACAGTATCAATCTAAAACCCAGTGAGGCAGAAGCCATGTGAGCAAAAAAAGATAAAAAATACGAGTAGGTTTGATGCAGTAATTACCTCTGTGATAGCTCTTTCTAGGTAAGGTGAATTGATGATGACAACCTAGTGAAATTTGCCTTTCTAGTACTGTTTTCTGAACAAAATTCACCACAGCTGTCAATCAGGTCATTTTCCTTTCCACTAAATTAGCACCATTTACTTTAACAGTGTATTTTGTACAATGCTGAAAGGGGAACTATGTTTCAATTCAACCTTGAGAATATTCTGGTGTGTTAAAAGTTCTTATATTTGTGTATTTTTTATTTCTTAAAAAAAGGTGTTAGACATATAAGCTTCCCTTTCTCAACCTGATCCTGGTCTGAAGACCATAACCTAGCAAGCAATTTTTATTCTTTTTACTTTACAATTATAAGTGAATGATATTTTTCCTTTGATCATAGTTACATAAATTCCATTTTCATTTTTCTGTGTAGCTGTGAAGCTGTCTGCTTCATATAGCACTTTCCATACTTGGATATTTTGTTTTATTAGAACAGCAAATGCCTTTTGAAATGACACTTGTGTTTCTCTTGCACTGTCAATAAAATGCTGTAAGATTGACTGATGCATGGGACCTTGCATAGACTTGTTACCACTACAGGTAGTTTTGCAAAGAAGCTATGGCATCATAAAGCTGAGTATTTCAAAGGTAGTTCTCAGGAAAATTACTTTTCTTCTTGAAATAGGAGCTACAAAATATAGTGTGCTAAAGCAGGATATGCTAGGAAGTGGTCACTGAGTTCAAGGACAATTTTAAAGTCCAATCCATCATGAAGGTTTAAATATTTTCATGGAAAGAGTGAAAACTTGGATTTCCATTCCTATTCTAAGGACTTATTTTATTTAATAATATTCATAGTTACTGCTTCAGGCAAAGATTGTACCCTGTGTTTCATCTTTCAGTGCCCTGATCCCTTGGCTGAAGACTCAGACTCCCTAAGGAGCAAGGAGAAGCTTTTTCAGGAAGGAATACTGTGCCCACTGTTGTCCTGCCTGTCCCACAGCCCACAAGCTGTATTTGACACAAAACCATGAAAGCTGGCAAAGTTTCTGTGTCACAAGTGAGGCCCTCTCAGATTTGCCCATAACCTACCCCAAAGGATGCTCTGAAATGTAGGTGGGTTCCAGACCTGGAAATGCAACAGAGGCTTCCTGACTCTTTCAGTTTAGAAAGGCACAGCTTTGGGAAAGTCAAAACAGAAGGTAAGCACTTACATTACTAGGTTATTATAGATTTATAACCTTGAATTTATTTTATTTATTATTATAATTTTAAACACTTAAGGTTGTCTCAGGTCTGTTATTTTTTCCTTCTACTAATATCAGGTGATCTGGCCCTATAAAACAAACTGAACCCTTATGAGGAGGCTTGCACACAGTATGTTTAGTCAGGTTCTCAATTCTCCTGTGTCTGCCACATTCTTCCAGAGCCACCCACATGCATAGATGATGGGTTTTATAAACTCGAGAGTGAACCAAAACCTGAGATTCCCTCATCTTCACGCACAGATGCAGATGCCTGTGACTCTCTGGAGCTATGTGGCAGAATTTAACGTTAAAATGAATTTAATTTCATGTGGAGCCCTGGCAGAATTTAGCCATAACACTGTGTTTCCTCCAGGTTCACATCTGGAGCCTGCTCAGCACGTCACAAACTGAGTCACTCAGGGTTTGAAATGGTGATGGTGTCATCACTGCCTGCTAGTGAGGGATAAAAAAGGCACCCACAGGTCAAACATGGTCTGCAAGCTGCCCCACGTGGCCACTGCCTTCTCTGAGACAGAAGAACAGGTGCAGAGCTTTCCCTGGGCTCACTCCAGATGCACACACAGGCAGGATCCATGCTGGGTGCAGATGGGAAGCAGAAGCATCTCCTGGCACGAGGACAAGCACCCCAGAGAGTGGCTGATGGAAGAGAGGGCTGAGGCAGCCATCCCTTGCCATGGTGCAGGACAGGGATCTCCTGCCTGGGTGATGTTTGAAGGTGTGCAGGGGCCAGGAGGAGCAGCTGTTTGCCCCACATGGGCAAACATGGCTGGGGTCTGTGTTTCTGTGAGCGGGGGGAGGCTCAGGCATCCTTGTGGGAATGAAGGGAAGAAAAGGCACTGGCAGGGAGGTGAGGCAGGGGCTGCTCTGCAGGCAGCAGTGGGAAGGAGTCCCAAGAGCACACTTGGCACCAGCTGGACCACCCTGGGCCCTATAAACTGTTGGTTTACTGAGCTGCACAACCTCCACCCTCAAGGGTCTGAGCTCTTCATTAAACCTCAGCTTAACCACTCTGGCCTCATCTGAGCTTTACATGACTGCTTGGAGACAGGCTTGGGTGATTAAGAAAATTTGGTGGAGTCTCAGAGGTATCAAATAAACCTGAAAGTACTTTAAATTTGTAACTTAAGAAGGCTCTCCCTTCTGGTCTCTTGGTTAGAAGAAATAATTTATAAAGAAAATTTCTTCTTCTTTTTTTATTTTCCTTTGTGAACAGTCAGATTTCATTCCACACCACTTTATCCACCATTTAATGAAACTTTTCATCAGACATACAAATTGGATAATGTCAAGGCTCCCTTTAAAAAACCGAAATAAATGAGTGAGCCTTTGCTAGCAAGCAAACCTTTTCAATCAGCTTCTGTGTAGAAGCAGTTTTCAACATTAGGAACTGGATACCTCCCATTAACATGACTTAATGCAGCTGTGAAATGCTGCCAAACTTATGTAATACAATTATTATGTGGCAGCATCGTGTAAAATAAACCAGGGCTGCCACTGTAAGCTCTCATTTGTAACAATTCTAGTTTTAAGAGCTGATGAAGAACATCAGGCGATTCTGTGGTAAAAGGTAGATCTGGGAAAGCTCAAAGAGTCCCATGAGGATAAATAAAAAATTGCAGTACAAGACATCTTATCAAATTTACAGCCTGTAGCATTTCTGTGTTGGTTCTTGCTTTCCTAGAGAAAAATGATGAAACATTTCTTTTCTCTGCAATTAAATAAACATGAATTCTCAATATCTGCATGTCAGAAATCAGGCTGCAGAAACTTATTGTAGTGCCTTGATGACTATTCTGATTAAAATAATGTACAAAAGCTTGTTCATTTAAATCAGATAAACTTTCTATTAGTCTAATCCTCTGTGCAAGGAGGAAAAAAACAGAGATGATATTTTTAAATTATGGTGGGTTTTTCATACAAAAGCCAGCTGTCCAGAGACTGCATGTGTAAACAGATGATTCAGAACAAACTCACCTGATCATGACTTTAAACAAAGATATGTGAATCCATCCAGGACTTCAGAAATTATGTTTTAGACTACTGAATTGTGTTAATCCACAGGATCTTTACAATGCAGGTCATTCCAAAGGCATTGACTGAGCTATGCAATGCTAAAATTTAAAGACATAAATTTATTTCCCACACATTAAAGTAAAACCATAAGATATACTCCTTCTTTACCTGTTAGTTCATTTAAGGTTTTATGCTTTGTGGCCATATTTTGGAAGCATTGCTTAGGGCAGTCCCCTGCTGCTGGAAATGAGTCTTTAACTGAGTGGAGTTTTAGCAGCTTTGCTTCTCCTTTCATTATTTTCTAAGTCTTTCCTTGTAGGACTTGTGTATACATTCACTTCACTACCAAATATCACTTGAAAAGATAGATGAGCTAATTAAAAAGTTCATTCAGTATGGTTTTCCTGGCCAAGTCACAACATTAATCTTTTTTGGTTTTGCTTTTCTTCCCTTTTTTTGATCCCTGCTAAATAACACTGATAGCCAGAGAATGTATCATTTCATTCTGTGATTTTATCAGTCATTATTAAGGCATTTAGAGCATTCCTCTTTCAAGACAGCATTTTGTCTCACTGAAACCTTTCACCCCTTTACTGGAGAAGTTCTTCACAGCACACTGTTTTCACTACAGTTGTGCAACAAGAGATGTGAGGAACAGTCATGGTGTGCTGAAGTGTCACATCCTGGAACTTCATATTTTGCTCTTTTTCTACCTCCACTGTAGGATGAGCAGGATCACTTTGCTGCTAAACCTTGCAAATTCTTACATGACCTGCTTAATTTTGAGGACACAATACAGAGATCTCCAGGGGTCAAAACCTGGCTGGCTCCTTTGTTAGGCCCAGAATGTTTCTGGAAAAGACCACACAACTTTGAGCTGGAAAGCAAAGGTGCAGGCTGTGGAGTTCTTTCTGCAGTCAGTTTGTCAGAAAAGGCTCTTTGTGCAAGCCCTTGTGACTGAGCAGATGTGATCTCATGGTTTGCTGCCAGGTCCTTTTCCACCACCTCCTGAGGCTGTAGAGTCCTGCCAGTCAACTTTTGCCATTTACAGACCACTGTGAATCATCACTTTACTCACTAAATAACCGGAACAGGATGCAGATTGATTTCTGCTGCATTACTGAGCTCCAACGAGGAATGAAGCACAGCAACCTGGGCAGGGGCAGGGATTGTTGAATGGACAGGTGAAAGAAAAAACTGGGGTCGACACAAGCTCACATCAGTGTGGGATATTTCACAATTGGTTGTGAAAAAAATTAGGTGCTAATTTTCTTCTTAATCTGCTAAAAAAAACCAAACCAAACAAACAAACAAAAAAAAAAAACCACCAAAAAAACCGACCCCGAACAAAACAAAACAAAACCCAAAAAAGGACAACACCCTCCTCTTCCCACTAAAAAACCCTTCACAAAAAAAAAAAAGAAAAAAAAAAAGACTTAAAAACCCTAAGATGACAAAAATACTCACAATGTGGAATTTGGGCTTCAATTCTGTGTAAAGACTCTTGAAACACAAAGTCTGTTACGTATTTAGACAGAACTAAAATGAGAGGCAGAAAAAGGGAGAGTTACTATGGAATTGTTTGCTGTTTCATCACCATCACCTGCTTGCACTTATTTTGCCATTTGAAGTCCATACTGTATGAGTTCTGTAAAGGTCAATTACTACGATAATTTCTCTATTTTAATTAGCTTCGGTTCACATATTTGCATCTTTGTGAAATTTTATTATAATTATTTCCTGCAATCTGACAACTTCTCACCACCCCAGCTGCACAGTTGTTGAAGAGCCAAACTTGACAGGAAATCTGGCAGTTAATTTTGTCTATAGGGTGTCCTAAGTTGCCATAGAAATGATGAGAGTTCTGGCCCTCAATATTTCACTGAAAATCCCAGGATGCTGTTATGAGCACAAGGAACTGTGTTGTTCCAATGATCCCTATAAGCTGGAATGCTCCCACGGGCCAAGGGCAGCCAGGTGCATCTTGGAATTTGTCAGGAAATGCTGGTGGAAGGTGTTGACTCACAAGTTTTGATGGCCCCAGTTTCTGGCACTTGTAAGAGTGTTGAAAAATCAGCTGGCCTTCAGACACAAGACTTCCCTAGGCATAGAGGAAATGTGATGCAGTTAAATCTCAGGAGAAACAAATTTTAGAAGCCCTTGCTGGTTTACTGGAATAAACTTCAGGAATTTTGAACTATGGAAGTTTGATTAGAAGATAGACTAATTGGTACTCCCTTTTTAGAATACTTCTTTTATTACTTTCCAAACTTTAATTCACAAAACATATTTCTGGTCATACACATTGCACTATGTTTGTGTTCATCAAAATAAAATAGCTATGTTGCATATATGCTGCAGTTGAAGGAAAATCAAAATTGTAACTGAATATTGAGAATTTGGACCCTCAGAACAATTTTGTCACAGAGTTTTGAAAAAAGACTTTTATGTAGTCTGCATATACTCTTCTTAATGACTGTTCAGAAGTAAATTTGGTTACGGAAAATAGATCAGTTTAAGCATTTGTTATTGATAAGGGAAAATCGATGGTATTTATAAGGTTATATTTGACATTAATTTTATTTTGGCAAACAACATGGGAAGTGCCTCAGTTTTCAAACTGCTCTCCAAGGTGACAAGTTGGGGACATTCTTTGCCCTAACAATCTCTTGGTTCACATCCATGGACACAACTTAATTTTAAAAAATCCGATGGTCTACCATAGATGTCTGACAGACCATACTGTGGACCAAGCTACACCTGTGACATTTCCATTTGCTCTTAGGCTGTTTGATTATCTAATTGAACTTTAGAAAATACACCTGATTTCTCCCATTTCCCTGTCTAGCACTTCTTTAGTGGTGACTTTAAAGTACATTTAGTACCTGGGAGTCCTCTCAGACTCTAATGCTTTATAACAGCTGTGGACTCAATCTTGACAAACTTTATGTGGAAGTTCAAGTTTGGTGTAATGATCACACATAGGCAAATACAAATAATTGGCAGAAATCAATAGGCCAAACAATGGTTTTTCATGGAAGTCTTCCAGCCCAAAACACACGCTTTGAAATCAATATGTTTATTATTAATTTACTGCTTGTTCCATGACTAGCCTGATGCAAAAAATTTAAGACTGGGATTTCATAGGGTTTATATGTTGTATTACTTGCCATACAAATAAGTTTAGGCATCACTTCTTAAGCAATCAGAGTAGAAAATCAGAACAGGTAATTCAAGCCTCTAAATATTTAAAACTAAAGCTTATCCGTAAATACTCTAAACTAGATTGAGAAGGAAGCATTGGTGTAACTACAAAAAGAATGGCATCCACAACTAATTCTTTAAATAACTGCAGAAAGAACGTTATCCACAACTAATTCTTTAAAGCTCCTTTGTAATACAGATTTTTTTTATTGTTAGGATAATTTAAGATTATAAAATAGATATTTATCTATTCAACAAAAGAAATATTAGACTTGATACCTCATCCTTTTGTAATACATACTAAATTGCTTCTGCAAATGTTTTCATACAATAATATCAGAAACCAAATTAAGAAAAATTGAATTCTAGATCAATATAAATTGTATTTGCAAGATATGATTTAACAGATTAGAAATGCAGCTAAAACACTTTTACAGAACAATGATAAATCCAGGAGGACAAAAACCAGTCTTCATTAAACAGGGAATTGCTACATGAGATAGATAAAGATTTGGAAGTTAAAATCATGTATCAATAACTGAACAGGCCTTGGAACTGTCAATGTTTGGATAGAAGAGATCTAAGAAAAGCCCATTTGCTGCAGGAAATTTAAGTCACTGACCCTCTGAGACACCACTAGAACAAAGTCACATCACTGGGTTAGGGAGGATGTCATGGAGCTGTGATTTGTCAGCATTCACAGATGTTATTGAAAATACTATTGATTTGTGTGCAGGATTTATTTTTTCTTCAGCAGCCAAGTATGTTAATTCTGGTTTCCTGCATAATTTCAAACAGCCAATTACATTGAAGGCTATATAGAATAAAAGATGTGACCCATTTTATCCTAAAATACTGACTTTTTTCTGCCTTGTTTCAAAATTGTTATTGTAAAGTCAAATCAAGTTAAGCAAACTGATCTTATAATTCCTTTAAGAAAACCTTTTCTTACATTTTCTGCACAAAGAAAAGCAAAGATGTTCTAAAGCCAGAGGAGGTTTTTTTTATAAAAAGAAAATAGATTCTTTTAAAAACTCTAGCATTCTCATCATTTGGAATTAGAAGCTAGATAGAAAGATAGAGTGGCCTTCACCAGAGATTTGCCTTACTTGTAAAAGTCTACTCAAACTTGATCCCTCTTTGGGAAATCACAGTGCATTCTTGGCAGGGATTTGTTAAATGTTATAACAGTTACATATTCCCAAAAGTCACCATCTACACTGGCAATGCTCCTGGTGGGATAAGATTGACTTTGGATTGTCTTCTCAGACACTTCAGTCATGCCTTTCATACCTTCAGACCTTTCCCAGGATTTTTCATCTTTAACTTGTGTTTTTCACAGAGGCATGCCCAACTTCCCAGTGGTTCCACAAACTGTCAATTTAAAATATTTTGACATCACTTCCCTGAAATACCTCCTATTTCAAGCCACGACACTGGTGCAGCAGATGTCTGAAATCTGAGAGTCTGCTCTGGTGGGCTCAGTGACATCCCAGTTAGGACTCAAGGAAACCTCCCAGATCCAAAAGCAGGGAAGATAAAGGCTAGCAGTAGGATGAGAGGAAGGATCCCAGGGTCAGACAAGGAGAGACAGTGATGGCAGTGGCAGCCTGTGTGGAAAGGACTGTGATTTAAAGGGAGCAGTGGGAGAGGAGTGTGGGCCTGCAAAGCTGCTCGTGATGGGACAAAGCCTGAGACAAGAGCACAGTGAGATATGATAAAGGTCCCAAAGGGAAAGTCTGGGACTGGAGGCTACAAAGAGCATGAGGAAGGGGAGAGCAAGAGGGAAAGTGAATGAGAAAGCAGAGATGGAAAGTGCCTTATGAAACAAGCTTATTGTGTGACCTCGAGGTCAGGAAACCTCCACACTGAATCAGTTCCTGCAGCTTTAATGAACTCAATACTGGAGGGGAGACCATAAGCACCAAATCTAATCTGAGCCTCTTTGTTTCTGAGCCTGGCACTCTAATCCCATTGGGATAGCTGCACCATCATTTAGACAGATCTGCCTTTCTTCCCCTAAGACCTCCTCTCAGAGGCTGACCTACCTCTTTCCTGGCCTTGAATGATTCATCCTCCCCAGGAATTTTTCTACTTTTTGTTCATAAATCTCCCAGCAGACCTGGATCCAAGTCAGATGTTCCATCTCACAACCTTTACACTCATTCTCTTTATTTGTGAAAACACTACTGGTGCTGGAATAAGCAACACTTGGATATCCACACAACTACTGGTGGCTTTATTTTCAAACCAGTCTATTTTGCTGTGAACCAGAAAACTCAAAACACACAAAAATCTATCTAAAAATTACCATTAGCAAACACATCCAAATTCTCCTTAAAGGCAACACAAAGAAAATGTTTCTTTAAAGGCAGAGGGAAAAACTATAGCCTACTCAAAGCAACTTCCAGAATTTAGGCATACAACTACTACTTACTGTAAACTCTTACTCACGTAGCATATTCCCTTTAGAAAGCCAGACAGATGGAACAAACTGATGGCAATTTTATTTTCTTTCTTTTTTTCTTTCTTTTTTTTTTCATGTCTGAGGAGGAGGGAAAACACACAGAGAAAAAGGCAAAAATTCTAGGCAGGTTATGGCTGGTTAGGCAAGAAGTACAAATAATAAGACAGAAATGGGAATTCCATTCCTCAGTTTTGAGCAGAATTGTGAGCAAGCCCACTGACTTCTCTATATCTGTTTTTCTCTACCAGCATGGCTCTTCCTTCATTTAGCTGTGTAGAAAGCAGAGATGTATGGGGGCATGTGCAGGGAGGCATTTGTAAGTAGATAACTTGCATATGACTGAAACAAAGCTCACTCTCAACCTGTGGTGCCAACCTCTCCCTGCTTGTATTGCCTGAGACTTAAGAAGGAAGTTAGCAGCAAACTTTGAAAACATTTGCAGCAGCTACATGGAAGTGAATAAAAAATCACTTCTGATAATCTTGAAGAAGAGGTGAGGACTGATGGCACAGAAAAAAAAATATGACTGCAGGAGCTACTTTACTTGGCAAATGGGTACCCTTCAATCAAAACGTGTTTCATTCTGTCTCACCAAATGTCAGATAACTGACTGAGAAGTACAAGTGAAACCTGGAGAATGGAGCAGTTTGCCTTGGCAAACAGTGACTCTGGAAGGAATTTAGGGGTCACAGTAGGTATATGACTCCAGAAGGCTTTTTGCAGAGCTGTGGGAAAAGGGTTAATACCATCCATGAGAGAATAAACACAGGAAGAGAGGGAGGTGAGCTTACCTCTGTGTGCTTGTTATTGCAATGCTCTGTGCTGCTCTGGCCTCTGTACTTTTAAAGGATGTTGGCGAGGGTGTTAAAAAGAGCCATAAAAAGTATTTAATGGCTGGAGATGCAATGACTTACAGTGAGAAATTTAAAGCACTCATTTTGTTAAGCTTATAAAAAGAAAGATTGAAAGGTGATTTGATAATGGTTTATAACCATATGCATAGGGGAAAAAAAACCACCAGGGAACAAAGGAGTCTCTAATCTGCTGGAGGAAAAAAGAAATGTAGAAGAAATTGATGACTGAAAACTGAAACTGAAAATAAAAAAATATTATATATATTTTTAGCTAGAAAGGTAAAAATTAATGAAAATTAGCAGCGAAAATGGTGAACACTCTACCTCCTGCTGATTTTATATTAAGGCTGGAATCTCCTTCAGAAGCTGGCTGTAACTGAAGAAAATATTTTCAGTTATGTTAATGTAAGGAGAAAAATAGAAAAAAAGAGAGGGTCCTCATCAACTTCCAGTATTTTAATTTGTTGGATTTTTCCAACAAAATCAGCTTAGTGTCTTGCTTGAGCCTCAGGATCATTGGTCTCTAATGAATAGACAGTGCTCAGGGTTAACATCCAAATCAGCCTGCTACAGATTTGAATTCAGGTCTGCTGAATAAACTGGGTAAGACAATGATTTCTATGGGGAACTGGATATCAGCAAAAAGTTTGTCACCACATTTATAAAACTTGTCATAAGATATGCAGCAAATAACATCTCCCTCCCCAAAATTTAGTTTGGAAGAATTTGACCCCAGCTGTCCAAAAAGCAAGAGGCAAAATGGTGTTTAGACTGAGCATTCCAATATGGAGTTCATGAAGTTAAAGGACACTGAACGAATATATCAGGAGAAAAATTCAAAAAGAAAACTCCTTAATATTTGAAAACAATTCCATGGGCACTTTCGTCTGACTTTAAATAATCTGTATGAACAGAACAAACTTGCTAGTTTGCTTGTTTTCACCTTTCTCTTTCTGCTTTCTTTCTCCTTCATTTTTCTGGATATTTTTTATGTCCCACACAAGGAAACCAGGCTGTAATAAGTCCCTTAATGAGCCTGCTCCTTTTACATCTCCTGTTCCCCAGGCTGTCTGTGCTGACTGACTGCACTTCACCTTGCTGTTGAGACTGGAGGAGACACTGGTGCATGTTATTCTTCCTTAAGAGTGAGCAAATAATTCATAATGAATTGCTGATTGGGTTAATTTCACTCCCTCCTCCCTGTTTGTGAGTTATTTATGACTCTCATAAATACACTTGTTGAATAGTTCCTATTAACTATCCTGGCCTGCATCTCATTTCAGAGCACTTCACTGCAAGGCTCTGGCATGTGACATTTGAGCTGTGTTATCTGGTTTAAAGTAAGGATTTCTAGTATCCTTTTCCATCAGATGGCTGAATTCCTGGGGCTCACTTTTCTTAACAGCTTAGGATACTCTATCAAAGGAAAGCAAGACTCCTTTTGTCACACACACTGTGATCTCTGACAACTATTGTCACCTTTCCCTGTCCTAGGTGTAAATTGGAGACAACACTTTCCTACTCAGCTTTCAAGCAGGTATTTTTGTTATAAAGTAATGCTCTGTTTATAAGCACTGTGTTGAATGAAGTCTTTTTTGCTCTAGGAAATGATACCAGCTTTTTCCCATTCTGAGCTCCTGTATACATTCCTGATGTTTCCTTGGATCTCCAGGTCCTTTTTCACCTGGCACCAGAGGAGGTGCTGCCACCTCTCCCATTTCTTTACTGTAGTCACAATTGCTTTGTAATGCAGGAAAACAGGGTCAGACTCTAAACAAATGACATGAAATCATGCCCACAACACATTCCTCCAACAAGGAACAGAATATCTCTGTGATTTCTGAACCCTGGGTGAGATTTTACCATGAGAGTGACTGTGTAGTGCATTTATAGTGACCACAGTGTCACTGCTCACGTATCACTGATGCTCAGAGCACCTGAGAGCCCGAGGATCCAGAGCTGTAATAATTCCTCTGATGAAACTGGTGAATAGACCACCACCATTTTTCTTCCCTGTTCTTCAGCCTGCAAGGAAAAATGTGGGCCTGGCAAAAAAAAAACCACAGGACGAGGATTTATTCTCATAGGTTTGTCCTTCAGATTCATTGCAGTAATCACACAGTCCATTCTTGCCAAAATTTATGCTTTGTATGATGGTTTAAATCCTACATTTCCTGTTTTTATACTTAAACCTCATCTGATAACTATGGTGGTGGGAGGGAAGACACCCTGAGGAAGACAGGGTCAAGGAAGACACCTTGAGTCTGAAACCACGTGTCACGCTCTAGGTGATACTTGGGGTTGTATAGAGGTGGAAAAGAAAAAGGAAATTAATTGCTTACTTATTGGTTCTAAACATCAAGGTAATAAGCACAAAGAATGGGAAATTCTCCTTGTAGAGAGGTGACCTGTTCTAACTTGCTATGCTGAAAGACAGTGAGAGGGGTTGTATGGTTGGAAAAAAAAACCCCAAAAAACACTGGCCAGAATGTTTTTTAGGAAGGACAAGGCAGAGAGAATCTTCTTTGCTAGGAAACTAATTCTCATTCAGAACTGGAGGGGCAGGAACATACATAAATCAGTGCACAGTCTAGAAAGGTGAGGGGTGGCTGCTTGTTACAGATAAAAATTAAACTAGCAAAGAAAATGAGCTAAAGCTTCAGCAGTTGTATGAACAGAACCAAGTGATGTTACAAATTAAACTGCAGTGGGATGAACATGAATAATTATTTCAGATAATTTAAGAGAGTTTCCTTTGATAAACTACTACATTAAGATTAACCTCCTGTTCATCGTGACAGTGGACAAAGGTGAATTGATCCTCACACTGAAATTACAGTAGTTGCTCAAAACCTGACCGGTTCTAGCCTGATAGCATTCAATAAACATAAACAGAGGCCTTATTTTTTTTAACTTTCATACTTAATTTGACAACTGAACTATCCAAATCTTAAGAATGTTATCAGTAAGGATTTGGAGGAAAAAGAAGGAATAAAACCTCAGCAAGTGAAAGTAAGGAATAGACATTTCCCAGAAGTTAGAAATTAGTTAGTTAGCTTCTCTGCAAAGATATGGGCTTATCTTAAAGAATGCTTGTATTCAAATGACAATTTAACCATTTGTTGTTCTTCATATATTTATAAAAGGTCCTGTTTGCAGAATGAATAATAAGTAAGTTATAAGGACCTTCCTATTAAAGGCATTTAGTTTCCATCACTTTTTATACTAACTTTTAAATTCAAATAACTCAGATAATAATTTCCATACTATTATATTAATAAATATTGTTTTCTTATATAATTCTTGCAATTCTCTCTGAAGGTTTTCTGTATTAATAAGTATTTTGGACCATGGCAGATATTGCTGGGCTGTTTGCAGACAAGAGGGAATCTAATAAAATGAATAGTCTCTCTAAATGTACTGTCTGAGCACATTCAGTAGAGGCACATGAGCTTTTACCTGCTAAACTAACCTAGGCCCAGTATAAATATGGTGAAATAACTTTTGGAGGATTCTCTCATTTAATACCTCTCTCTCTTTGTGGATTGCAGGGCTCAGCCTAGTCAAACTGACCTAAAATTAGGTGTCTGAAAGATGTTTTTATCAATTTCTCCTCCAATAAACAATTGTAATAAAAACAATTTTAACACATTATTAAGGTCTTAGTATGAAGCATTTAAAGTCTAGAAAGTAATAATACAAAATTCTGGTGAAAATTTCTGGTATTTTGACATAAATTATATGACGCAGTCTAAATTGCATGGTCGTATTTTCCTTTGTCCTCTGTGAGTTCTGTTTGTTGCAGCATTCACATAATGAGCAATTAGTCAAAATCTCTTTTATCATTAGTATCCAATACATGTCTCAAGGATTTATTTACTGTACTCTGAAAAAATCCTTTTTTGAAATCAGAAATGTTAATTGCCCTGTGTGGTTTTTCTGATCTGATCTTTAGCTTAGCATCCAAGTACTTCATAAACCATACCACAATACATCTGTACAGCTGGAAATAGCATCAGAATTCACAGATTAAGAATAAAAGTATTCTCTAATTTTAGAATAGACAAATTATATCCTATTCTGTGGGTGGTGTTGTGTTATCTACAAAATCAGTTGCAGCAAACACAAAGATGCCTGACTCCTCTCAGTACTATCAGTGGTGCTTATCTCTGTCACCTTTCAGGAGGAATCTCTCCATGTCAGATTTAGGTCAGTTTAATGCTGCTGAGAAATACTTTCACTCTCACACTGCTCAGAAAATGAAGTTTTATGCAAATGGATGGGAATCAGATTGCAGTCAAAGTCTTCAGACAAAATTCATTAGTCTCTGGCACATCAATCAATGGCTGTGCAAAAAAGATTTGTATCAGACTGAACCTTTCATAAAGCATGAAATTTACAGTACCTTTAACATCCTTATGCATAAACTTAAATGTGAATTGGGAATGTTTGCAATTATCTAGGAAATGGCCTGCTCTTATAATTATTAAAGCAAATGTATAAACCCTGCCTGAGAGAAAACATGGTTTTACTGCTATTAAGAGACAATTTAATGTATGAAATCATATTAGCATGCTCAAAAGATGGTTTTCAATCATTCACATGAACATTACAAGCCCTTTGCATGAAACTTCAAAAAGAGGACAGGTGATTTTTCAGGATAAGCCTTAATGAGTACATTACCTGCACATTGCAAGTAGAGCAGAACAGCTATCTGCTGTCCTGAGAAACTACCATCTGTACAAATTTCTGTCATATAGGAAGGAGTGAGGCTACTCCTATAAAGCTAATACAAAAATTTTGTTCGACAAATAATGCCAATTTCCAAATCTCATTACTTCATATTGCTCAGAAGTTTCTCTACCACTTCAGGAGCTGGAAGTCTGGGAAGAAAGGGAGGGGAAGGAGTTTTTTCCCTGGACATCTCACATGATCTGTAACAGAATGAGAGGTGACTTAGACTCCCAGCTTCCTCTGCCTGGGCAAGCTCAAACCAGTGGCCAGGCTGGTGCCCAAAGCACTGGATACTGGGAGAGGAGAGTGCAAACACATGGAGACCTGTCTGAAAATGTCTAGGTTTATGTTCCTGTCTTTCTTTAGATGCTTCTCCCACAACCACAGTCATCTTCTTTCAGTTTAATCAAGACTACATATTCTCCTTGAGGGTGAATACTTTGAAATTTTCACACGCTTCATCCTCAAAGAGAAGTTTAGAAAACTTTCCAGGCCCATTCCCTCTTTCCATGTCCCCTCCTGACATATAGCTCCATGACTATTCCACTTGGTACAATAGTTAGAGTTTTTACCATAACTCCAAGGCTGATTCCTGCTTTTTGGCAACATACTTCCTAGCCCAGAAATAGCAACAGCAGGAAAATCTACTTCCAGTAGCATAGACCTGATCCTGAATTTGGAGGATTAGCTGGCTGTGTATTTTCACTGGAATGCTGCTTCAGTAAAAGTGACACATTTTCTTGGTTCAAGAGAGCCTGCATCAAATTCATAGGATTGTATCCAGAAGGTAAATTTGGAAAACCATAGACCTCCTATAATTGAACATATTTCATATTGTCTTTTCTGTAAATACTTTGCCTTTTTCATTATGGATTATTTAATGTCTGTCAAAAGTCAAGAGCCAGTTGTGCTGTAATTTATGAGAGGACAGGTAAATGTGAGACCTTGATACAGAAGACACATGAATGACCAAGGTCAAAACCAGTAATAGACTTTTGTGTTTAAAGCTTAAATAATAACTCATAATCAGTAGAGGTAGGTGAGGAAATGGAGGTCAAATACTGGTAGAAAGATTGAAGCAGCAAGTGCAGATGTTACTCAAACTGACAAAGTAAATATTATTTCAGTGAATAGTATTCATCTTTTTTTTCCCCGGTTTCCATTTGTGATTTTCAATAAAATGTTACCAGCCTGAACTAGAGCTGCTTATCTGTTAAGAAAAGTGAGGGAACAGCATTCATTTAAGACTCACACAGACACAGCCTGAGAAGGAAATCTCATTTGTGTAGACAGGTTCCACCACTGGAAAATAACACCCAAGCTCAGTTTTCATTGTTGCATAAATATAGATAGATTTCAACTTCCGTTTTCTACTTGAATTAATATCTATATCTCCACCCATAAAAAATTTAAATTATTTCCAAATAATTAAAAACAAACTCTGTCTTTCTGTGCTAAGGGCTTCCATACTTTCATATTCTCTAAACTTTGATTATTAAGTCTCTATTTGAAAGAAATTTTTATTAGGAGGGACCCCCAGAGACTATCATCCTCTGAAATTTTCTAGTGGTGTGAGATGGTATAGTTTAGATTCAATTATGCTCATGAAAGAAGAGGTGCACATCTTACAAAAGAAAATAGAATCAAGATTCTTTGTTTAAATTGTTTTCTTGACCAATACATTGAACAAAGAGTTTCAAACCTGTAGGAAACCATCCTCAACCAGGAGTTGGTGTCTATATCAAGCTGGACATTTATGATCTGTGGCACTAGACAAAGAAAGACAAACCCTCAAGTCCAAGTCTAAGTGTAATAGGCTATGACAGGAGCAAGGTGGAGCAACATAGAGCAAAATCTATCTTAAGTCAGAAAAAGGTATGGAAAGATAAAGGGTTTCTGAAGGGTTGTCTGAGTTGCACACAGATATGCACAAGGACGAAGGGGTGCTTGAAGTGGTGCTCTGTCACTCAAAGCAGAGTAGAGGCAAGAGAGGAGTATGAACAAAAGTAGAATTAATGCACTCACCTGGACCCATTCCATAGGGACTGCGAATATTGGAAGATCACTGAAAAATGTAGAACAAAAACCCAAGAAAATTACAAGGACAGAGAATAGAGCAATAGGGCTCACTAACCATCTGTATGTCATCCAGCTGTATGGCTGATATTCCCATAGAGAATGTGCTCAACAAAATGTTTATAAAGGGAGCTTGGTCCTTTATGCTTAAATAGCATAGGAACAGAGAAAGATTTAGAATTTATATAATGTCAAAATGCTTTTTCCTGGTGTATTGCCTCATGCCTTTTGCTGAGATCTAGTACAAACATTCATTTCAAACACAGAAATTTTATGTGATGAGTTCCAACAATCGAAAGAAAAGCTGTGCTGTCTGATGAATGGATGTCTTCAGATTCTTGGTCACACAATACAAAAAAAACCCCAAACCCATAACTTACTGACCTGAATTACAAATAAAATAATCTCTTCACTATGCAACTCTATCTACATGAAACATAGGATCCCTTAACCAAAGCTCAAAATAAGGAAATCAGTCAATCAAATATTAATTGAGGAGAAGGATGTGAGTTATTCTGCCTGCACTCACTGCTTTAAAAGCAGATACTAACTGTATATCACCAATATAGAAGTCTGATATAATTGAATTTAGTAGTCCTTTTCTTGTATCCAACATACTGACAAGGTAATACAAAAATCTGACCCAAATTTATTAGAATGATAAAGTAATATCCTAACTTGAGCTTGGAATATGGACTGCATTGTGGACCAGTGTGACTTCTGGGGTCACTCTACTGCTGATACTCTTAAATAAGGAAAATCAGAGGGCACTAGAACTTGGACAAAAAGGACAAAAAGCTTAGACAAGCACAGAACACCAATCCAACAAGCTGTGGCAGGACAGCTGACATCAAAAGGAAATGCTTCATTTCATTTTGATGTCAGCAGCCCTCCAACCTGTCCTGGAGTTTGTGAAAGGCAACTTGTATAATCAGTGAATTTATACTGATTAGTAATGGATTCAAGTGTACAGAAATGTGCAGGCTACCAACTACATTAAAAATTAACGATAAGATGTACGGAAGTGCACAAAATTATTTGAGTGATGACTTGTGTGGAAAAGGGAATCGCGATGATGTTTGAAATGCATTCTTTTGACTGCTTTCCAAAATATCCAAAACATCTTCAGGATACTTGCCAGCAGAAAAGTATTGTGCTATTTTTGACTGGTATATTTAAACAATAAGTTTCTCTCCTAAATCCCAGAAGTTTGGAAGGTTAAGGCATAATAGAGAATGGAGACCATCTTCAATAGGAAGATCACAACCCATACTCTCAGTGAAGTGAGATCAAAACAGAATAATACAATAATACAGTCAGATTCAGAAGTCATTGGGTCCACCACTTCAGGCAAAGTCATCTTCAATAAAACATCAATTACATTTTTGGAGACAAGATCTTTCTAAGAAAACTCTGTATTCAATGGCAGGGAAAAGAGAGTGAGAGTGTAAAATAGGGGATCTTCCTTTCAGTCAAAACAGGGCTTGTTTTTATTGATTCCCACCATTCTTTAGAAGGTATATTGCAAATTAGAGTTTAGTCTCTTCATGACTAGAAAAAATCTTTGTGAATACTTCCTTGTGTTCCTAACATGTCAAGTATTTCAGAAAAAGGTAGTTTTCAAGCTATTAATTGTTCTCATCTCTTAACAACACAAGCAAAAAAAATCCACAAAAAACTTTACTCTGAAATAAAAGTTTTTTTAAAAATAAACTAATTTCATGACCAAATTCATGTCCCCACGCTCCAAACTGGAGAATATTCTAATATTCAAATAAAGGCAATTAAAAGAAATTTGTGGCCTCCTTAATTTTTGGTAAGACTCCACTGTGCAGTGGTTCCATGTACCAGGAATTCCAGAGAAGATATGTCAAGTGGGGAAAACAAAGTAGTATGGATATTATAGGCTAAGATGCTGATGACAGGTACAGTTAAAGTGTTTCCAGTGGGATTTATGGTAGCAGTAGTCCAGAAGCTGTAAAAATTCTTATGGGATATAAATAGAAATCACACAGCTGGTTCCTTCCAAACAGAGAAACTCAGAGAACATAACCCTAAAAGTGGATTCAATTATTACTTTTAAGATATATCTTATTGCTACGCGTTTTTTCACGTCTCTGGACAACAATATTAATGTTGTTGCCCCTGAGCCACACTATTGGAGCACCATTAACCTTCTTGTATCCTGGGAATCTGATCCCTTGCTCGCTGGCAGACACACTCTTACAAGACTCTTCCAACAATGTGGGCAAAGTTTAAAATTTTTAGCAGAGGCAGACATTGTACTTAGGTGGAAGCCAATAGATCTAATGCTGCCGTCAAGTACACAAAGTGCATTTAATAAATCTTCAGTTTTCAAATTAATTTCAGGCTGCGCTGCACACTCTTGCATCTACCACTCTCTTATGTACCTGGGTTTTAATTGTTTCTTTCTTTGACATAATGAATGCCAGAAAGTAACCCTGAAGCACTCATTTTGCATCATAAATCACAGTATCTTTTTAAAAAGGGAAGATAATTACAACAAAATAGCAGTTCAAAACTGCTTGGAATTTACTTCTTACCTTTGACAAATAGCAGAGAAAATAATTGCCTAAAGACAATGTCTAACATTGATTTAAATGACTTGTTATGCACACATAGTGTATTCTGTGAAAACAACCTTCTTTCCAAAAGAAAAAAACCAAAAGCAACAAAAAACCCCCCACCAACCACGAGAAGTCTTCAAGCTCCTGACAAATTAATTTGTTGAGGGCAAAACACTGCACATTTGTTATTCCCTGTCTATTTCTTAAAAGCCTGTGTGTCACATCTCTTCTACCCTCTGTATACATATCTGTGCTGCAGTTTATTTTAAAGAATGCTTCATTTTTTTCAGCCTGCTTTCTTATTGCTGCACTTATTTTTCATAAGGGTTGTCTTTCCTCCTCTTTTTTCCTCCTGAGCTCTTTTAGTTTTGATGAAAATGCAACAAGATGCCATGGTTATATGAATCACTGTGTTCTGGTACTGGTTTGTTTGTTCACTCTCTTTCTGGTGTGGAACCTGTCTTTACAGATTCTGCTGCTTTTGCTGAAAGCTGTTTGAGGTCATATAAAGTTAAACTCGAATATACAAGGATCTCTTACAATTGCTGTCCCAGACAGTGCAGTATTATTTGAATCATATAATAGCCATCAGATGGTACAAGATTTCCCACTATGAATAGCCATGAAGTGCTGTCTTGTTCTTATTTTAAAGGAATGTGAGGGAAACAGAGGCAAAGTTATTACTTCCAAGATTTCTTGCTTGAAGATTGTTCAGGTTTGTCTCCATAAATTGCTATTTCTTTTGTAATTAGTTCTTCTGTTACTTTTAGATAACTATGAAGATACACACTGCATTATATAGTCAAGTTGTTTTGCCTTTTTTCTGCTTTCTTCATCCCCAGTCCTTGCTTTGCACTTTTCAGATCCCGCCTACAGTGCCTGAAGTCTGTTTCTCTTAGGCTAGCAGCTCCATTAAAATCACTGAGGTTTGCACCTCCAAGGAGTCTGGGCAAACACTCTGCTTTACAGGGCCAAGGTTTATGAGGAAAAAATTCTTCAGTGGCTCATCTAGAGCTAGCAGAGTGCAGCTGCAGCTTAATCTTAAAGGTCTCCAGATACTACTGAAGTAGAAACAACATAAAGGATGGAAAGGGCATACACAACATAGTTAAGAAGGTCCACCTGCTACTTTCCTAAAGAGGGTTATGATCTGAGGGATCTGAACATAACTCTGTTCTCTTCCAAATGTTCTCTTTGCTCTCTTCCCCACTATAAACCTCTCCTTGAGTTCTTTTGTGGATTTGATCCCTATCTGTGACCAACTCCATTCATGCACATACCAAGCTACCCACGCCTTCTTCCTCTTCCACCCTTCTGTACAGTGAATTTCCCATGGCAGACCCACCATACTCAGGAAACAGTACTCAAGCTGCATAATAAAGAACACCCAGTATTCTTTAGCATGTCAAGGTTTCACAAAATACCCTCAGCAGTGATTTAATTGTAGTCTTTTTTTTTCATAGAGGAAACCTATATGTGCCAATTAATAAGACAGGAGGCCCTGGGCAGAAATGGACACACAGGAAATTCCACCTGAACATGTGGAAGAACTTCACTGTGCAGTGACCGAGCACTGGAACAGATCACCCAGAGAGGGTGTGGAGTTTCCCTCACTGGAGACATTCCAGAACCATCTGGACACAATCCTGTGCCTTGTGCTCTGGGATGACCCTGCTTCAGCAGGGAGGTAGGACCCAATGACCAACTGAGATCCCTACCAGCCTGACCCACCCTGTGAGGTAGCAACACAATAAAATACCTCTAAGAGCTATGTTTAGGTTTATGACCCATTAACCTAGTAGATTTACTTAATGAATTTATGACTGGTCTATAAATTCTCTATGAATTTAATAGGGATTAGAAAATTGTCTCTTAAAATGTACACTTACCCCTTTTAAACTTTACATGTGGTATTAAAAAATTATTGCCCCTTCCAATTAGGAAAAAAAGACATTTTGAATTTATTATTATAAGAGCTACCCAAAGTAAATTTTGATTATGCAAATACCTCTGGCTGGAACAACAGAAAATCAGAAATAGCAGTTTCTACTAAACAGTTTGTTTTTCTGAAGAAAAACATCAAACTAGGCTTCCTTTCCTGGACTGAAAATCACAGGGACAGGAATGTACTACCACAGGCATCAGTGAGAGAAGGAACTAAATTTTTTTTCTTGGGGACTCATTGGACAAAAGGAAAAAAAAATTGTTACCCTTAGGCAAATAGACAAAATTGGGTAATTTACTACTGGAGATGAGGGTTTGAAGCCAAATGTTCACTGGAAGAGAATGCAGAAGGCAGGAAGACGAGCTGATTAACCACCTAGGGACAGTATTAAACAAAATAAATGTTGCAAAAAAAATGATTCAAAAATCCAGGAAGGGCAGAAGAACCAAGCTTCAAAACCTAACTGTCAATCTTTTTTCTGTTTAAAGTTTCATTAAATTCTTTTTAATCTGTCCTGTCATAGTAATGCTCATCCTACTGTTCTGTCAATGCTCAGAAATCAAGCTGCTATTAAAAAAAAAACAAAAAATGGTTCAATGTCAGTATGCTCACACGAGAAGAATGTTTCACTCACAGCGAAACACAGTTGAAATAAAGCCCATTTTAAAGATTTTTTTTTTGGTAACAAAAACAGCAACAATCAAACAGAAGTGACAACAGTCAGAATACTAAAGTCACAATGGAAATGAGAGCTTCCAAATAATCTGCAAATGTTGAAAGCAAAATTTATGTCCTTGGACATGGTACTATGAAATTTGTCATTGCTGAGGCATCATTTTAGTGACATTTTGTAGCACATCTTTTCATTAGCAAAATGTTTCTTTTCCTTTGCATATTTATTAGTTGTGTGGTTTGGCAGCAACTATTGTAAAAAGTACTCCAGAACAAAGTACATATTTTCTATTTTTTTTTTTAATTAGAGGCAAAGATAAATGAGGGTCTTTCTCCTTAGCTGTACAGCTAATACTCAGAATAAGAAATGAACTGGCATATCAATAGCCCCTCTTGGACTGGATCCCAGGGAATCCCTCTCTAACACTGGCCAGTTTCTTAGGCTAAAAGCTCAGCAACAGAATGACTTGCCTTAGACAAAGCTTACTCCAGTCTGTGTTATGTGTTTTATGCCTGGAAGCACAGGAGGGTTTTATTTCCCTTCAAACAAAACAAAAAGAAAATAAAAAAGGCCAAACCAAACCAAATAAACAAACGAAAAAAGGCACCCACAAAGCAAATATACAATGTCACAGGATGCCTTTGCGAGCACTCTCAAAAACATAAAATATCTAATTTTGTCTCACAAATCTCTCTGGCCTTACTGTCATCATGACAACACATTTTGACAGATACTTTGATCAGTGTTAATGTGTCATTCATCTAATAATTATGTTTCTGGAAAGAATTTCTCGAAATCAAGTTAGGTGACAAATTAGAATTGTTAAGTCAGTGTGGTGAGAAGTGGACATTAACGAAATAAAAATACAAAGGATCCAAACATGTCTGAACTGCACATGGAGTTTAATTTCTGCACTTGAGTCCAAATATTAATTCCACTTCCATAAAGGACTGAAGAAGCGTTCAAAGTGAATATTCTCAGACCTTGGAGTTCAAACTTGAAATTCATGCATACAGGATTTCAACTGTGGTTCCCACAAGGTTAAGTGAAAACACTTCAAGTGACTTTCACGCAGGCATTACTTTGTTGAACATTGCTGCAGTGATTTCAGCAACAATAACAAAGAGAACATTCATGCTCGGCTGAAAACGTTTTAAGATTTGCATGAATGATGCGCAAAAATGGTTGAATAGAGAAACACTTGAACCAAATATATCTAAATCCTGATCTCTGAGAACAGACAGGCACCTTTGGCTTTTGCCTGAATGATATTGAAAGGAATATACTGTAGAAGGTGCCCTCCTTCTCGTATTGCAGGATGTTCTTTGGCATTCCAAAGTGTTACTGTTAACTTCTCAGTCTCAGGTGGGTTAGGCAAGTGTTTTTAACATATTGTTTGCATTTGATGTATTTTAACACATACACAAGCTAGAATTACGTCAGTAGCCATGTTAGATAAAATACAGGCCACACCTTGATACGGGTTTGGCTAGGTAGTTCTGACAGTGAACAGAAAAGCAGGAAAACTATCAGAGTGTCAGGAAAAGAATAGCTTTATAGAAGAATAAATAGCAGTATGAACTATTCTGCAGTCAGAAGAAAACCTTTTTTTTTTTTTTTTGCCTTATTTTAATTCACCTGAAGACCACCTGAAATACCTGGCTCTTGAGTTTATGCTGATTGTTTCCACCTGGCAAACCATTCCCATGCAAAACAAACAAAAAATTTTGTTTCATCATAATGTTATGTTACATAGCCAACAAATTGCTGCCCAGTCAATGCCACTTATTTCCTCCTAATAATGAAATGCAAAATAAGTCTGTCATTCTCCCTCAAACTCTGCTACCCCAAACCCTAAATTTAATACTCAAAGCATCCTTTACAAAATCACTTTTTCTTAATCAGTTGGTTTCTAAACAAATTTCTCTATCACATTCCAGACAACCCATTCTGACCCCAAATAAAATGTTCAGTTCTGTCCCCAGCATTCAGTAATTCTCAGCCAGTTCAGTCTGTCAGTTCTGCCAGCTCCCCATCCCTCACACAATTATATGCAAGGCCACCTGTTCCCAAGAGTCAGCATCCAAAACTCCCACCTATGAAAACTTTTCTCAAGTTAGTAGCTCTATTCAGTGAGATAAAACTAGAACACCAGGCATCAAAAAGGAAGTGAAACTCAAACAAACACTGAAAGCACATATAATCTCAAACTACATAAGATTTAAACAGCGTTTAGGTCCTTAAAAGCATGGCAAAATTAATCAACTAGAAGAAACAGGTCTCTATTAACTACCAGACAGTGTGAAAGAAACTTTTCAGACCTAGACATAAACGATAGAAAGGCTGCTATCTTGGAGGAAATAAAACCACAGACTTCCCACTGTTTAAGAACAAAGTATGACAATCATGAGCAGTAGAGAAAATGTCACTGAAGTTCTATGTGGAAAAAGCCCTAAGTGTGTATCAATCAAGAGAGTATCAGTGGGAAAATGGCTTCAAACCACTGGTGGCTAAAACTGACAAGGTATACTTAGAAACAAATGTTCACCTTGAAAATCTAATGCAGAAAGGAAAAGGTTTAAATAATCAGTTTGCATGCTCAGTGATTCCCAGAAAGCTTTTCAGCCCATCCTGTGTGAAAGTGTATGCTGGGACATAGCTATGCCTCTTGCTGTCAGGGTGCATTCTCATGGAAATTTCTCCATGAATCACTCAGTGGGCACATTTACATGGCAAAAAGCTGTAGAAAAATCTCCCAAAGCCAGAGGAAAGTTATACTGCCAAAACTGTTAAGCCCTAAGTGGGTTTCCAAATAAAATTCAGTTGCTCTATTGGGTGCCACTTGAATGAGTCAACAATAAACTAAGACACTAGTTAAAAAAAGGCTTTTTAATATGGAAAAGTATCTTTCAGCTTCTGAACCAGCAATCCCCTTGGGAATAAACTGAAAGGTGAGACTTTTGAAAGGCTTTGTCCAGTTTCAGCCCAGTGCCTTTCATATATTTAGAGATGCATTCTACTGTTGCTGCATATCAAGTTTGCGGCTTTAGTGTCTTTTTCATCAGCTGCACAGAGCAAAAGAAGCATTTCTTTGGACTTTAGACAGCTTTTTAACATTTTCCGCATTGTGAGTAACCTTCTTCTAACATACAGGCCCATTCATGGACCACTTTCACTCCCTCTCTTGTTAACCTCATCTCACTCCTCTTCCCTCGAAGTTCAAGTGTTGGAGTCCATGGAAAGTTCGCAGAAGGAAAGTTTAAAATTAACTTCCTTCAGTGAAGAGTTGTTGTGGAGATTGCAGCTAATTTCTTGCAGTAATGAGTCTTTGCAGGCTCACTGTTATTTCATAGTGATCTTCATCATTGGTTTTGAAATGTAATACCATGTGTAAGTAAGGTTTAAAAGACCTTTTTTTCTAAGATCAGAACATCTGGGGTCTCTAGTTGGTGTGTTATTGATGGTGACTTTACAAAACCAAAAAAACAATTATGTATGCACAACCTTTTCTGTTGTTTGCAGTGAATGCTATAAGACACTGGAGTTGAGAACTCTGGGCTAAATTCTTCTCTTAAAATACCAGTAAAACACCAGATATGAATTGTGAATCTTAAGGAATGCACTTATGTGAGCTCATCAAAATATTCCAGAATATGATTTCAACATTATTAAACAGTTGTTAAAGAATTGGCCTTCCTACCCTTTACCTCTAAGAGAATGCTATGTAAGAATATTTTCTCTTTGGTAACTTGAATAGTAAGAATATTTATTATCTTAACAAGAACTCCCAGCAGCTACAACCTAACATGACCAACTCCCTTGGCCTGCTGAAATTCACCCTTAAATACCACAAACACAGACTTCCAGGGAGAATTTGTCCATGTGACTCTGTGCTTCTCTCTGTGATATTTCATGTGCACTGTGACATTATTTCAAATGTGTTAACCTGGCTGACTAGTTGTCATGTTTTATTAAGTTAGCAAGGCTGTAATTGGAGGGATGGCTCCTAAGAGATGCAAGATGTGGCCACATTTGAGGCCTGCTCTGGTGTTTGAGAAGGGGGCAATATTTGTGATGAATGCACATTTCAACCTATCACAACATAGTAAGTGTCAGAATCTCTAACTGCCTATTAAATGAAAAGGTTCATATGCCTTTATTACCCTATTTTATACTTAAATATACACATATATACATACATATATATATGTTTATTTATGATCTTTCCTTTCCATATAAGAAAGAATATTTTTCATCAGTTACAGTTGTGCAACTGGCCCTACATACTGCCTAATACTCCATTTGATTACAACTTGGTTCTTTATAATCCTTTGTTTTCTGTTCAAATGTTTTGTTTCTATTTAAATATTCCAATTACTGAACATAAAGTCTGGCTAACAACAGCAAGAATTAATATACATAAAATATATTAATAGAGCTGTATATATCATCTTTTCAAGCACAAAAAAAAAACCCACTGCCAAATCTTCTTGATACTCACAGCAATAGTTGAAAAAAACCCACCCATCTGCCATGAAAGGAATTTCTCATGTTGATTATTTCCCAGTCAAACAGGATAGATGGATAATGGCACTGAAAACAGGGAGTGAAAAAGGGACCAAGATTTAAATAGCATAAATGATAGCAGCAGAGAGACAAGGTAGCTTTAATCAGTCAGCCAGCACTAGGCAATTTTAAAAGCTGGCAGCTTGCAGTGGTTTTCTTAGCTTGTGGTATTTGAAGGACATTGATATACACATCAAACAGAATTTAGGACATGCATTGTGGAGGTGCCAGTTGAAGCCTTATGTGCAAGCTAAAGTTGGAATTCAATCCTTTTATCATACACAAGACATACAAACTCTTCTATCAACTTTCCACTCATTTTGAGTGAAGAACAATTTTTATTGGAAGATTTACAGGTAAAAGTGTTCATTAAAATCAGTTCTCTAAACCAAGAATTGTGACATACTTTACACCAAATATTTAGCCTGGCTCAAATTACTGAGCAAGCTTGCAATGCTTGTGTTATTATTCAAAAAATCTAACATAAAAAAAAAAAAGAAGCTAAATTTCTTCAAGTAGCCCTATTAAAAACTACCAAAAATCCCCAACCCCTTTTTCCAGAGGTGGAGGGCATGAACAAATATAAATTTCCAAATCTCTTATTTTCTTGTCTGCTTTAACCTGCTCATTGTTTTCTCCATGTTCCTTCCACTCTGCAGAAATGTGCATATTTGAGCACACATATGTCCAAACCCTCTGCTTTTAGTGGTCACATCACCTCACTGGAAAATATTTCAACCCAAATCCTTCTATCCTCCTGCAGTGTGACCCTTATTGAAACAATATTTTTTGCCATTATTTTTAATAGCTAAAGGTTCACCAATCAGCAGGAGTGCTTGCATAATCTCTTCTTCAGGAGATTATGACAAAGTCTATCTCCTAGTGGTTTAAGGAAAATAGTAAAATTGCCTGTCCTTCTAAAATAATCTCCTGAAAGCAAGCTGGTAACATCACTTGCATTGTATAAAATGGAAGATGACAACCATTTTGAAAGATATTTCTTTGTGTACAACCTGTAAAGCAGCATCATTTTCCTGAAAACCACTGCTTAGGGGGTGTCAGGGAAAGACATAATGCATGTGTTCAGGTGGCTTTGTTGTCCTATTTTCTCATGCTTATGAAGAAAAAACATATTTCTCCTTGCATGGGAATTGCAGAATATCTTCCTGAAGTGATACATGCTAATGAAGAACAAGTGGAAGTCCCTGAAGATGAAGAAAGGCTCCAGCCCAAGCAGCTATTTACCCAATCTGCAAGCTGCACTCTTAAATCATCATATGCAGTCTTTATAGAAAAGTTGAGGCATACCAAAAATCATAAGCTGAACCCAGTTGTTTCCCATTTTATTTATTTTGCATTTGAAATATCAGGAAATATTTTAAATATTTTTTAATACTATCTGAGGGAAAAGAGTGGGTAAAAAATTTAATGCAACACACTTTAGGAAGAAAGTTAAGAATTATTTCGAAACAGACTTATAATGAATGTTTTAAAGATGAAAGATAATTACTTCTAGCTAAGTTCTGAATGCTTCACCTGCCTTGAAAGGGAACAATAAACCTCTGGCAAATATGCTTGGGAAGATGTGACTAAGTGAAAGGACTTGCTTCTAGAAATAAATTTAGGCTGTTCTACTGCTTTGAAGATAAGAAATCCCATAATAGTTGCAGGTACAGTTGATCCCTGGGGGGGACTGGCAGCCCAGAATGTGGAGGGGGAATAGTGTCTTGTGCCAAGATGTGTAGAGAGGGTGGAGGCTGGTCCTGCTGGTACCAGGCTCTGGGATGGAATTCCCCTCACAGGCAGAGACCAGCAACCTCCTGCAAGGGCAACTGGCAGCCAACACCTACTTTTCCAGCATACTGAAACTCTTTTTTTTCAATATGTTTAATGAGTGCTCCATGATGCTTACAAGCAGCCACAGGATTTCAGTCAGGAGTGGAGAGCAGTGGTTTTATATGTAGGTAAAACTCCTTTCCCTGGGGGGCAGCTGCTGCCCTCGTGGTCAACAGGAGCCACAGGTGCTTCAACAACAAATGCAATGCTGTAGCCTTTTGAAATAGAGGCATAAATGTCTGAGTTTATTTCTGGCCTTTACCTTAGGCAACCGTTTCTCTAGATATTTGTGCCATCACGTAGTATAAAACTGGTGAAAAACTAAGGAATCATTTGGGTGGAAGGCATGATACAATTGTAAGAAATTATTTTCTTTGTTCCTCAAATGTCACATAATCAATAAGGGAAAAGTGTTTCTGTTTCTGCAGAGAAATATTACTGCTTCTACCAGATCAACACTGATGAAGGAGAATAGCCAAACAACACCACAACTATTCTAAATATTTTTAGTTTCCTGAGATCATGATTTTTGAACCTATACTATGAATATATTTTCTTATGTATATCAGCAGCAGAGAGAAGAAAAGAAAAGAAGAGAAGAGAAGAGAAGAGAAGAGAAGAGATCAGTTCATTCCTCGTATCAAAACAAAACATTCTATACTGACTGCAGTGCTCAGAAAACCATTCAGTGTTAAAATAAAAAATGAAATTTTCTGATTAGTTTAAGATACTAGTTACTGTGCAGAAAGCTAGAGGCATTCATGATGTGAAGCTACTCCATTGAAATTTCTCAAATTTTCAGTTTGCAAATGTTTACCCTACAAAAAGATCTAAGAAGTTACCTGACTTATTTGCTTTGGACAGTAGCATGCACACAGTTATTTCAAAGTCTGAATCTGTAACTTGTTTATCCTGTGGTGACTTGCTCAGCATAGTTTAGAACAGTTTTGCTAGTTTGTCTGGTGGAAATCACTCAAAAAGATTGATCTAAAGAAATTAAATACCTTTACTGCAGCTTTGATAAATCTCATTAAGTATTCACTGCTAACTTAAAATATCCATCTTAACTGAGTTTCCTTTAGTTTTGTTCACTTCCTAGATAAAATCAGGTTTCAAGCTAAATAGAAATTGTTTCACTAACATAAACCAAGACAAAGATCAGATGAAGTAACACTTCTAAGACAGAACACGTTACAAGTATATATAATTTTTATCTCTGAGATTAGCAGAAATCTTTAAGATTTCTCCTAAAGTATCCTTACCTTTAGAGCACTAGGACATTTATTTGATTACTGTATCAACTAACAGCAGCAAATAGTGCTGGATAAAAGCTAACTGGACAATTACTGCTGTGCTTCTCCTATCCTTCAAAGGAATGACTTCTCTTTAGGAGAATCAAACTTACATTAACCAGCAACCAAATCAATATTTGAAAATTTTCCAGGTTTTTTGTATTAGATTTGCTTAGGACAAAGCAGAAACATCCAGAGTCTGCAGCAGAAATGTGTGTCTTGTCCTCTAGCCTTTAAGCAGGCTGTTGTGTTAACTAACTTAAGCCAGCTGGTGATCAATTAACTGATTTTAGAAAGGTCTCACCAAAAAATCCTCATCATGACACATCTGAAATGTTTGCTCCTAGAATCATTTTCTCTGCAAAATGTGTGGGTTTAAATTTCACTGAAGCTCAGCTAAAGATTGGCTTTGGAACACAGCAAAACCATATTGTGGTGGGTAGGTGGCAAGACAGAGATTAGCAGAGATTAGCAGAGAGGGCACACACATGCTGCTGTTATCCAGCACAGGCAGCTGCAGGGACAGAGCCCAAGTTTTGGAAAACACACAGAGATACCTGCACGAACCTGGGCAGACCTGCAGAGTCACAGATGAGGGCACACACATGTGCATGACCAAAAAGGCACAGAGACTCGTGCACACAGATGCACAAACACTTCTCCCGTCCAGGAAGGCTGCAGACGTTCTGGATCTACCATGGAAGAATTCTGAACAACATCTAGTTGGCCGAAAATCTCAGGACAGTAGAAAACTACAGTTCCTTTTCTCCCAAGAAATAAAACCAAAATTATAGAATAAGTGAGGCACTTGCTTTTCCCATTTTTAAACTATTTCTTCTAGTGGCTGTCCCAAGTGAATTTTCTTTTTAGTGATCTCTGTCTATGTGTCAGCCTGCTCAATTCCTTCCTTTTGTGTTCTTCATTTTAGTATGAAAAATAATTAATTGCTTTGCCTTTGGCTGTGCTTTCTCTTCTCAGAGGAAAGCATAATCTCATGCCAAACCTACTGCCCAACACACAGATCAGTAAAGGTGATTTGGCCAGTGACATCACCTTTGCAAGTGCAGGCAAGGTTTCCTTTCTGCAGAAATGGCAGAAATGGGAAACCATGGCTGGACTGGGGAAACTCACAGAAATGGGAAAATATATCAGGACACAGTAGGCAGCACATGGTGAATTTCAGTGCTTGGGCAGATGCCACTGCCCCTCCAATCAGTCCTGATCTTCCCCAGGGAAAAGGCAGAGCACCAGAGGGAAGTAGCTCCTGGGTTTGATCCATGGCATTACCTTGACCTAGACTATCCAGCTTTCACAAAAACAGCAGACAAGATTAAACACTAGAGAAAATGAATAAAATCCCTAGTTTAATTGGCAGCTATTAGTGTTATTAAATAGATTCTCTTGAAGAATAGTGTTTCTGAATCAGTAAGGTTGAAATGTAATTGAGAATGTGCTTATGAGAAACATTTTTTGCAAAGCCTGTGAAAGTGTGAGGATTAGGCTGAAGTATCCCATGTGATCAATATCTTGCAATCACATTAAGGCCTCGGGCAACAGGGGCCTTCATTCCTTTCCATTTCCCATTTTCTGTTTTCTGTTCCTAGGCACCATCACAGGCAACCAGACATGAACAGAAAATGAATTTGCTACAAGCTGTAGCATTGTAAGTGGCTTTGATACAAGTGGAACAAGGGTCGGTAACTTCTAAGCCCCAGTAGCCTGATAAGAATATTAAGTCTACCATTTATCCCCAATGAGTGCTTGATTAGCCATACAGTGCTCTGCTGACAGAGTTCACTAAAAATACATTATGCTAATAACATCTGAATGCCAGCAAAACTGGGGAAGCCCAAGACTCAACACAAAGAATGAGTCATCATGGTATTTACCTGGCAGACACAGTTAGAGGCAAAAATATGGGCAAAAGAACGACATCTCAGTCCTGTTTGGAAAGAATAGAAACAGAGGTGATTTCCCAAAGAATATTAGGATTAGATTAAATAGAAAGAAATACTCTACATTGTACATCTTAATAAAAATGCTTAGTTTTTCAGAGCAGTCAGCTGCTAGTGGAGACAAGTATACATATTTATCCTTGTCTAAACTCTGTCATATGGCTCTTCACTGATGCATCTTTCTGCCTGAGTTAACACCGAGCCTGTTTCCTCCTTGCCGTGTGCTTGGACCACAGTCTGGGATTCCCACTGCACTCCCACAGCTTCCTCCTGTTCCCCAGCCCACAGCCTTTGCCCCAGCACAACATTTTTTCCCTTCTAAGGAAGGATTTGTAGGCTTTCCTTCTAAGCATCAGCTACCGGTGTCACACACCTCAGCAACAATCCAAAGTGTACTGCAAGTACAGGAGAAGAGGGGATGGTTCATTGCTACTTCAAATGAACTCACTGAATCTGCTTTTTGCAAGCTCTGAGCACCCCTGTTCCACTGCCCTCTGCCAGCCTGCAATTAGCACCCTGCCTAGCAGGGCTCTGGGCTGCTCCACACAGACATCCTGCAGCCAGCCTGGCTGCCAGCTCCTGCACGGGCAAATTGGTGCACAGCACTTGGCCACGACTCACAGCAAGGGCAAGCACTCATTTCACAGACATACAACTGAGAGCTCTGCAAAAAATGGATCAAGCTTGGGGGGGGTGGAAAAAAAAAAAGGTGTGATTAATCTGGCCATTAGAGCTGGTCTTTTTTTTCCTCTATGGATCTTGTACTGGCCAAAAATACTTTTTAGGTCCAGCCAAAATTAAGTTGAATTTGCCATACGGTTTCAAAGAACAAAGAAGACATTTCAAAAGACAGTAGAATGTCTCCTCAATTTTAAAAATATTTGATTTCTTATATATTTTAGAGGTGCTGTAATACTGTTTTTAAGACTTGATAAAAGTTAAAACCAAAGAGTTTTCTTTAGCATATTTGGTATACCTGAAGCATACCTTTATTGTGAGTGCTTCATTTTGCTCAGAGAATGGAAGAACAAAAAATAGCTTGGGACCAAACCAACTTTAAGAAATGCTGACAGTGAGCCAAAACCCTCAGCTACTCACAGTCAACTATTACAAGCCACCAAACAGTTTAAATGCAAAGGTACTAAAGAGCTAAGTAATCTGATCTGTTGTAGCTGCTTGTGCATGAAGCAGTAATGTGAGAAAGGTGCAGGCAATGCAGAAAAGCAGGCACTACCATGCCACAATTTGCCTCCTGCTGATGTTAATGCCTAAAATAGGTCAGATGACTCATGCCTTAAAAATACCCATTTCTCTTCACTGACTGGTGGGGAAACAGGTGAGTCGTGCTGGTGTAGACTTCTGCCTTATCAATGTCAACAGTGGGGTGAGATGTATTTCTGTATTTTAATCATTCACAAAAAATTAAAATTTATATATGAAAGCCCTAAAACCTGGGTTCAGAAGCTGGAAGGATGGACCAATGGAGAGGATATAAGTCCCTTTTGCTTACTCTGGCATTCAACATTTCATGATCTACTTATTCTCCTGTGTTTGTCCTTGGGTTTTATCTTTTGTTTCATTTAACGCTCTTCTCTTCCTGTTTTATCCATCCATCTTCTCTCTCTCTTTCTTCAAACCACACAGCTTCAGTACCTACTGTTGACAGTGTCCACCTGCTTCTGTCATCTGCTGTGTCTTTCATCGCCGCTGGAAAAGGAAAGGGAACACTTTAAAGACCATGAACACTTATGCATAGTAGGAAATGGGAATTCTCCCAAACTGGCAAATTGTACCCTCAGTAGGAAATTACATTAGATGTGGCTCCAAGCAAGGATTGCTGTTTTTTCAGACTTTAACTCTGAAATGCTACTTTCATTGCCCTCCATTTTTCAATTTATTTTCTGGACCCAGACCTCCCTTTGAAGTATTGAAATCAAGTATTCCAGGAACCCTAACCTAATTTTATTTGTGTCTTGCCCTTCAAGGGCCTCCTGTAAGCTCCATATGCAATATTTTAAGTTTTAAATTCATCTAGCTTTCTTGCAAGCAAGATAACAAACTCCTTAATGGGGCCTTAGAATAATTTTTAGTTGGTGCAAATCTGGCCAATGGTTTTACTGTTGGCTTCCATGTTAAAAGGACAGTGAGCAAATTAGAAAAATATCCTGCTGTACCTAAGCAGTAAAGGATAGTGTGTAGAGTTATTAACAATACTACAGTGGTCATTCATTATATATGCATATGTATGTATGCATTTAAATAGGCAAACACTGCATCTATAACTTAAATTTCATTTCACTTTTAGCTGATGATGCCAAGTGCCAGCTGATGATGATGATGCCAACTATACCCTACAAGATAAAGAATCACAGCAAAAATTAAAGGTAGTCTGTGTTATTTCTAGTTGTAAATAATCATGTATTTGACTACAGCTCTAAGGAAAGAGAGAAAAGCTTGTGTCACCCTACTCCATAAAAGCAGTTTACAAGCACTAGACAACTAGAAATAAAATATGATTCAGAAGGAACTTACTGCACTCGTGGATGGCTGAACAGTGGATCACTTTGTCTGGCAGCACAGAAAGTTAAAGCAAGCTGAAAGTTTTCAATTTATACTGAACACTGTACTTAAGCAGCAGAAAATTATATTCTAACTTTCCACTCCAGCTGTGTGTGATATATGAAGTACAGTGAGCTCCAGTAAAAAAAGAAATGAAACCAGGTGGTAAATAATCAAACTATACTCTTCATTAGCCTTGGTATTTATTCTGCCATCTTAAAGCAATAAGAAGCCACATACAGTGTTAATGCCTTTTATTTTCTACTGTCCTTCATTTTTTGTATTACCAATATTTCCCCTTACATTTTCCATACAGTTCCTTTTTTTAGTTCACCTTCTGGGATTCTGACATCGTTCACCAAATTTACTTTCATGTTTAAGCTTGCTTTGGTTTATAAAGCTAATTATCCATCACTACAAACACATCAATGTGAGTTCTATAGTGAATCATATGAAAGTCTATCCTGTTAACCAGGCACACTCTCAGTTATTTCCAGGAGTACAGGACAAGGCAGGAATTTTCGCTGAGCACTTCTGAACCTGATTTTTGGCAGAGGAAGGATGGTTTTGGCTACATGCAAACTACATATGAGGTACAATAGTTGTGATCAGGTAAAAATCCTGGCACAGATACCTCAGAATTTCATCAGGGTGAGTCTACAGAGACTTCAGTAGACACTGAACATGAAGCAAATTAAAGACACTGCAGAATGAGGTTTCACGATGGCAAACCACCATTCTTCTTTCAGCTAAACGTGTAAAACTACTTTCATGAAAATTTGTGACTTTGGCCCCCTTTTTGATTATTTAAAGCCTCTTATCATCTGTCTTTTTCATAATTCTGCGCTGTGCTCCTGGCAAGAGCAGCGAGCATGTTACACTCAGAAACTGTAATTAGTATCTGTTCGTACAAATGTTCCGGCCTGTTTTTCCTCATTACTCAAACTCCATACACAAGACATGTTTAGAAGCATAAATTGTTTCCCTACTGCGCTTCTAATTAACACTTCCATTAAGACCTAGGCAGAGAGCATGGAACATACTGAAAGAAGCTGCTGTTTACAGAAACGGTGATAAAATGTATACAAATATGTCCTGCAAAGTGCAATCGAGCCAGCTTGTGTGACATGTGGATGTGTTTCTCTGTATATGGGCACAAACAGATGTGCTACACTCACATGCAAGACTAATTTGTTCATTACCATTAAAAAAAAAACCCTAGATGAATAACAGTCCATTAATTTTTATAATTACTTCTTGCATGCCCATATCATTGCTCAATTTAGTTTCTAAAGCCCTTGGTAGCTTCAGATTGGCTTCTTGGCATGATCACACTGAGTACTTGGGTTAGTAGAGTGGATTTACTTGGATTTTTATATATTTATATTTGATAATCCTCCACCCCTCTTCTTCTTCTATGGAAAATTTGAATAACCTTAAATTAAGATAAAAAGTAATAATTTAGGTTTTTTATTTTTTTATCTTGAAAGGCAGAATGAAACAATCAAATGGCTTGCTAAGCATAATAAATAGTTCTGGATTTCTAGAAGGTTTTCTTTAAGTTTTTGAATAAAAACATGCATAATCTTTTCGATTTTGCATATGTTCAGTACAAGACCAAGAGAAAAAAACCTCTTGGCAGCTGTAACTGAATTTCACCTGCAGAAATACCAATGTGAGACTCAAGAGATCAATTCTCAAGGAAAGAGATTAAACAAATAGTCTTGTGACCTAAAGTGCAATAAGCTTTGCACTGTGAGAGTAAGTTGGAAAGCTTGACAATTAACTGCAGCTCAGGGCTGGTGATAGGGAGACGTTGCTTTTGTTTTTAATTACATTTTATTGAACAACGAAGTGATAAGCATCAAAAAACAAGATTGTCTTGGATCATCAAAGATGGGGTGGGGGAGGTTGTTTGTTCTGTGAATTCAGGCAAGCTAAAAGAGCTTTTTCTGTGTTTACCTGAGTAATTAATGAAAGACCAAATTGCTTTTGAGCCAGCAGGCTGCAGTTAATTGGAGTTATGTGCATCCAGTGAACTTAGTGATTTGGCTTAAAAAGGATTTACAGTGTAGGTGACAACCCTTTTCAGGGAAATACAGCAGCAAAGGCTGGATATTAGAAGACAGGTTCCAGATGATGTAATTTATGTAGAGACCTTTCTCTTTCAGTTAAAGTTTTAAAGTGGAAAAAGTACTGGCTTATATGAGCAAAATGCTTGGAAAATATTTAATTAATAATATATTTTAAAACTGGGATACAGACATTCAGACTACTACTAAAATTTTTAACTGGCAAGATCAGTGAATCCAGAGAGGTTTGCCAGTCTACCCTAAGGAAAATTATGTTTGTAGGAACAGACAAATTCTAATTTCTGAAGTTCTTACCATGACTCTTTTTCTACTACATCTCTCTAAGGGCTGAAGAGATTCTGTAATGCTCTTTATCAGATATTGTAGGATCTAATAATCTACCACTATTATCAAATAATAAGGAGACAATCTACTTTCAAGTGTACCACTCAAAGCGTGAAGAATTATCAACTTTTGTCATTCTGTCAGGTGTCTATTTTCTTTTCCAGACCTGGTGGAATGGATTCCCTGAAGTGTTCTTAGATATACCTATGGACAGGTGGGCACATCCTGCCCAGTGGATAATCCCGCTGGGCTAAAGGACAAAGAGCAGGGGTGTTCCCTTTCATCCTCATGAATGCTGTTAAGAGAAAGTTCCTCTTGCTCTTTGCTTGCTTTAGTAAACTGAGAGTTGTTTTCTTTCTCTTAATCTAAGAATTTTTCACTTATGCAAGGACAAATTTAAAATAAAAAGGAGGACATTTTCTGCCTTTCTTCCTGAAGGAGTGAACTTTAAGGTATATACACACTTTCTTGGATCTAGTTCTCATCAAATTACCATGAGCTGATCAGACCTCAGTCTCAGTACACCTCATGAATTTGTGCACTAAATATTTAGATTATTAATGTGGATATCAAATTCAAGTTTTTCTCCTTCACTCCCTTTTTTACTGTCAAGGTTCAAAACAATCTGATTTCTTTTGCCAAATAATTCAATTTTATATTGTTATAGTAGAAATTAATTCCCAGTTCTCACTGATCTGTGTCTAAAAATCTCTTATCCAGATTTCTTGGAGTTCAGGGTACTGCTGAATGGTGTCTCTTTCCATATAATTTTAATTTTAAAAAAAGTGAAATGTCATAGTTGCTTCAATTTCACATGATTTGAAACAGACTTTTCTGCTTTATATTTTATCCTTCCAAACTAAGAGAAGATAAAATACAGTCATTGTTCTCCACTTTTAAAATTCATAATTTTACTCAGTCTTCCAGCAATGATTTTTTTACAGGCAGTTTCTGAATTGTTTGTTCAAAGACAATGATTGTAGTTCTCCCTCTCTATCTCACTTCCTTCCTTGTCTTCCTTGTGCTTTCCCAGTATAAATGCTGATGAGCTTAGTGGTATTTCCACATACTTGGAAGCACAAAGTGTAATCAAAGTAACATCTCGTTGTCATCACTGGGTTAGGGATCAGGTCTGAATGCCTTTACTCTGAGCCCTGCTACTAAAGTATCTGCAGCACTTTGTGGGAGGCACTAAGGTATTTCAACAGTTTTATTTTTAGACTCTCTGTTGGGACTAAAATTGTGCAGTGCATTAGAAAGCTTCTCTCAGCCTCAAGTGCTGTGGCTGTGTGCACAGCCTGCAGTAAAATCTCTGTTTGAGTTGGTATGGGCAAGATTTCCAGTTGTTTCCTTTCTAACTTAGTAAACCTAAGTTGTCCGTTACATTTTAATGCACATTTCATGATTTAATAGAAAACATTTTCATAGAATTGTAATCATATCACTACTTTTACCAGTATAATTATATCAGTTTTAGTGTGCACAATAGTATTGTTACAAAGAAGGTTCACAAATGACATTTGTTAAATCAAGGAATTTAGAAGAATTAGTAGATACAGGTGAACACTTAATATTTAAGCTCTCTGAAAATCCATATTTACTCTGAATAGCCAAATGGTTTTTGCAAGTCAGTGTTGTATAAACTACATGCAGAGAAAAGAGATTTCACTGAATTATTTATTGCAGGGTTTTTTTACACAGAACAAGTATTTGATATTATTAATCCTGTGAATATATTTTTTCCCAACATAACAGTTCTGCAGAATCTATTGAATATGTGTTTCTGAGCTCCTGAAAGAAAATACATACACAAAGGAATGTTGCACTTTTCATGATCCAAAATCAGTATAAAAAGCAGTGGTTTTGACTCCCAGTCATCCACATACAAGAGACTTCTGACACTTCCTCTCCTGAATCTATCATGGTATGTGGAATTAGCTGACAAAGTAAATTGCAACTTATGGAAATTATTCTTTTGTAATTATTTGCAATCATTATATTCTTCCCTCTGGTTCTACATAGAATTATGTTTCCCATGCCACATGTTGAAGGTATCTAGACAGGCCAGCAAGGATTAATCCAAAGAAATGGAAACAGTTCCATTCAAAATGTGAACTGAGGGACCAAAATCCTAATTCTGACATACCAGGACAATAAACCCACAGACCAAATTACCTGAGAGGCAACTGGGCTCACCACAAACATATCCCAAAGGGGAAAGTAAGACTGCTAACCTTTACCAAATAGGTCCAGAAATTCAACTGGAAAATGGAACTTTCAACGGTTGGCAAATCCATTCCTTGACCATTCTGCTGCATAACACAGGAATTGGGCTCTGGAGAGATGCCTCGGTGTTACAAACTTCCGTGTACAGAGAGGGGTGGGTGGATGGATGGATGGATTGAGTAATGCTTACATGTAAGTGCCTCAGGTTTTCCTCCCTCCCATCACCCACAAACACTTGTACACAAGGAATGGAGAGGACAGGACAGGACAGAGGAATCAATACATGGATGATTAATCCAGGCACAAAATCCAGCCAGAAGGCTCATTTTCTTGCATGGCTTGTATAGGCCTGTGTAGATGATTCAGATATCATACTGCCAAGTCACACAATAAATAAAGCCCCAATTATACTCATCACCTCATATTTTGGTCAATGCAACATTTGGTCTCATTCCATCCCCTGGAATAATTTACATGTAAAACAAGCCAGAAAGCTTTGCAAAGGAGAAGCTGTTCCCAGGATCAAAGAGATGCAGAGTACCATAATTCCTCTGAAGGCCTAACAATATGAGAAGTTACTCAAAGTGATTTGGGGAATAATCTATTTGTGGCTGCCTGATTTGTAACATAGAAAGAAACCAGAGACACAAGGGGTTTCTCTCACACACACCTACAGATCACAGCATATAATTTTGCTCTGCACCTTTGTAGGAAGCAAAAGGTGCTTCCTCAACTATATTTAGAAAGGGAAAACACATGAAAAAGAACTTCTAAGTTCACTAAACAGTACAAGTGTAAAGAATTGTGTACATTTTATGTACATTTAAAAAGGAACCAGGAAATACAATCCTTTTAAAATTGTTCTGTCCTCCAAGTCATGAAATATTGAGAGACAGAGAAAGAAAGAGACAATTCAAGAATGAAAACTAATATATTAATAGCAGTGTTGCACAGTAGAATTCAAATTTCTGCCCCTCGAAGATAGTTAAGTATTTTATAAAATGGTCAAAGGATTCAGCAAGACAGATTGTAAGAGCCTTGAATCAGAATATGTTGCAATATGGTGATCAGAAAACACCATCCAATGTGGAAAAAATGAGCTGAAGTAACTGCAATGTAATTGCACAGATAAGTTCTATAATCACTGAACTGGTGGCTAAAACGATGAGACTGTGCTCACCTCAGATTTGCTTTCTGCAAATTTGGAATTATTTGGACACTGCTAACTGGATCAATCCCTCAAGGGGCCCACACAAAGAAGCATCTACATTTGCAACTCTTGAGCTAGAAAGGGATCAATCTTGCCCTCTGTTTCCTTTCATACTTGCAAGAATATGTCTCTAACGTCCCAATGGCACAGTCTGTTTCTAAATCCTTCATGTTAAGACTATCCAGCTTTTATTCTAATTTTTTGCCCATATAAATGAATTTCCTGAAATCTAACGGATTGTAAAGGAAGAAGCTGCTCCTTCTCAGAAGCAAATTCTCAAATAATTTTCAGTGTGTTATGGCACTCTATACACAAACTTGTAACAAACCAAATAATTAAAACCATTAACATTTCTCATGTTACAAAAGTTTTAAAATTAAATCAATGCATTTGATGGAGTCTATCAGGAGAGGATGGCAGCCTGAAGCCTAAAGCTAGGAATCTACTAATTAAGATATGCAATAAAAATGTTAATCAAGTAAACTTAGGGAGGATGGGGGAAAGCGATTACATAATCCTCTTGGCACCGTGTAATGTCTCACTGCTCTCACACAGGAAAATGATGAGTAGGTAAACAAGAGAGAAAAAAAACAGGTCCTTTGATTGTGGGCCAAAGAAGAAACTGTTCCAAATGGCCTCTCTAACCAACATTAGCTGTTCAAGTAGAAAACATTCAGATCTAAGAGCTCTCTCTAGTGTGCCAGACTGGGGAGAGCTGACAGAAGCTAACAAAGGAGCCTGAGACACCGGAGTATTTAAGAAAATTCTTGGTAAATGTGGCTGGAGCAATGTTTTCTGTTGTCCTATTCCTTTATAACTGTATTCCACACTTCAGAACTGTAAGTAAACAGGATACTTGACTCTGTGCTCTGTGTTCAAGATGTTTCTCTGCTAACCAACAAGTAGGTGCTTCACTCAGACTTGCATGGCTCCTTGAAGTGAGGGCTTTGGGTTTAGGGCAGTCTGTAGCCTTGTTGTCCTGTAGTGTTGTTTGTAACAGGTTTTGCGCTGGGACAACATAACTCAGCACCCATCAGGCTCTGTCCTGACTTTTTCTGGCCTAGCTGGAGCCATATTTATTCTTGTTTAGCAGGAACAATAATGATGTGATCATATGGTCACTATTACCTACTTTGTTTTAGTTTGTGAACAGCTGCATGGGGCAATAGCGAGCAGGTTCTCGGTGCAGAACGAGCTGTTTATGACTTTAGAATAAAAAAAAAAAAAAAAGAATACTGACAGGGGGTGATTGCAGGGGTGTTGGAACCATGGGCACATCAGGGGCCACAGGGCTATAAATGTGTCACCAGTGGTCAGTTAAGCCTATTTAAAGGAATGCAACCGTAGGAGCAGGGTAAAGATGGCTTTAAGGATAACAAAGGGATAATGACCACATCTCTAACATAAAAGTTAAATGTACTACACACAGTGATGTGGAAATATGAACCAGTGAATAATCAGCAGGGCAAAGATCATGTAAAACATATAAAATTTCTCCAGCCAGACCCAAATGTGAGGGGGAAGGAAACCTACATCGATGTCCTGCCAAAAAAAGGATTGTGATGCTGATTCTTCTCTATGTAATCCTTCTCTGTTAGGATGCCAGAACCTTAGGACCCAGAAACACTGTGGAAGTATGACAGTAATTCCAGAGAAACATGGAGATATTAGCCTGTTTATGTACACCAGCCTGAACTGCAATTTGAGCCATGAGTGTCAATACAATCGCATGTAGACTAATGACAGGTGTTTCAAAAAGGTGAAAAGACACATCTCCACCGAGTTGTTAAGCCATTTTAGGAGATAAAAATAATATAAATTCCATACATAGAGAGAAGGCAACTTTCCAAATCACCCAAGAATTCCCCTTGGTTTGGAAGTAGGATAATAATGAAAATCAAAATTGAAGGTTGTCCAAATTTTATAATAGATGTACGACTGCTGCCATTTGGCATCTGCAGCTCAAAGCACGATGCTGGACTGAGAAGTGCTTAGAACCATCCATCTGTATGTCACAAATTCATATATTCATAAAATACCTACCAAATTGTACAAGCAGACATTTCAGAACACTTATGATTTTAAATATCATTTATGTTGGCATTAGAAAGAAAAACAGTTAATCACAGCAACAGGCTAATTTCTGGCAGAAAATAAACTCACTGGAACTAATTTTGATAAATTTCTCTTGTTATCTTACTAACACTGTAGCTTTAAACTTCCTGACCTGAATTTTCTTTAATTATACTTATACTGAATTATTTTTGTCCAATAGGAAGAATATTATGAATTAGGCTTAGACATACTATTCAGATTGGGTGTAAACCATTCTGAAAAGCTCACACAGTGTATTTATTCATTACCTGGCTAAAGGTGCCTGCTGTTTAGGGATTCTGTATACTGATTTCAGAGTTTGAATCATCCTAACAAACCTTCCAATTCTATCACTTTGTTATCAAAATGGTAATAGTGACTTGCAATGTGCAATTTTGATTGCACTGGTGCAACTAGTGTAGCTAATTAACATAATTATTAACCTGTGACCTCTTGCCTGGAAAACCCCCCAAATTAGGTGCAGTTTGACTTCATGAAAGAAATTTGTGTGGGACCTGAATTTTTTTTAATTATGAAAATATTAATATTTATATGAAAAGATTCCTTTTGGTAAGGTGTGGCTATGCAATATCAGAATAATGAACAAAGAATTACATTAATTAAACATGACTGTCTAATACCTATGTGGAGATCACTTTTCATTACTTTTTAAAATTAATATATTTTAAAGAAAAATATTGAAAGAGGGAAAAGAAAAATTAAATCTGCACATTACATATGTTGCAAAAAGAGCAGAAAAACTATGATTTCTGTTTCGAGGATAGTGAAATATGCATGTCTTCTGCTACCATTTAAGGGGATATGTCATAAAATCTACAGAAGTAGGGAAATGAAACAAATTAAAACATTTATCAGTTTTTTTCCCTAGGTATTAAAGTTAGCTATAGTTATTGCTGTTTGATAAAGAAGGTACCCTAGGAAGAGAAGAGGCATCTGAATTACTTGTTTACAGGCTTTTAATGCCCATTCATCCTGGTTCACAAAAGCAGTTCAGAAAGTCCATCTGAGACATTGCACGACCTTACTTTTGATTTCAGCATCTTGGCTTTGTTTTGATTGCCAAAATGTAAAGTTTTCTGTGCACAGGGGGTGTTTTTCATGTAGTCTTCAAGCAGATATGGATTTCAACCCAATGCAGGTGTTTCCACAGATGAAATATAGCCCCAATATCATGAGGTTGGAAACAAATCATGTATGAATCAAGGAGAAGTCTGGAGAATTAGGCTATAAATACACAGAAACAATGACAAACCTCTAACCCTTAACTGTGTAGCACTACAGCCAAATACAATAATTTATGATGTCAATAAATCTGTATGGAACATCAGCTAAAAATGCCCGTAAGAAGGAAAAAATTCTCTTCCCAAAAATATCAGTGACAAAGAAAAGGTTAAACTGCAATGAACATGCCTTTTTTTCCTTTTCAATCTGGAGTTTTGGAGGAAAAAAAAAAGAAATTTACTCCACTAGCTAGTCAGTGATGTATATAATTAAATAGAAAGGTTTTGGAGGATGTGATTTTATGGTTACCGTAGCAACTAGCACCTAGATGGTCCATATTCCCCAGCTCTTCTACCATGAAAAAAAAAAGAAAAAATCCAACTATGACCTACTTGAAAACAAATAGGTTTGTACTGCTCAAAGCCCCATTGTTCTTTGCAGGCATCTATTTTCACTCAGAATCAGGGGTAATCCTACTCTGGAAATATTCCAGTGGTTTACCCAACAGTAATTTGCATGTGGCTTGACCTATAGCCCAGCACTGGAAATCCTGTGCACAGCTCAGTTGGCCACACAGCTAATTCCATATAGGGGAGAAGAAAGGAAGGGTTTAAATGGATGATGAATTTCATACCTTAAACTACTTATATTTAGAAAAGTTTTAAATTTTACTACCAGTGCACTTCGCTACTTGATCCCATCCTTCTAAGAACAACAAACATTTGAAACCTTATTTGTAGTGAGCAGAGGTAGAAAGTTTTCCCCCAAGCTCACCTCGGTGTTTTTCTAGTGTGAACTGAAGATGAACTGAAGCAGAAGTGAACTAAAGCAGAGAGAATTTTCTGATGTTCCTGTTGCTGGGAAAATCTCCCTTCTCTCACGTTGCACCCGAGAACTTAAGAGAAAAGGGTCAGCAGAAGTGTGAAAAAGTTATTATCTGTTGTGGACACTATTTAAATTATTTGTGGAGGGCTTAGAAGTTCTCTAATTTCAAATCTTTCTCATGAGAGTTTTTCAAAAAATGCAATAACATTCAAGCATGAGAACAGAAATTCAGCCCAACAAATCACCATTCTTACACTATCTCTTCTTCCAAAGGCCTCACAAGAGGTACTCCTAATTTTAAATGTAATTTTTGATTCACCAGTAGCTCACTTCTACTGTATGCACATATGAAAGACATATTACCATTGTCAAAAAGGGAGAAAGATGTTGTTTTCTGTTTTCTGTTTAAATGTCTGGATATCATTCCAAACAAATTTGAGAGCAATTTCTTAAAATATCTCTCTTTCCCTCTTTTAAATAAGCATTTATTTCTGCAATATCAGAGATGGAAAAATAAATAAATAAATGAAAACAACATAGAACACCTCTTTTGTCAAATGTTGGTTTTAGGTCTTCTGATAATTGGCAATAGAACACATCCAAATGTAACAGATTTTATGATACATTTATTTATTTATTTATTTACTTATTTGTTTGTTTATGAGCTACATATTTCTTGTTGGAATGACAGCCTCTCTTTTCACATTCCTTCACTGTTTTCCCTGTGGGCCTTCCAATTTTCACTTCTAGACATCTTAACTTTTAATCATAATAATTTCCACTTTGTGATCAGCATATAAATTCTCTGTACTGCCAAATAGGCATACAAGGAACTACCTTGTCCTCCTCAGTCAGTTCATCCTTCATCCTTTCAGAATTGCAGTAGGAAAAGGTTTTAGAAATAGGACTGGGGAGAGGTTTTACACAGTGAATATTCTGCAAACTTCTCGATAAACCCTCACGTACTCCAAGGGTCTTTGTTGTACCTGCCAATCCATATGCAGGAGACAGGTGTTCCTCTTTCCACTTTGTTAACTACCTTGTCACAATACATCACCATTTTTGTGTTATTTTGTGGAGGTTTGGTTTTCACAATTTAGTCTGCATTTCCATCTGTATTTAGGCAGGATTGGAGAAGTGCCCATTAAAGCTACTGTATTACCTTGGGTTTACATAGCTGGTTTTAATAATTACATTTAATATTCATATTACATATCAAATATTTCAAGCCTCTTCTGTGTTCACTGCAGGTAGCAAGTCTGCAGCTCTAAAACAGGGATTACCTGGCTGCTTGCAGAGTTTAGGCAATGTTTGCATTATGTTTTCCCTTGGGTAGACAACAGGGATGGGTTACCTGTAAGCATGGCAAGACAATCAATCCACTGGCAGCTTTTTGGCCTCAGTCAGGTGCACTCAGCTGTCCCATGTATAGGCTCATCTGTGAATTTAAAGGAGACTGCTGAGTCCCTGTACAGGCATTTGAAAAGTCATCATATGTTAAAAACTTACACCAGGATCAGTGTGAAGCATTTGATCTGGAGTGCTAGCAGAGACAAGAACAAGACCTGTATAAAATATCACAGAATCATGGAATATTTAAGGTTGGATGGGACTTAAAGATCATCTCATTCCAACTCGCCAGCTATGGACTGTGGCAGTTTCCACTAGACCAGGTTGAACAATTCCAGGGATGGGGCAGCCACAGCTTCTCTGGACAACCTGTGCCAGGGCCTCACCACTCTCACAGTAAAAAATTTTTCCTAGATATCCAATCTAGAGCTGTCCTCTTTCAGTTTGAAGTCATTCCCCCTTGTCCTGTCACCCCAGGCTCTTGTAAATGGTCTCTCCATCTTTCTCGGTGGCTGCTTTTGATCTGCTCATCCCCCAGCCTGTACTGAGACTCCAAACAACTGGGTGAGGTGACCCTGAGCCCTCCTGTGACAGTGGTCATCACACCATGAGAGCACAACCCATGCACTGGCATCGGGCACCAATTGTCCGTTTCAGAACAAAAGCTTATTGTTGTTCACATGCTTTACACTATAGTAAGGAGCAGTAAAAAGCTTCAGTCTCACTGTAGTACAAATGTTATCACTTTCCACTCTACCAAATAAAAATGCAAAATAAACAATTCACGTGGTTAATAAACAAAGGCAGATTTTCTAATACAGGCTGTTATTTATCTTAGGTAAACTGCTTCTTATATCTGACATATGCCCAGGACTACAGAAATGTGAAACATGCTGTGCCTTCTGACTTGTACTGCTATGACTGAAAGTGGAATTGGAATTATGTGAGGGGAGTTTAAGATGCTTCACCTCCATTAAAACATACCCTGCCCTTTTTCTTCTCAACATCAAATAGAACTGCAAATATGAGACCATTCAGCCTACAGAGTCATCAAACACAGGCATAAATCACAGATAGATGAAGAAATGACAGAATTTCTGAAGTGTATCAACACTCCCTAAAGTATTCCTAACATAACCCTGTGCTCTGTCAGATTCCAACCAAAATAAGAAAGGGGAAGTTGGGAGGGCTGGTGTTCACACACCATCAGTCCAAAGTTATTTAACACAGTTGTTTCTGTAATTGCAGCTCCCTGAAATGTTCAGTGTTCAATGGTCCTCAAAAATCAGACTTCCAATTGGCTGATGATGGGTTTTGTTAGATACACATGCTGACTTGGGAAATTCAGCTGCACACATATAGAGCAGAGATTTTTCAACAGTGTCACAGGTTTTGGGGTGAACAGGAGCTAAGGTATTTTTTGTCACACAAAGATACATCTCTTTCACTGAATTAGTAACACATATGTAAGAATCTAAGCTACAGAAACTCAGGAACTGTTTTACACTGGGGTGAGAGAAAAATTACAATGGCAATAGGGAATGCATTTTCTAACAACAATGTTAAGGAACTTAAAATTAGCCATTTATATACCATTAGTCTTGATGAGATAATTAAGACTAATTGAATATCAGAGACATTACAAAACTGAAGTTACAGGAAAAGCTTTGCAAATACCTTCTTTTTATTTTTGATTAGCAACATTTTAAAATCATCCCTCAATTCCTAATCAAGTTAAGTGAGTTGAGTTCAGGCTTTATCAACAAAAGTGGTGACATCCTCACAGCTGAGATAGCAGAGAAACTTTAGGGCATTTTCTGCTACTGGGATGTCAGATGGCAAGAGTCCTGCTTTAGGGGAGGGGAGACAGTTTCTTGGGACTGTAGAGATGGAGAAGCACATAACCCTTTCCAGGACACATTGTCTCCATATCTGATGAATGAAGAAATCTCAGCAGGAACAAAGGAAAAAATAATGGACTAGTTGCAAAGCTCCTTGAGTTTCTTCTGATTCCTGTAGCCCCTTATAAATGCATACCTGAAGACACAAAAAAGACAAAGTAGGGTGACAATTAAAGGTTATTTTACAGAGGTTTCCTTTCTGCAGCAACATAAAGTATTGCAGTCAATAACTTTGTTGCCTCAGGAAATATTGTGCTGGGTAAAATCATATCCTCGGGAGAACAGAACTCTGTGTTCAGACACTAGATCTTACTTTATAAATGAGGCAGTTCTGTGGCAGTAAAGAAAATTACAGTCCCTGTGTAGGAACTCTTTGAAAGAGCATGTTATGAATCTCAGGCTGGAGCTGAGGAGCTCTGCTGACCCTGGCAAGCAGCCTGTTAGAGGTAACCGAGATCTCTGTGGGTTCAGAGCTTCTGCTTTTGACTTGGTGATAATTCTCTGGAATATCAGCTCTGCAGGGTGAGGATGCTGACTCAACCTCCTTGTCAGGTGGAGCAATGGCAGCCATGGGGGCCAAAGCATCTGCTCTGGGAATGAGATGCCCAGTGGTGCCAGAGCTGTGACGTGTGAGCACACACAGCCTGGCAGAGGCAATGCCAACATGTGCACTCTCCAACAAGAGTTCCAAATAAGCCATGATGTGCACTTTTTGGGTTAATGCTTTAATAGCTATTATTCTTCCCAAAACAGTTCACACCTATGTGTTACAGAGATGTACCGGAGCAATAAACTGTCCAAAGGGGTCAAGCTCATAAGCACACCATAAACAATCTCTCCTGTTGCCTCCAGAGTGAGACTGGCTGCTGTGGCAGATTATCACAACAGCCAGGATATTCTTTCCCTTGTCCCATCAGTTAAAATCCTCAGCTGTAGTAAAAGCCACAGTAAAGACACCAGCAAATCAAGTCCATTACTGATTGGTATATGAAGTTTAACCAAGACAACTTTGCAAAGAAATGAGCTGTGCAAACAAGGCTTTGTCTATCACCATCCCCTGCACACTGCCTGGGTAATCTGCATATTTAACAAAGCTTCCTAGTATTCATGCCTGAAAGTACATACCGAGGGAAACTGGAGCCAGATGGTTAGATGTCACAGTGACTAAAAAACTGCTTTTAAAAAGGTAGGCTTCCAATAATTAATAGTCCAAAACCTCAGATAATGTAGATCGCTGAAGTGAATTGCACAGTTCTGATTTACACTTCCACATAATCTATCTGTGTGTGTTCAACCTTTATTCTCAAAAACACTTGGCACAGGTTGCTTGGATAACTCATTTTTGAGGTGGGGAAGGGGGGAACCAAACATCCATTAGCTGAAAGCCTTTAAGGATATGACATATTCAGAGGCACTCTAAAACACAACTACGTGCTAATTAAAACTTCATATTTTTAAATAATATAGCAGGGAAGAGATCTAACTCCAGCTGGAATGAGCATCCCACTCCATAGTGCAGACAGGGCAGAGTTTCCAAAGGCACAAATGGCAGTGAGGCACCTCCCATTGAGAGCTGGTGACAACAGGTCAGGTCAGACATTCTGCACTCCCTCAGTATCCTAATGGAAAGATGTCAGAAAGCTTCTGGAGACAAAATGACTGCCATCATTCTTTGCTGATCAAAGAAAAATTTACAGTGTAAGTTTCAGCCTAATTCTTAGCACTTGTGGAGCAGTTAAAAGATATTCTACTCTTCCCACCTGCTGGGCTCTTGTGTTACACCATGCATGGCAGTAATGAAGACAGATTAATACTATTTATTTGCTGACATTGACAAGAGTAGTCTGTCTTTTTTTTCCTGTATTTTGTCATTAAAGTCTTGTTTTTCATCCTCAAATAGCCCCAAGACAATGCACTGTACTAATTAAGTAGAAACAACATAAAAAACCAACCCAACCAAGAAAAGTCCAACAACAATATTAATAGGCTGGATGAAATCAAAAAAGGCAACAATATCTATTCAGTGCTGACAATCCAGGCTTAACATACTTCTGGGGTAGAGAACAACAGAAGAAGATGGGTCTGGATTTTTATAAAGGTTTCCTTTCTTTGAATTAATTTTCAGGGATCCCTGGACATCAAGCACTATAGGTAAATAAAAAACAAAACAAACAAACAAACAAGAAATCAAAACCCAAAACCAAACCAAACCAAAAAACTAAACCAAAGCAATAACAGCAAAGCTGTGTGGGTCATGCATGCAGCACAGGAGCACAGTGCACAGGGAGGCTGTCAAATCTGCAAATTAGTTTTTCACAGCCTAGCTAGACTAAGACAGAGCTGACCTGATCCCACAGTGGCTACAGTCCTGCTTTGTGCTGGGATTTTGAGTGAAACACCTTCAATGCTCCCTTTCTAGTGGTGTTTCAGTGATTTGATGAATCTATGAAAAGAGCTGTAAGATGCTGTCCTGACACAGGATGTGCTTGGGCATCCCAAACCTTGATAAGAGAACAATGCCACTGTGCCTTTATAATCCATGTGCAGCCTGAGACTTTCCCTGTCTGCCAGTGGTGGTATAAGTCTTACTGAAAGAGGCAGGCAAAACATGCCACAAAGAAAATAGTAATACTTTTAGGTACAGTTTTAATTACAATGACAAAGATGATTGATTCTCACACATAGAAATAAATTTACTCTGATGCTTGTGCTTATAAGACCCAGACCCTAAGTATGAAATTCTTGGCTTGCTTCTAAGTTCTTGAGCTGGCTGCTTTCATCTGTTTTATTTTTCTTTTATTAGGAATTAATTAAAGCTATCAAGCTCATCTTTCTGACTAAAGTTAACCTCCTCTGCTTAGATATGTATAGGCAGAACTTACAGCTGCAAGCAGTATAAAGTCTATTTTAAAACTATTTTTGATTTTAAAGGGTCACTGCCAAGGTGATTAGCATGAAATCCAAATGAGCTTTCAACATCCCTGCTTCACTCTGCTGCTGATTTCACTGGCAGAATCTGGCCAGCAATACCAGTTTTAAAACCCAGCCTTCGAAACCATGACACGGCAAAAGGCTTCATGAAGTCCAAGGACATTTTGTCTGCTGTAGCACTCCTGTCAGCTGTCACTGTCCCTTCTCAGGAGAAGTTAATCAAATTTGTTCAGCCTGACCTCTGCTTCAGCCAGCCTGGACCTGTCTAAGGCTACACCTGCCCGGTGCTCCCCGTCAGGCTCCTGCTCACCGCTGCAGCCAGGCTTGGCTCCCTCCCAAACCAGAGTGCCAGGTCAGCTCCTCTCCCTGTCCAGACCCTCATCTGCCTCCTCCAGCTGGCAGGGATCCAGCCTTTCTGCCTCTTCTGTCCCCCTCCTTCCTCATCTAACTTGGAGATAATTGGAATTTCTACTTTACTTTATCCTCTATGAAAAAGGGTGGATATGTATGTTTCCCAAATTCAGTGGTTTCATGATTATCCATCATCACTAGCCAAAATCCAGCTGCAGGGACTATGGGGAGGGATGAAGACCTTCCTCAGCACTAGGTTGTAAAATCTTCCTTTTATTTCAAATGTTTATTCACCATTAACTTCATTTCCTTTCACTCAGATCAAGTGCATTTATTATGTGGAGAGCTGGTAGTGATGTTTTTAATTAAGGTTGTCTAATAATTTCCTTCATAGCATTTGGGTTTTGGTATAGTTTATAACCCCAGGAATGTTAATCATTCTGAGCTAAATTTTCCATGCTTTGTTTTTGCCTAAAGTGGAATTGAATATGAGATCATCAGCTATCCTGCTCCTGCATTCTATTTTTCTTCCCCAAAATATTCTCTTGTTTTAATAAAGTGCAGTAGTCTGGGAGCCAGATGATCATAAATTGCACTTCCATAATTTCTACTCCATAATGCTAATAATCCTGTGCAATTGTATCTCTAATCAAGCAAGGTGTTATGCATTTTTTGCATAGAAAGCAGAAAACCATCAGTCCATCAGCTTAATCAGTGAAGCAGTGAAGGTTTTCAAAGATTGCGCAAGGTCACCAGTGCAAACTGGGATTAAACTTCATGGAAGAAATGTGATGTTGTTTTCCGTACACAGTTGCCTCTAGAGTGCTTGTTTTTGCAAAATATTAAGCAGAAAAAGCCAAGACATGAAAAGATCTTGTGTAGCCATCAGACTTTTACACTGACAGCAGAGGATGTAATGCATCCCATATAGCACATCAGAGACTCTTAGTTGAGGTGGGGCTACCAAGCCCTTCCTAACACTCATGATAGCTGGCTGAAAGCCTAAGAGCAAGTTTGCCAGATCAGCATGGGGAGTAACACATAATTTCTAAAGGTTTAAATAGAAAAGTTCTTGTCATTATTTTTTAAAAAAATTATATCTCTAATTTCCCTTTGTCTCTTCCCTTTCTTTACAAGGTTAAGATTACATGCAAAATGGAAATTCAGGATTGTGGATAAATTCTCACTCTTTTTTCTTCTTCAAGGTGTCCCCCTTGGGAAGAAGACTGCCCTCAAAAACTCTCCAGAACCTGTAAGACTCACTGAACTCTGGGGCAGAGACGGTGCCTAGGGCTGCTCAGCACCAGTAATTTGGGTGTGAGCTCCAGCAAGAACTATTCAGTTCTCAGAACTCCAACAGTGAGGCTGCTCTCTTTTATTCTATTTACTTCTCATGTCTTCAGTGAATTGACAGAAAGGCTCTCAAGCTTCACCTATACTCTCCCAGCATCCATCAGTTCAAAGCAGACATCTCTCACCTTTTCTCCTCCAGCATTTGGGTGCTCAGAGGTCTAAAGGAGCACGGGGAGTTCAGCCGGTGCTGATCACTTCTGCCCTCCGTGGTGAAGCAGAATTGTGTGCAGCTGTGCCCAGCCCCGTTTGCCTCAGCCATGAAGCAGTTCCATTGAAGTTACCCTTAAAGCACACAGGCTTTGCCCACTGTGAGGAAAGCTGCCTTCACCTTTGGCACTGAATTCAAGATCACTCACTCTCCTGCTTCTCCTATAATACTTGGGTCCAATGGATATAGCCTGACTTTAAAGTTCTCCTATTCTGTGAGGTTAACCTTCACTTTAATCCTCATACTTTCCATTCATTTTTGTGAGTGTGATTTCTTGAATATATCGGGTCACAATCTTCGGTGGCAGAAAGAGAAGGGATGAAAACCATTGTTAGACAAGAATGCTAATTCTGAGAGCGAGCATCGAGAGGTTGAGTCAGCCTGTGCCACATTGTGAGCGTTCAGCAATGCTCCATTCATTTGTGTGACAAGCCTCATTATGAGGAAGCTTTTTAAAAGCAATTCATTCTGAGGAAGCTTTGGATACAGTTCCAAAAGCAGAAAATAAAACCTAGGAGGACAGGGGGAAGCAAAAAGAGCAGGCAGCAGAAATAAGCAGGAAGGCATACAAAAATCAGCTCTTTTGCAAGTTCATTTTTTCATTATGTTTGACATTCTTTGGGAGACAGAACTGCTCTGCACACTTGTGGCCTCAGGCAGTGAAGCTGGAGGAAGATATTTCAAGAGCTGTAGAACACACACTGCTGTATAGCACAGAAAAGATATAAAAACTGAATTGACAAGATCGTGATGCTTACTTGCTCCTGGATTACGTCTGCCAAGGTAGTCTATTTTGAAGAAAATTGAACATAGTTCTAACTATTTTGCCACTTATTTGGACCTTTGGGTAGTGATGAAAAGATGTGGTATCTAAAGTCCAGTTGAAAAATAAAAGTCAAAGCCAATATAAAAAGATTAGACAAATTTCCCGATGAAAACAAGAAGTACCTGCAAGTTGTGTGTTATTTTCTGGGAGATGAGAGATGCTATCAGCAACAGTATTGATCAGACAACTAGAAAAATATATAACCTGATGAAGACCCATTGGTTCTAGCAACCTTTGTGACTGTCATTTTTAAGTTAATCTCACCATCACCAAGAAATTAAAATAAAACAAAGTGTTTTGTGCTCCCTCTGCTGTTCTGGAGCAGCAGGTAGCTGACAAATGCTATATCCAGAGCTCTGATATTTGACAAAATTCAGTGATGAAGAAACAGGAATAGCAAATTCTGACTTTCAGCATGGTTTTTTATGTAGCTGGTTTTGTTGTTATTAAACAAGTGAACTGGAAAGGCAATACGAATTTTAGTTTCCTTTTAGAAGCAAAGTCCATTTCTCTTTTTGAGATTGACAGAAAAATAATTTCTAACGTTTGTTGAACTACAGGGAACCTTGGAAAAATCCCCTCCTGGCCAATGCTTGGGGCAAGGCTGTGAGGCTGAATGGAAAACTGAATTGACAAATCCTTTCCAAATACTTGTTATTAAGATTTTCAGTCTCAGTTTAAGCTAATGATTGATTAGGCCTCAGCTAGACTTATTAGCCAAGTAGAATTGAGGATTTAACTCAGATGATCAGAGAATGTAAATAGAAAAGATATACTATTAAAAATAATTCGAAAGATAAAAGAAATAAAATAGTGTTTTCATAAAAAGGAAATTTGTACTCGTTGGGTTTACAGGAAAAACCAAATGAGTTTGAGATGGTTTGAAGTGTTCAACACCAGGCTGGATGGGGGCCTGAATGACCTGGTTTAGTCCATGTTGGAACTAAACAGTCTTTAAGCTCCCTGCCAACCCAAGTCATTATATGATTCTCTGGTGTTCTGGCTTTGGTGCAAAGAAAGATTTTTCTGCCCTTCATAGCATCCTCAGGTCTTAAAAAGAGGGATAATTCCTCTCACATGGCAATGGCACTTCTGCTGCAGATCCTGCAGGACGAGGAAAGAGCGCCCTCAGAGTAGAGGGTGACCTCATCAGTCTTTTTGGTAAAAAATGAAAAGGGATCAGAAGTCCAAAGGGACTTCTGAGATGACATAGATATGAGTTAAACAGAATGAAGCACCTCTTAACTTTCAGAAGAACAGAAGCTAACCTTTCTCACATAAAAATTGTATCAGTAGAATTTTTATATCTGATTAAACACGGGGTTTGGTTCCAGCAATAACTCAAGGGAAAATATGCATTGTAAATACAGAGTGGAATAAGGAAAGTACATGCATAAACATCAGTGACATATATAACCCCAACTTCCTCACTGGGAACTTGTAATGTTCTCAAGCACCAAAGTAACAACCAGCTTGATGTTGGAATACATTCTTTTGGTCCTAAGCTATAAAATAATATTCCTCTACCAGAACATGCATAGTTGTAGTACTTTAAACAGGACTACTTTGTTCTGTTTTTCTATTGTTTTACTACTCCTGCTCTGGAACTGCATCCATGCAATCCACACGGACCACAGTTGCAGGGATCAGCTGGGGAGTTCTCCTTTGGTGGCATAACTGAAAACCAGCCTCATCCCAAGGCAGACACAAGGCCCCCAAGGACAAGGAGATCACATTAGCAGAGCACTTGTGTAAACAACTGGAGAACCAGGCCACCTTCTTGCTGCATCCCACAGCTCTGACCTTATCACGCTCCTCATCACTTATAGAATTGTTCTTAGCAGCAATTTCAAAGGGATATAAAAGATCTTCCTCCAGCAAAGAGACTTGCATAAAAAGACATGAGAAAATTCCACTGGCCTTTTGATTAACTCTAAGGCACAGAACTTGCTAACATAATGAAGCATGACACATCATCAGGATGCTGCATTTATCTGGAGAAGTGTCAAACAGCACAGCTTCATGAAGCGTGAATAGTGCACACTACGGAAAGAGAAAAAGATTTAAGTTTTATTTCAACCTCAGCTACCAGCCCACCACCCCTAGGGTAGAGATACTTCCATAGCCAAGATTGCATAGTTTAGAAAGCTGCACAAAATATTATGGCATGAATAACAATGAAAGCATCCAACTCAGACTTCTGCTTGTTGGAAATAGCAGGTAAATTCCATCCTTTCTATGATAATAGTTTTCTTTCTTTAAGGGTACCCTAAGAAAAATTAATTCTTCCTTTAAAATAAAATGGACAAGGAATAACACAAAAATTGAACTACTTACATTATTAATATCATTCAATTTTATAAGAGAAAGGTAATTTCAGGGAATATTTTCCTTGTGATTTGCTGAAAAATGTGTTTTTAATGGGATGTATATGCTTAAGTGTTCTGAGAGTTCAGGGTGATGATGTACAGCTGTGTCCTATTTCCCTCTGTGAAAATTACAACATCTATGAATTATGTTTATAACATCCCAAAGCCAGAGAGAGAGATCAGATCTGGCAGCATTAGGGTCTAATTTTAGAATGCACCCAGTTGCCTGATAATCATTTACACCAGAGATGCTACTATGCTTTCTTATGAACTGCAGCTTATTATTGGTAATATATTACAGAAAATAAACCCTGTCCTCATTTCTGCTGTGACTTTTGAATGGCTGGAGCCATGAGAAAGGAGCCTCTGCTTTTGGAGAAACAGCTTTAATTCCAGGACTAAGATTCAGGTCAGGTCTTAACCCAGGTGATGGAAGTCACCTAAAAGAGTCTGGGCCAGCTGCTGGCCTGTTCTCCCCAAGAGACTGAAGAGGCTGTGACCTTCACAGCTGCTTTTGGGCCATCCTCCCCTTCCTCTAGGACCACTTCCAGTCTGGTTTGGAAACCTGCTCACAGCTTTTTTTCCTTCTATGCAAGTCATATTTAAAAATTATCTGGTTCCACACTTGGTTTTTTTCTAGTCCCCTTTTGACTAATAAGACATTACTATTTCTGGTGAAAATATCCTTTGCTGTCTTGAAGATTCTATATTTGGCCTTATCACAACCCCAAAATGATGCAATGTGCTATTTTAATGGAAAAGTCTCTACCAAATAGGCAACAGAGCTGCTAATATCTCATTCTTAGCATTGTCACAATATTCATCAGGGCTATGCAGGGATTTGGAATTAATTATTTCAAAGAGGTTTCTCTTCTGGAATTTTCAAGCATCTTCATCAAGGTTTGAGTAAAATATTCTTAGGCCATTACCTGAATTTCATCTTCTTAGAAACAAAAATTACACAACTGGAATAATAATAAGCAAAATTAAAAGGAGAAAAAAAAAACCCAAGCAACAAAACCAAAAACCAAACCATAACTGTATATAGAGCAGGCACTAAGACTCTTTTTCACCTGAAATAATCAGACCAATTTCATCCCTTTTGTACCTAATCTAAAACAAGTGGAAAGAAAACATAAACACCATCCTGAAATGCTGCAGAAGAATTACCAGGGTAGTGATACTTGATCACAGTGCCCAGTTATTTTCTACATATCAATTCCTGCACAGTATGGTCTGCTTGAGAGGTGTGAAAGACCAACAGCTGTAAAAACAGAGCAATAGTTGCACTGAAGTTTCACACCTGCATGCGGAGACTCCTTCATCAACTGCATGAACTTTGTCCTTTAACTATAGGGCAAAGGGGCTTTTAAAGTGTCATGCTGCTGTTTCCTCAGTAAACAATGGGCATAATTAAAGCTATTAAGTATCCTTCAGGAAAAAGGCTACCAGTATTAAGGTGGAAAAAAATATGGCTTAGCTCTCTGGATTTGTAATTCTTATACCAGAGGTGATAAACCGCTACCAAATTAAAAAAGAAAAGAAAAAAAAAAAAAAAGGCAGTAGTAAATTTTTGTTATTGCATGGAAAATGGTTTACAATACTCAGCTGTAAATGCAGTTCATAGTGAAGGCTTATGAATAAATAGGCTTTTGACAAGAAAAGTTTAGTTTAGTACAGCAGAATATTTCACTGGACTGCACTGCACTGAGAAAGCAGAGCTACCTACAGACCTGAAATAACATAGCTAGAGAAAAATATGTGAGTTAGCAAAAACACTTTGAAACTGTGACTTTAAAACTAGATATAGTTGTAAAGTGATATATACTCCGTGATATAGTAATCACTTGCTATTCTCAAAGGAGACTAAGATGTAGAAGAAAAAGAGGTGTAATTTATCATTCTCTGAGCATTCTTTTTTTAGCAGAAAAATGATGCTGACTGCAAGAATTTAGTTTGGGTTTTTCTTTTTTTTTTTTTTCCAAAGCCCTCAGCTATGTAAATGATACAGACCATATTGATAAATTATTAAAATGGAATGGAACAAACCCCAAAATAGGAATCTGTGGCATCAGCTGTCCAAAACAGAATATGTTAATCTTTCATTTAGAAACTTCCAGCAGGTTGAGTGAGTTATTCCATGCTGCAGGAATGCCTTTGGGATGTGCTCCTGCTGGCATTCTTGTACCACCTGCTTGGGAAGTACCGTGCCACGGGCCTTAGCATTTGCACAGACTTATGTGAGAGGAAAATGTCAGCTTCCATCTGATGTCTCAGTTTGTAGCTACAAAAGCCCTGCCTGCACAAGCCAGACCTGGTTTAAGAAGGCAAGACTGTGACTCTTATTGGAATCTGCATCCTGACTTTTCCATCTAGCAAAGCGATTATGTGGTGAATGAACAGTAGATTTCATGCATGTGAAATGAGATTTATTCTACACTAGCTACTAAATGGGGCTCCAGAAACATTGCCCCCTCAACTTCAGGCTTAAGGCTTTAAAAGCTCCCTATTAGAAACACTTTTTTCCCCCAAATCTATTCAGTTATTGGTATGTCTTCCTTTTAAAAATATTTCCCATGTCATGGCTGAAATTATTTATACAATGATAGACCTTATGTTCTCCCCCTGCTCTTTTTATAAACAATATTTTTAAATCTCGAGGGAAGTGGTCTGAAAAAAGTTTTATGTACAGTGTTTAGACTGGGGAATGACTAGAGATAAGGTATCTGGAGAATAAAACTAACTGCACCCTAAAGGTTATAGAATAACAATAATATATGAAAAAGTAAGCATTGAAAATTGGAGAGGTCAACAGAACTGAAATTGTAACTTAACACTTGAGGTAGAAAATATGTGTGCAACAATCCTGTATTGTGAAGGAACTACACTAAACTGTTATGGTGAATACTTTTCTTGGGAGCAGGTGGCTGGTGAAGTAAATAGTTTTCCATTTTGGTTTTTACATTCTCTTTGATTAAAAAATCACTTGTGTACACAGAATATCTTAAAAGGAAGGCCACCAAAGCTGGTATATACCAGTGTTTTACTGACATGGAACTGGTTCTTTCACCACAGGAAAGAACTATTACCTATTTAAGTAACACTTGATCTGCTTGCTCTTTGATGCATCTGCACCACATCTTATTCAGGGCAGCTACTGTGTGTACCCCATGATATTGAGTGCTGTAGCCAATTGCATTTCTATCACTAAACAAAAGCTACTTCCTTCTCAGAGCAGGAGGCAATAACAGCTGAGAGTTTAGGAATCAGTATTTTAACTGAATCAGTATTTCAGAAATCTTACAATCTCCTTTGAGTACTCCTGACAGGATACAAAGTTCAATATTCAGGGACTCAATCAGGCACTTCTCTGAAAAAAATTAATGTTTGTTAACTACAATCATGGAATCATTTAGGTTGGAAAAGACCTGTGAGGTCATCTAGTCCAACCATAAGTGTAACAGTGCCAAGTCCAACACTAAACCATTCCCCTCAGTGCCACATTTACACCTTTTTTAGGTACCTCCAAAGGTGCTGACCCTACCTCTTTCCTGGGCAGGCTCTTCCAATGGTGACAACTCTTTCTATGAAACAATTTTCCATAAAATCTGGAATTATCCCCTGGCACAACCTGAGGTGGTTCACTCTTGTCCTATTACTGGGAGAAGAGACCAATCCCCACCTGATTCCACCCTCCTTTCAAGGCATTGTAGAGAACAGTAAGGTTTCCCTTGAACCTCTTTTTCTCCAGGCTCAACCCCACCAGCTCCCTCAAGCTGCCCCTCACAGGATTTGTGCTCCAGACCCTTCCCCAGCTCCATTCCCCTCCTCTGGACCTCCATGTCATCCCTCACTTCCATGTTTTTCCTGTAGTGAGTAGCCCAGATTAAAACAAGGGATTCAAGGTGCTGCCTCACCAGTTCCCAGTACAGGGGACAAATGAAAAAAGAATAAACAACAAAAAGGGAGGCCTGAATATGACCTTTGAATACCCCAGACATTAAAAAACCTCAAACAATGAACCACAAGTCCTCCTAGGAATATGTAAGCTACCACAGTAAAAGATGATTTCTAAGCTTGATGCTTTATTGAAGAGAGAGCATGGGAACAGATCCATCCTAGTAAGTAGTTACTTAACTTTTATGTTTTCTTGCTGTTCATTCCAATGCATTTACAGCAACTCACCTAAACTACATTCACTCTGAAAAATTAAGCCCTGGTGCTGCATTTCAATCTTAAGAATTTATTTCATTGCCAGATGCTAGAAGGACACAGGAAATAAACACTTGAAAGCAGACAGAAGCTTTTTGTACCCGGCTTACTTTACAGCTCTAAGATTTTCTTTTTGCACATACCATAAGCCTGTAAATCCCATATTCCCAGATTACTAGAAATAATTTCCAAGTACCTGAGTATTTTTCTAAGATTCTGGTTACTTCTCTGTAGCCGGCAGCTCGGGTTTACTGCATTTAAGAAATAAACAAAGCAGTTTTAAACAACATCATTTTAAAGACAAATCACCTTTCTGAATCTCCAAAGAAGCAATCTTTCTCAGACACAGGAAGATCTATTGTCCTCTCATCCCTAGGCACAACTTCCATTAAAGCAGATCAAGAAGGGAATACATTTTCTTGTATTTGGGTTTTTAAAACTATCTCAAATAAGACCCATGAAGAATATTAAGGCTGTTCTAATGGACAAGCCATTAAAAAAGAGAGCAAAGCACATACATTTTGTTGAGCAGGAACAGCAATATGTGACACATTGGTTGCTACACTAGCACAACTCCATTTTACTGGCTTCAGTGTATCACCCTTGTCCAACAGCACCGAGGTGAAAAACAAAAATCAAGAAAAATAAAAAAATCGGGATATAAGACTCAGGCCCACAGCAGAAGACCAGCAATGGGATTCATTGTGGGATCTCTGCAGTCAGCTAGAAAAATCATGGAAAGCAATGAGAGGCATAGAGGTATCAGGAACGTCCCATTCTCCTTGTAGATAACCTTCATTTAAAGCCCACTAACCTGTTTCTGCCTCAGGATCCATAACACAGAAATTTTAACTTCAGTGATACAGTAAGCATGAATATTGGGCTAATATAGAATTTTTTCTCCTTCCACCATGGAAGCCACAGATGTTACTTTGTGTTTTTATATGCAACAGCTTCACAATCAGCTTCAGACAGAATTGGAACAGGTGGGAACTTTAAAAATGTATGACCACCAATTTGTACGCCAGGAAATGCTGACTTAATTTAGAAACATTCAGTGGAAAATAAGATAATGTCACCTTCTGCTTTTCTCACTTTTTAATGTGCTCCTGGAACAACCAGCAGTGAATATACACACATAACATACAAATATATGCTACATACCCTATGTAATCTATCTGCACTATTTCTTCTAAGAGGGGAACAAAGACCATTCAGTACTCAAAGCCTGACAGATATTCTCAGCACCCCAGAGTAACTGCCCTCTATGTGCTCCGTTTGTTTTGGAGTGGAGCCAGATAAAACACTCAAAACTTAAGTTCATTTTTTTTCCCCCAAATGCTTCTGTATTCTTTTACACTGTTATAAAGAAGAAAACACATTATGTAGTGTCCTCTAATACTATGGGTTCATTGTTCACAGACAGATTGAAAGCTGTCTGGGAATAAATCAAAATAAAGATTTTTTTACCAAGTCACCAAAATCTAAACATTTTTTGTTACAACTTTATACTTGATATATAGAGCATTTATTTTATATAGTATCGGTGTTAAAGCTCTTTTATCCCTTCCTTCTGTTACCACATTTGGGAAGGGGCAACAAAGCCCAATGTGTTCTAATTTTTGACCAGCTTCCTTTATGTTTATAGTATTTCATGCCATACCTTTTGGGTCTGAATACGCTATTCAGAAGGAAAATTGTGTCCATCCTACTGATACTTCTGTCCTTTGGCTCAATCAGTTAAATTTTGTCTTCTGTGGTGGATACACTCAGCTCCTTAACTAAACTAGGAGCAGCTTGGTACAAGCTCCAAAGGAGGCAAAGGGCTGAGCTGTAACCAGGCCAAGAACCTCTCCAGTTCCAATTTGTTGTCTGCAAACCCCTCAGGAGCAGAGTGGCACAGGAAGCATCAGTGCAGATGAGCTTGGAACAAGATCACGCGATCAGCGCATAAATTGTGGGTGGCTTTTCCCAGACTCATTGATCAAGGAACAAAGAAACTTGTGGATATGAGGAGTCTCATGCATACCTTTCCCACCCCATGTAATCTGACTTCAAGCCAAGCACTTTATTCCATAATTATGACAGTCTAAGCAAGCCTCCTTCAAGATCTCCCTGCTAAGCAGCATGGCTGCACCAGTGATCTCCCCTTGAGCTTGGACACCCCTCCAGGTTCTCCTTGAGGCAGAGACACCTTTTACCAACAGCAAAACTTTGGTAAGTGACCAGTATAATTAGTAACCTTCTATGGTAGTGCACTATGATTTTATCTTTGTCTAATTTTGATTTTTTTTGTCTTGTTCAAATGATTGTGCAATACAGTAATGGTAATATCACCATTGAACTTTGTTAAGCCATGCTTTAACAACATATTTCAATTAAAAAAAAAGTTTGTGACACTGTAGCTTAACTACTGAGAAGAATTACATATAATGACAGTTTGTTATTTCTTAGGTCAAATGTATTTGGTTTAGTCATTGATTTAAAAACAATTCACAATAAGAATTATTTCCCCAGAACTCAATGGAAGAAGGAAAACAATCAGTTTCCTTCCTAAGTATTTCCAAGGCTGTTTCTTAATAGTTTCTGTGTTAGAGAGCAGCCCTCTTTCTCCAACTACAGCAATAACAGCAATCTCTTTTACATGAGAATTTTCTTCTCTACAACCCACAAACAGGGCAGATTTATCTGCCTGTCTTCTGACTCTCTACTTCTGCATTGTGATGTACAAATACAGCAGAATATTACTTATGTTGATCAAAGCCACTACTGTTTTATTCCTAATTCAGCAGAGCAGTGATATTAGTACCTATTCCCATGTTACCACTCATCCAGAAAAAAAAGATTTTCAATTTCTAATGTCGATAGTGATTTTTTTTGTCCAGTCTCTAGTCCAGTCAGTGGTTGGTATGTAGGAGTGTGTGCACTTGCTGTAGACTCTGAAGTGCAAAGGACTTGTCATAACTTACTTGCAGGGCCTCACTGTGCTAATCTGATTTTGCAGTAACTCTGTGGACTAAGTTGTTTTGGTAAAACTACTTAGTAGGATATTAAAATATGAGCAACTGTACCATTTGGCACAATTCTTCATCTGAATCAGTCCTATTAGCATATCATAACATATTCCCCTACTTTATCACATTCATTATTTTCTTCATTGCACCATTCAAGAAAAGAGTACCTATGTTTGAACAGTAAAATTAGGGACCTGAGGCTTGTTTAAGGTCTTTCTGGTAACTTCTGGGCTCTTTGTGCTTTTTTTGTGCTTTTTGTCTTTTCTTTTTCAAGGTTATGGAGCAGATAAGACAGACAAGAGATTGAAATAAGGAATTGCAATAAGTAAAATATTATCCTCATGTATAATTGGAAGGTACTGGCTTTTCTGCAGTGCTGGTGCCTTTTTCAGATAAAAACAGTAGACTTTTAATACCACATCACATAGCTGAAAAGATATTATGTATAAATATGCCTAAACTGTTTTGAAATTTAACATGTATACTTTTGCCTCCTGAGTGATTTAAGGGTTTTGAAAAACTCTTAACAGATATTTGGTATAAGGACAAATGCTGGTTAGGTGAAGTCTCCTCATTGCTTGAAGTCAGGTATGGTTTACTGGTATAGACATACAAACAGAACGTTGTGCTGCTCTCACAACGCCTGTTGACAACAACCAACTTCTCCTAATAATGCTTACACATTTCTCAAAAATGCCCCAGTGGCTTCAACATGAAGGCTTTCATAGTTAGAGAAGCATTGTGAAGAAATACATGCTTAAGTCATCAAACCACAAACGTTTCTGTGTTAGAGAAATCCATAAGAAACCATTTTCATCACCCTTGGTCATACAGAAGAACACAGGAAAGTTGGTGACACAGACCTGGTGCTATTGCCTACTGCCATCCAAACAGTGGCTGTTTTGCTAATGTGCTGAAGGCTTGTGTTCCATCAGTTCCGTGTGTTTCAAGGTTTGCCTTTGTGTTGCATGAGTTGCCTTTAGCAGTAGGATTTACCAAGTCAACACACATACTAAAGAATTCCTTTTCCTCGGATGGGGAAGGTCTCAGCTTCAGCAGTGACCCTGCTCCCAGTACAGGGGGGCAGGGCCACTCTGCCTTCACCAGAAGAAAGAAATTATATACCACCTTGCCTAGCACTGCTACCTAACACAAATATCCAGAAACTCATTATTTAAACCATATTAACCATAGATATTTTTTTCTCCCTTGCGTTATATGCACTGTGCTAAACTGAATGTTTCTTTTTATAGTGTGTCGTCCCATTTTCTGATTTGAGTTCTCTGACAAGTTTTTTCTTTGTTGCAGTAAGATCCCTCCCAGTAAAGAGGGCTTCAGCCTTTTTTAAAGAGAGTGAATGCTAGGTACTTTCATAAATAGAAATACTTCAATTATTCTTTGATTCTTTTGCACCCCTATAACATGCTGGAATTTCATTTAGAAAACCATCTCCATATAAAAACATATCATTTGGCAACCTTAATGCAGACTTTTCTTCTGTTTATGTGAAATATGCAGCTATTTCACCTAAGTATTTTAACCTAGACTCGACATTTTTTACCATCATTCTTTGGTTCACAAGCTTAAAAAAACCCTCTTTAGATCTATTTCCCTGCTGTCATATTTTCCTTTAGATATATTCTGAAGAAAGCCTCTTTTTGTGAATTGAAAAATGTCATTGCATGCTTTGTACTGTCTAATTTTTTTATCTTATTAATGCCAATAGTATAATGTATTTGAACACCACAATATTTTCATAAGATTCATTGGGGGTCTACTTTTTTCCAGCACTACTCTAATGTTCAGATAATGAAGCGTGGGGGCTGAAATAGATAGCCTGCTGACCACCTGAACCCAGAAAGATTAAAATGTATGATTCAAAGCTGTTTGAGGGCTATACCTTCTGGAAGAAAGATTCCTGTAGTGCTCTATCATTAACATCTAGACACTCCGTACTGGAGAACTCTGATGAAAGCAGGAATTCAATTGCTGCACGTAGCCAAAAATACACATTCAGGCAAAATGCTAGGGACAGGAATAAGGGTTACTGAGATACATTTATACTATTAATTAAGCTCTTTGAAGACATTCATTTTTCTTTGGTAAAGATTAAACATTTAGGTAGCTCAAAAGTGAACAAGTAACTGAAGCAAAGTACCACCTCTGGTATTCTCATAAAAGAGGCAGAAAATGGCACCAACAAATATCAAACAAGAGAACAAATGCAATATGCTGATAGTAACACTTTCTGTGAAATTTTAACCTCCAGAAATTAGGTGTCAAGAAAAAGGAATAATTAGTGAATTGGAATACAGGCAGTAGTAAGATCAACTACAGTAAATACATTGTTACCAGAAATTATTTTTTGCAAACATACTGGTGACAGACAGGGAACTGCAGGGGATTTTCAAAATTTCAAATTGCAGGTTTTATGAGAGCTATGAAGTAGGTGGAAAGCACAAAAGATTCAACAACAGTAATTTTCATCATAATTGGCTTTAATAATGAAAGTTGTCAAAAATCTTAAAAGAAAATTTGCGCATGTCTAATTACTTTGATAGAGCTGTAGTCAATGACTTTGGAAGCAATACCTTGTCTTTGGTTTTTTCAAGACTCCTAGAAGTTAAAGACTGTCCTGTATCATAGCCTAGGTATTTTCTGTAGACTGTCAGAAGAGATGCCCTCTGTCTTCCAACAGTCAAAGCCAAAAAACTCTTGTCTCTTTGTCAGGTGACTTATTCAGTTCACTGAGGTTGAGGCTTTACTGAATTTTCAAAATAAAATTTACAGACAGCTGAACAAGACCATAACCTGTACTACTTGAAAGAACATATTTTATTATCAAAACACAACAACATTAATGAATGCTATTTTATTCTGAATGTAACTGCCCTTTGTTATCTTAAATATGCTTTGTATCTTGTTTTCTTACATCAAACACATACTGTGATTGCAAAATTCAATCTTTCTGGATTACTTCCTCAATGTTGTGTCCAGATATATCACACAAACTCTCTGATGAGGACCATTTATTGTACCTGAGAGCCCTGAGAATTTGCTTCTGTATGGAATATTGCTGCCAAGTCAGAGTCATCTGCACTTCAGAGGAATATAAAGTGGTAAAAATCAAATTCTGTTTGACACCTTGATCATGCCTCAAGGCTACAAATCTGATGGTTTTTCATTAGTGAAAAACATTGTGTTTGTGAGAACAGGTGGAATATGACAATTCAAGATGTTCCTAAAATGTAGTAAAAGATAAATAGACTTCAGTGTCTTTGACAGGTACTTCTAAGAGATAACTATAACCACTTCAGTCTCGAAGGCTTTTTGGCCATGAATGAAACTTTTGGTAATCTATAGGCATTGTGACAAATTGTCAGCTCTCCTGCCTTATTTTTAGGCACACTTGAGTTCAACCTACCCTCTCTGCTCTCCAGGCTATTGGGAGACTTCTTTAGCAGTTGCAGAGTTGGATGGGTTGCTGTTTATCTTGCTGTGAAGTAGAGTTTTCTCACATAGCAAATCATCTTACAAGGTGTTAACATCTCCCATTCCCACTCATCAAAACACTTACCACGAAACAGATGCACCAAAGACGAACCAAGTTTGAGCTCATAGTTTAGTTACCAGGCTTCACTTTCAACAGATCTATGTAGATCTGTGTAGACACAATTCAGATAAGAAGGTAAAGCTGAGCAGACCAAGGAGCAGCAATCTGCTGTCCTCTAAGTGCAGCTGAAATGAAGTGTACTTCCTCTCCTATATACTGAAACTATATGGTATTTTGCCCTGGCCAATCAAAAGGAGAGGATATCAAGATTTGCTCTATTTTTACTAGCTGTTCATGGCCCCATGAGTTATTCCCTCCTACAGCATCACTGCAGAATTTAAATGTCCTGTACGTAGAAGAGTTTTCACTGCTTCTGTGCCCTACATCAGAGTAGGAGCTCTCTATGGCATGCAGAGCCACCAAAGAAAGACTGTGCTAAAAGATGGGGAGGAAATGTAAACTGTACAAAAGCACACAGCTGGATAGGTTTTCAAGGCCAAAGATGTGCTTATGGGTGAAAGAAATTCAAAAGTAGCATTCAAGTTTGGTACCACCACCTAATATTCTCCTATTTGTAATAATTTGTCTTGAAAGAGGCAGAAGAATTTGATTTGCCATAGCTGAACTATGCTGGCTTCTTTTGAAGTATTTGTCCTGTTAATCCTCATAAACTCTTAACAGTCCAAAATGATCATTGCCAGGTACATTAGTATGTTATTACTAGGATGAATCCTTTCAGTTGTGAGTCCTCCAGGAATTTTAGCAAAAAATGTTTGCCAAGGAAAGATCACAAATTGAAGCACCTGCTTTACACTAATAAATTCACTAGGAATGTCTTTCTTCCTAAAGCATAATGAGTAGTCATGAGCTTTTATCACTATGGGACTAAAGAGAACTAGTTTGACAGTTCTGCCTTCAGTCCTCTTCACACTTATTTTATATCAAAATAACTCCTCTGACTTCACTGAGATTGCTGCTGCTTTGTACCAGGTTTCGAAAATAATCATATCCAAATTCTTTTATCTCAACAATGTCCTCACTTTTCTTACACATTTTAGGAAAACCTGAGGGAACTGTGACTAGGACCACCCCTGGTTTGTGTGTGCTCCTTTGAATGGAAAAGCTAAGTTATACTTTGCAAACTCCCTCAATGGCTTGACAAGAAGGGTTACAATTTAGGGCTGCTGCTTTTTGGAAGATGTCTCTCTAACTTGTTTAAGGCCTTTCATTAGTACTTAGAAATCCTTTAATCAGTGCCTTCTCATGTAAGTAAGTGTAAGTCTCATGTAAGTAAAAAACTCATCCAAAGAGCTGGTTGAGGGCAAGACAGTCAGATTTTGCCAGCTCTGCAGTTACATGCCTGCATAATTTCTGCTGCTTTGTACATATGCACCTGAGGAGAAAAAAGTGTACCTATAGGAGGTACTTCAGGCAAATATTTCACCCAAAATATACCCAGGCACCTCACATGACAGCACAGAGAAAGGGAATTTTCAGACTATATTCAGGGCTGCATACAAGAGCTTGCTAACCACATTCATGTTTGATTAGTACATGTATAGGGTACTATTGGTATTAATCAAACTGTGACAGGGCTGGATATTATTGCTGAAGCATTTAATTTAGACATAAAGGGGAAAGGTTTACCTGGGAACTCTTTGTGCAAAAAACCATGTTGAGAAGCAGACAGCAGTCCCCATACTTGAGAGAGCACATGGATGCATCTGTGCCTGTCCGTGACATGGGGGCTCCCAAAGGAGATTCACTGAGATCCCTTTGTGGGTTCATGCAGGTGCAGTTGCAAATTTCCTCCACTTAAAAAGATGTGCTTTTTTTTGCAGGCAAATCCTCACTCTGTCTCCTCATATCAAATAACACATAATACGGATTAAATTAGGAGAAAACCCCATAATTTGCTTAGCTTTTGTGGGGGCTGCTTGCAATAATTTCAAGCCTAACATAATTTGATAACTATTTTCTTTCCACTGCTTTATGAAAAGACTCTCAAACAAAGCAGAGCTGGTGAAATTTCTTGTCTACAGTCATTTCAGATAAATCAAATAAATTACATGGCCAAAAGGTTACACAAATTATTTAAACATGTGAGTTAAGTCTTATGGGACCCATAAACATTTCTCAATGATGAAACATAACAATAAGAGTTTTCTTTCTGGAGGTTATGCTGAGGTTCTCTTGGATTTTTTATATAGAAAACCATAAAAAGTGGTTCCTGGGATATATATATATTAAATTAGGTTCTCTCCACTCCTTACTTGTAGCTAATATTTCACTAAAATCTAATAGCATTATAGCTATAAACAATACAATATTATCCATACAGGGATATGTTGAATGCTTACTAAAGCACTGAAAAAAACCAGAAAATAGTATCTGGTTATTTGACACAGGAAAAAAAAAGAGATACATATTAGAATTTCTTTAAAACATTATCTGTCTATTTTTCAGTGTCTGAGTAGTGTGCAACAAAAAAGGATCATTAAACAAAGTAAAATACAATGGGAAATTCAAAAATTGCAATTTAATCTGTTGCAGAACAGTTAATTTATATTTCTATTCCCGGTTTACAAAGATCCCAGTCCCCTGTTCTTATTGCTATTTCAAAGTTCCCAACCATGGCATCCCTTCCCTTTGTAGATGCAGTTTCCTCAGTAAGTACAAGCTAACATCCATCAAACATCACATGATGAGCAAACAGATTTAAACAACCTTTCACTTCCTTCCAGGCTAAATACTTCTGTGGCTTATGAAACAGGATTAACAACACTAATACATTAAAAATGTTCTGCAACATCTAAACGTTGGATTTTGATGTACAATAGGTATCTGCAGAAGTAGTAGAGAATGTTCAGATTATTACTTCTCAGAACCTGATCTTGCATCTTTGAAGAAAATAAGAATTAAATCACCACAATTCTTGCAGAAAACGCCGTGTTTTGTAAGGTCTTTATACAGGGTTAGTCGTTTTGTAGTCTTTGTAAGGGTTGATAAGAATTGTATCTGGAGCCACTGTCAAGATACATATCCAGAGGTTTTTATTCCAAAGCATAGACTTGATCTCTTGCTCAGGAAAATATTACTACAGATTTCAATATGTAAATGTTACAGTATCAATTATTTATGGAAGGAAATATTGAGAATGAATAGCAAAACACAAACCACCATGGAAAGGTATATAGATTCAACAACGTTGATAGATTTCTTCTTGTTGTCTTGGACAAAAATTGCAAATAGAAAATAGTCACAAAATTATAGATTTAAAACCACTAAAATTCAAGCCCTAGTAAATGAAACTATTTTTTCTTGTCATCCCTCAGGACCACAATGTTATTACATAAGGGAAACAGAGGAATAAGACGTATTGTTTCTACAACTAAATCTCAGAAACTATTTATGTATTTTATAAAAATCAGATCACCTAGGGGTTGTTTTTCTCTGGATGGTATTCTTAAATTTATTCACTCTAAATATATGTTTCCAATATTCCTGCTTTGAAGAGAATGCAACATCTCAGAAAAAATGTTTAATGCCAGCTATTTTGTGTCATCCTGTTGATAATTTGCCACTTTTACTGTTGCACTTTCACACACGTGAACAAAGGGATTATTTCAATTGTTTATTTCTTGTCTAATGCTAAATAATCTTGTGTGAAGGAAAGGAAACTTTTTCAGAAGGGTAAGAAGGGTAGCAGGAGCAATATTGTCATTAAATCATTCTGAAGTATTATATGCAAAGGTCATTTACCAGCAGAACATGTGCAGTAAAACTGTACAGTAGTTTGAGCTGGTTTGTTGTGTGTTTTTTTACTATTTCATTGCCTACAAGATTCTAAAAATGAACTATTAGCTTCATCTAGCTCATGTGTTATTTAAAACATCCGATGTTACTGTAGTTGATGCACGTTCCTTTTCAGGCAGCCATGCCAGACATTTTTATGTTCTGTTCATCAATACATTAAAATCCACACCTTGGATTCTCTTTCAGACAGCAATTTGCTGAGCAGATACTACCATTAAGTTTCTTTGAAAGAGAATTAAATAGAGAAAGCATTAAAAAAACCACTTAGTATTTCAAATACACAGAGCTTTTGGTTCAAATCTAGAACTAAATCATATTCCTCAAATCTTACTGCCAAAATCTGGCTCAGAAGCATGAAAATATTTCTTTTGGATTAGAGATTTTTTGTGTCTGGCTCCTTAATGTGGCCACTCCACTACAGATCCTAATAACAAAGTGTGCTTGATTTTTAGATCTGGATGAGCTCATTTCTAATTTCCCCATCGTTGTAAAGCAAGAGTTTACATTGGTTGCTACTCTCCTTTACTCCTTCAAGCCCTTCACCTCATGAACTGTCATCCTTCACATAATTCTCATTTTTGGGACAGGCAATCTGTCAATCAACAAGTCCCCACCCTTGGGGGTGTAGGAGTCACCTACAGTGACCAGTGTAGGGGTTCAGTGGGAGAAGAGTTTTTTCCCATTCATCCAGAAGACAGTGATCCTGGTTTGATCTTACCCTACATCCTAAATTCTGACCATACAGGTATAACAATGCATGATAATACCCAGACACACCTACTAGCTCTGTCTGGTTTTTCTGGGGGGAGTTGCACTGAGGGATTGTTGCTTTGTTTGTCTTTTTTTTTGCCACCGTTTTGTTCGGTTTGTCAAGCCTTGATTCTAGCCAAGTGTTTTACATTAAGACAGGGACTTCACACTTGTTTGATGGCAAGCACAGCCATTGTAAAAATAACCAACCTCAACCTAAACATACCTGTAAAATTTCCTTGTTAACATTATCAGATTTGTATAAAGGATTTAACTGTGAATAGATTCAGCTCAGCTTATCACCACCAACAAAATATGTCCCTAATCAGTGGAGATGCAGGATTTCCAAGCACATTTTCTCTTTGCTTTTTACTTGGGAGGGACTCACTCAAACTTTGTCCATTCTGCCTTTGGCTTTCCAGCTGTGGTAGTAATTTTTCTGACACTCCTACTCTTTGCGAACAATGCTGGGATGAACTGTTCCACTCATATTTGAACAATGAGCATGAAAAAGATTTTTTTGTTTTTATTTTCACCAAGCTGGCTATTTTACAACAGCTGGTGACAACCTCCAAAAAGCTTAAATCCAGCTGCCAATCTCACCAACTATCTTGTCCTTATGTCCATTCATTAGTGGAAAAGCAGCATGTGAGTGCTGATGTTTTTCTATAGCTACCATCGCCAAATACAATGAAAGCTGATGAATTTACTATGTTGTCAAACTAATTTAATGAGTTGAATACAAATGTTTTACTTAAACCAGCTATTTACCAGTTATGGAAATAGAGTTTTAGTGAATACTGAAAATGTGTACAATAAAAAGCAAGAATAAAGAAACAAATCATACAGGGGTTTTACCAAACAGGTCTCCTGAGGCAGCACAAAGGAGTCACAATCACCCTCAGGAGCTCACCTTTTATGGACACATGCTCTGTGGTGCATGCATACCTTCCATTGGAAAAAAAAAAGCCTGGAAAAATTAATCTAGAGACAACCAATACAGTCAAAGACATTTTTGAACAATGTTTACTTCTTATTGTCAAAATGTTTATGGTCATGTATCTCCTAAGCTAAAAATATTCCTGTTTGCTTGAGTAATGCACTTGAGGGAAAGGCAGGATGAAAGCCAAGTGTGCTGCTTCCTTGAAGAATTTGACCCAACCAAAGGATTTACAGTTTCTTAAAAACTATTATTGTGGTTTGCCAGATTTAGCACAGGATCCAACCTGCTGACTACAAGTGATACTGCACTGGGTCAGTATTTGCTATTCAGTATCTTGGTGTGCAGAGGGAAACCTCTACCACAGTCTGCCAAATAAGGGAAGCTTATAGCCCCAGCAACAAGAAACTGTTCCAGTGCATCATTGCCATGAGGTGATGATAATGGTTTTCCCATGGAATCAAGAACTCTCTGACAGCAGTATAAAATGAAACTGGCTCAAAACACAAATTGTCCTGTGGTTCACTTGGTTTCCTGATGACACAGGCTGCCCTGAGCCACAAAAAAAAAAAATCTGTCTGCACATACACTGCAACCCTTCTATTTATTTAGCTATGGACAAATTATTTTTCTGTGGGCAGATTTGAATATAAATTGAGGTCCAGATCTGGAATTCTTTGACATGAGTAATCAGCACTGAGGCCAATTGCAGTTTCTTAGTAGGACTAAAAGAGTAGTACAAAACCAACATCCTTAGCATCTGAAAGCTTTACCTTTACAAAGTAGAAATGAACAGTGACAAGCTGTCACAGCTTGAGGAGCACCACAAAGGAAAATGGGACAGGAATGTCTCTGCACTTCTCCTGAAGTCAGAGAGCTGGTATCATTCTGCATCCAATGCTTATATTGCCTTTGAATCCATCCTGTGCCTAATCCTACACTAGCCCTGCCATCAATAGAAAAAACATTCCAGAGTGGATAGAACAGCAGTTTTATTGTCCTGTTGTACACTTTTATATGTGGGTAGAGAGAGCATGGCACAGAATTCAAGAATAGTTGGGGCTGGAAGGGACCTCTTGAAATCAGCTGGTTCAAACCCCTGCAAGGTCAGCTTGGGATTTTTCATTGTCTCATTTTGTTTCATTTTTGCATGTTTTTTTCTTTTTTTAAACAAGTAATGCAGGTTACTTTCATGAGAAAAAATGAAATACCTGAGTGTAGAGTCTGCAAGGATACTATTGGAAGCTTGAGAAGAGAGGGTAAAACCTGACAGCCTCATCTGTGCTATCCAGCAAAGAAGTGCTCATGAAGAGTGACCCAACCTGCCACCAGAATAAACCTGGATTCCTTCAAGAGCCATTCTGGAATGAACTGGTGTCTGTGGAGCAGAAAATACGGGCTTCAAAATCCAGGGGTGATGACAGAGTTCTGTGATTTTACCCCACAGACTGGTGGGGATGCATGACAGAGTCCTGCTAATGCACCAGCACCCACCTCCCTCTGCAAAAAGGGCTTTTCTCACTCTCACTGAGCTCTGTGCGAGCTTGGTGCTTCCTGAGCATTTGTTACCCCCCGTGTGTGCTCACACAAGATGCCAGGGCCCTCAGTGCCAGAACAAGTGTCTTGCTTGCTCTTCTGTCACCACAGCTTTGCCTTCACACTCCTGACTGAAATAGCTGTGCTGGCAGAATCCAGGGTGGATCTGTGCTTAGTTCCTGGAAACAAAGGAAAAGCACTAAAGGGAAAAGAATGTTTGAATAAATTTGAAACATGCTGAAGACTGAACTACAGGATAAAATTTAGATCTCTATTGTTGTTACATGGCTTGACATCTGAATTCTTGCTATTCTATTCGGGTTAAAATCCCTCACCTCATTGTGATCACTGAGTGCTTGTTGGCACAGGTTGAGATTTTCAAAGGACTGTAAGGGAGAATGAATTTCAGTGAGATTTGGGCAGCTGATTCTCCCATGATACCTTGATAATGCCAGTACACAAAGTAAGTTTTTATTATGTTTTAATTAGCTCCGATTTTATTCTGATTTTTTTTTAAGTAGTTAGGGTTCAAACTCCAGAAATCAGTCCATGGCACTGAGAAATTAATTGTTGATGTTAAATCCCAAACACACAAGCACACACAGGACATACTGCTCTTATGAAAATCACAGTCCATCTGAGGGTAAGGAGAGATAGTATTAAATAAACAGAGAAGGCCACTTTGAGCAATTTGTCCCCAGACTGAAATACAGGACTAACTCTGAAAAAAAAATATCGCAGATGGCAAGACTCTGGCTAAAGAAAATCTAGTTATAGCAGAGGAGGAAAACATATGTTCCAGATACATCCTATAAATAGACTAGGTACTCTTATGGGATATATCAGCATTCAAAACAGCAGCAAAAGAAAAGGCCAGAATAAATGTGCAGGTTTTGGGGATTTTTTGAGTACCATCAGTCTCCTGCATGCATCTAGTGGCATTACAGAAGAGGGTTTTTTTTTTTAAATTTCCTCATATGTTTTAAAAGCTAGTGTTTGATTCAAAATAAAGCTAATTTGCATTGGCATAGCAACTTAACTCACTGGTGTATTATTACTGTGTAAGCAGGTGTACCAGCAACTGCAAATAAATGCTTCCTGATGGAATCCCAGCAGGGTTTCTGATGAGTTTTCATTTTGTTGAACCTCACCCAGGAAATTATTGTGTAAAAAGCTTTGCTCTTAGTTCTTTGCCTGAAACATTATTTAGCTATACCTGGCCAAATTCATGGCAATTATAGTAACTGCCCATAGAGGACACAGGAAAAATCCCATCCCTTTTTAAATCATTGCCTCAAAACCCACATATGAGCAGTGAAAATATCCCCCTCAGATTAATATGCACAATGAGACTTCTCATCCAAGTGCTGTTCACTCTATAACCTACATAGAGAAAGATAAAATGGAGGTTTTAAGGTGGAATCTAGGATACTCACCACTGGAATATTCCAAGTGAAAGTATTTTTGGGTGAAATATGTCATTCAAAGCAAAAGTATTTCTTATTATAGTGGTTTTGGCAAGACATTTGATCATGTTTTTAGAGTTCGTTTCCATTTTATTATTTGGGCTGAGAGCATCTCTGATTATTTTGGTCTTTGAGGCTTATTTGATTCAATTCAGAATACCTAAGAAATACTGCATGTCCCACATTCTACAGTCTCCCATGAAGGAGTTATTTAGGTCAATCTTTCATATCAACAGTAAAAAGGAGGAAAAAAGTTTTCAGTAAAAGGCTGAAGAATAGCTGTTGATGCTTTCATGTAGATCCTCAGGATGAATCACCAGAAGAACATGCAAAATCCACTGCTATATAAAGATTTGCAAGTCACCTTCAAATATTACCAGGGTAATTATTTGAAAGCCAACAAACAAGATTAGAAAAATATTTCCCTTTCCCACACTAGCAAGTGACCATTTGCCAAAGAGTGGGAATTGAAATGGGTTTTCCTATTGATTGCCATGAATGTTTATGAATTATTCTAAGTGAAAATGATGAAAATTACCATCCAACATAAAAAAACTGTTAAAGTTCCTTAAAAAGGACTGCTATGAAAGGTTCTGTAGAGGAAGTGCACCAATATTTGTGAAGCATACTGACCTACTTTTTTTTTAAATCCCACTCTAAAAAAAATCTATACACTCAAGGAAATATGAATTTCTTTTCCAGCTTAAAACTAAATTTACATTCCTGCTTTATTTCAAAATGACATTGTATTGCACAAAATTATTTACCAGTGATGTGAACATCACTGGGCAGAGTTCCTGAAGCATCAGGAAGGGACCAACCCAACCACTGCACCAGCATTAGGTGTCACTGCCAGCAGCTGGGGGAGCCTTGGTGTGATTTATAAGGGCAGCATTCTGAGCTCCATTCAATTCAGCATGTCAGATTAAACAAAAAAATATAAAACATCCATCCCATGGACAGTCTCTGCTTCACAGCTCAGCTTTTAGTACTTGCAGCTTTCAATACCATGGCAAGATTTGCAGGTATTGCCCTGCTGAGAAACCCTGATTTGGCAAGACAACCTACCTGAATCAGATCATCAGAGATGTCAAGCTCTGGATATCACTTCAAGATGCTTTTCAACTGTGGAAATATTTATGCATGGCCAAAGGAAGAGAGGGAGGATAGCACAATCACTAAAACATCTACATGAAGACCTAACTCCTTTTGAAATCTGTATGGAATACTTTGAGGAGGTTCCTATGTGTATTAAAAAGTCACCATTTATTTTGGGAATGTAAATCTCTCACACCATTTAACTTCTTTTTCATGGTTTGTCATTACCTTGCCTTTCATTTTAAACAAGAAGCAGCGTGTGAAGCAGAGTATAGAGCACAAGGTGGTTTTAGGAAGCCATTATGTGGGTACTACCTTTTCTAGGATGTGAATTGGAGTTTTTTACTTCACAGTGCCACCCCTCATTTGGGGGACAGTACTGTAGGTGCCATCACACAGTGCTTTGGAAGGGCCTCTCCTGGGAGTCAGCTGTGATTGCAGCCTCTCATCTCCAAAAAGTACCTGCTCTGTTTTTCAGCTCCTGCTGACCCCAGTACTCAGCTAAATGTCCTGTTCCCTGCAGGGGCTAGAATCCTATTTTCCCCAGAAAAACAGGCTCCTGATGAATTCTGGCTGCTGACTTGGCTCTGCAGGATGTTGCCTCCCAGCTCTGTGATCCCACTCGCCTGCAAGCAGAGCAGGGCAGGAACTGCTACCTCTCCTGCAAGCATAATTTCTGTCTATTTACAGAGCTGTGATTCACAAATCATGAGAACTCCAGATTTAGCAGAGCAAATTATAGAAAAGCAGAAGTCCTGCTCCTTCTTCCCACTTGGCCTCAGGTCTCAAGAGAAGCCTGAGCCTCAGCAAAAGCAAAAAACCACCAACTCACCAGAAGCCATGTACAGACTGGGGAAACCTTTAGAAGAAAATTTGATTATTTAAGGTGAGGGGTGGGTTGTGTGTGGTTTTGCTTTTTTTAAGTAGGTTTGGTTTTTTTTTAAATTTAATTAGCAAAGTAATGAGAAAGCAAGCATGTGAAACATACGGTTCATTTAAGGAGAAACTTGTAAACAGAATTTTTATCAGGCCATCCTGGAGGAGATGTGATTGTTACCTGGACAAAAATGCTTTATCTTCCTTGCTGAGATCTGCACGATAGAGAGACTGACTGGCAGAGCTATTAATTGATTCTCTGTATTTCTGATCTCAGTAGGGCCAGCAAGCATTCCTAATGGTGTCTAATTCCTCATCATGACATCCATTATGTTCACCTCTGAGATGTCTAAATGAATTCCGTGTATAATGGCAATGTTATGTAAAATGCAACATGACAGGAATACTTAGAATTGTTCAAAGCTGTGCTGTGGAAACCAACCTTATTTGTGCTAGCCTTCCAATATGGGATTTGCATGTTTTGGTTTTCTACAGGCATATTGAGAAACTTGACTATGTAAGGGCTTAGACATTGCAGGTGGGATAATGTTGTATCCCTCGTGGCTCCACAGAAAACCAAACACAAACTAAAATAATCTATACAGGAAGAACAGGCATGCTGACAGAGATTGTTTGACATTAGAAAGGCACAGCTACAGCTGCCTACTCTTTGTTAAAATGTCTACAGTAAATCTGGGCTAATGCTCGCACACGAAACAAAGAACTACCACAGGACACTCAAATAGGAAAAATAGATTCTGAAAGGTGTCAATTTGAGTAATTTAACTACAGCAAAGGAAAAACAAAACTGTTCTCTTAAATCTGAGCCTTTCAATTACAGAAAGCAGCTGTGAGAAAATCTAGTCTCTCTTTGAAGCAGAAAAACAAGACAATTGTATCATATAGGCAAGAAACTGTATTCCTAAAATACATTTTTTGCTTATATAATAAAGTGTCAATAAAATAATCAAATCCATTCTTCCTTAACTTGAACTGTCAAGAGAGCAGGATTGGACTAGGTAATCTTTAGAAGACTTTTTCAGCCTAAGTCACGATTCTGTGAATCTGTGTTGTAGTTTCCAGCATGGCAAAATGACCTGTGTTCATGGAACATGTACAACTCATTGGTTCATGGGTGTTATTTTGCTCTGGTGCCAAGCAGGAGCTCCCTCATGGGGCTCACCCAGGCTGGGAAGGAAGAAGAAGAACCACCCACCATGTGAGCAAACTGTAAAATCCAGAAAGCCTCTGCAGGTCATGGTTACGTAGGAAAATTGGCAAGAAACTGTTTCAGGACTTGTAGGACATGTAACTCAAAAGGTGTGCCAAACTATGCTGAAAATAAACTTAATGTATTCTTCTCCACTGAGAGGAGGGAATCCAAATTTCCCTTGGGTTTCACAAATGGCTGAGAACAACTGCCTGGGCTGAAAAATGCAATGTGAAGAACAATACAAACACAAAATGAGTATCTGTGATGCACCTTTCTCCAACACATCTGAGAAAGAGACCTCACAGCATCGCTGACACTCCATTCACAAATAGATTAACTACTAGAATATGAACATAGAGAAGCACTCCATTTTTGTTTTGTACTAATGTGTATGATGTCACAAATATCTGCAAGCCCTATCTTGTTTGGTTTTTTTTTTTTTTTCTTGGTCAGACAAACTGCTAGTAAAAGATTAATTATAATGAAGAATTCAGAAAGAGATATTATATTAAACCTACACTGCTTTAAGAGCACCTAGACCATTGGTTCCTTCATATCATCACAAAAACAATGGATCCTTTCCTAAAACATATCAAAGCAGAAATATGTGAAGAATGTCTGGGGCCCAGAACTGGCATAATATAAGGTAAGAGCAGAAAGATTAAATGGTTTTTTATCATAAATTTTGGAATTTGGATGTCACTGTAGTCTTTTTCTGCAGAAGCTCTGAATCAAATCAAAGTGCAGACAGAATTGGTTGTGGACTGAATATGTGAAATGAACAACAGCAAATTGTCAGGTTCTTATGATACTTAGGCAGCACTTTAGGTGGAATTTAAGAATAAAATACCCTTGGTACTAACAGTAGTGTATAATTTCTTTGCCCCTCCATTGGGTTACTGAGATGTTGCTAAATATCAAACGGATTTGAGGATCTGACATCTATGAAACTTCAAATTGATAAACCTACCAGGAAAAGGAGTAGAAGCATTATCAAGGAACAGATGGGCTGCTGCATAAACAGGAAAAGAAAAATCAACACAGCCTCTGAAGGGGAAGTCCAGACTCACAGATTTTTAGATTTTCTGAAGGAGTGAAAAGCATATGGATAAAAGAGGTCTTGTTAATGCTAATCTTCATGGCTCCCAGAAAAGCTCTCACCATTGGCTCTAAAGGAAAATACACAACCATGAAATAGGAGAAAAGGCTTTTGCATAGATAAATAATTGTTCAAAAGAAAGGAAAAAGGTAAGAGTAAATGGGAAGTTTTCATAGCAAAGGAAAGTCCACAGGGTTCTATTGTTTTGCTCTCCAGCATATTCATATGTTATGTGGGAAAAGGACATGACAAAATTTGCTGATGATACCAAATTATTAAGGATAGTCATACAGATTAGGACTGAGTGAACCAATTGAGACAGTAGCTAATAATAATGGCTAATAATAATGGCAGTTAAAATTCAAGACAGGTAAATGCAAAGCTTGCACAAAAATAATTCTAGCTTGATATAGGAAATGTTCCATCCTAAGATGCCTATTACTGTTTGGGAATGAGAACTTGGAGGGATAGCAGTTCTTAACTGAATGCTTGCCAGTGTGTGGAAAAAAAACTCCAAACAAATAGAAAAGAGAACATAACTGTATAAATATGTAGTGCACACACCACTAGAAATTATGTAAAGTTCTGATCATCTGTGGCTTGGAAAGAGTAACATGAAAGAGATAAAGATTTAGGCAGGAGCAAAAAGGAGTGTGAAAGGAATTTAATCATCTAGGACTGCTAAGTTTGAAAAATTAAAAACAATAGAAGATGTAATCAATAAAATCATGAGGGGCATTAATAGAATTCTGAAGAAAGTATTATATCTTCCTGCATAAGAACTTGGAAAGTAGGCATTATGTGCAAAATGCAAAACAAAGAATCTTCTCCCCGTTAAGATGTCTCTCTCTCCTCATCATCCTCACTGAAACAGGATGATATGAATGTTGAAAACACAGATGACTCCTACAGGTTACATTCTTGACAGAAAGAAATTCTCTCACCTTGTATGAGAAGAAATAGCCTCTGACACAGGTAGTCCTTCAGCCACAAACTTTCAGAGTTTGAGAAGAAGTTCTGCACATAATGCAATTACTACACCCTTCAATTCACATATAATGGCCAGTGTCAAATGTTACCTCATTGAACTGAAGTATCACACAGTATGACTACTCTTATGTCTTTACCCTAAACATTTCTCAGGCAAATGAGGAAAATGAATCCAAGAAGAGGTAGCAAATTAACCAGGCACTACAGTGCTGAAGTGAAACTTGTAAGATAAATGTAAGAATATTTTAGTGTATAAGACATACTTCCCAATTAATTTGTATTAGATGCTTAATGACATTTGTTTACTTCTTTTTTCAATAGTTCCTAGCTCTCTGCAGAAAGAAGTTGAATCTGAAGGTGAAGATGCTAAGGAAGGTCAGGTAAAGATCACAAAGAAAGACAGTAAAGAAGATTTCTAGAACAAAGAACAGCTAGCTTATTCTGAGTTTAAAATACCATGTGAAATGTAGAAAGAATAGCAGAATGATACAAAAGCACAGCTGAGATTTATAAACAGAAAGGATGAAGGAATTGTTAAAAATCCCTTTTCTATCATTCTTCAGAATTGTGAATCTGACACTACTTACACAAGAAAGGACAGACTAAACCTCTTCTTGCTTTTATCCTTCTCTTAAACTTCAAAAAGATGCCTGCAAAACTATTTAGATAAATTGTTTCAAGAGCTTTCAGAGAAATCAAATTAACACTTCAAATTTTAATGTAGCCACACTTCCAGCATTTGAGAACAAGAAACAAGTAAATCTGGCTTAGCAAAGCTAGGCTTTGGTCTTCCTTCCAGCTACAATGTTCTTTTTGTCAAACACTTTTCAAAAATAGATTTCTGCAAGATTCTCTGCATAATCACAGCACTGAAAATCCTGCTGGGCAGCTGTATAAGATAGTCACAAACTATCTTGCAGAGGCACTGTGGGCTCTGTATATGTGGTATTTTCTAGAGTAAATTCCTATAAAAACTAATTTTTATAGTCATTAGAGGTCTAATTGATGACAACAAAAACATTTATTTTCTCTTATGTGAAGAATTATTGCATTTGTCATTGTAAAGACTAAAATCCTGTATGTTTCATTAAAGCTGAAAAGGCAGAATCAGAATAGACACACTGGAAATGTAAGGCTATGAATACAACACTTTTTTTTTTTATTTTTCAAAATACGAAGTCCTTGAAGTAGGGAAAAAAATGGGTGAAACTTCTTAATTGTTACCTTGGCAAAGTCCCTCTCCAGAATCAAAAAGAGATAAATCTACAAGGAAGGAAGAAAATGGACGACAATTGTCATAGCAACCAGTTAAGGACATATTTAACACAGGAAACAATCTGATTAATCTCCTTTTTTATGAACCACAGGACATACAGAACCACCCAATTAAGTAGCATGATATTTTTTTAAAAGATAGTATACTAAATCTCACTTTAAAACGTGTAGTTTAGTTGCAGAGCTTTTGATTTATTCACTGCATATACAGCCTATAGGGCCATAAACAAAAATAAAAATAGCCAGGTCTTCTGTTTTTTTAAATTCCCTAGATCATAATTAAGCCCAAATATTTTTGTCAGGTGACAAAGAAAAGGTGATAATACTTTTTAAAATGAGGAGTAGATAATTTTGCACTGAAAATAAGGGCATTAGAAGATTAAACTAGTCCAGGTGCAGAGACTGTAAATACAACCCCAATTATCCTTTCCCATTTTGTTGCAAGCAACTATGCTACAAAACTCTTGGTAGCTTGGAGTAATACCTTCAATTCATAAAACCACGCTACTGTTTTAATCCTGACAGCAGCCATTCCCTTAGTTTCAGTCTGAGTTTTACCACCTGCATTAATCAAGCACTGCTACTTTTCGAGGTTTAAGATAAAACACAGACCCTTATTTACTTTCCCTTTGGGTACAGTCGTGCTACAAGTAACACTTTATGGGCTATGCCTCTGAAGGACAGACTTTCAGTCCCTGCACATCGAAACACTCATTAGCAGGTCTGGATGCAGAACATTTCTGCTCATTAGTGAAGCTTTATTGCAAACAGAAGAGCGGGAGACAGCGCACATATAATAAACTTTTCCACCCTTCTTGAAGAAAGCAAAAGTATTTAGTACAGAAGAATCCTGATTTTCTAAGAAAAAGCTAAAAATCTTGCAAAAATGGAACACTTTCTTCTGCTGGTAAATAGTTTTGATATTTTCCTATGTTTTCAGCACAGGAGAATTTGCTCCAATAATAGATTGTTTGCTATTCCTCAAGTTTTCGAAAACAAATCCTTTCCACTGTGTAGCTATTAATACTGAAAAAGTCAAGTAAAAATACTGCATGAGCTAAATAAAAGGGGTGTTTGTTACATAATTGAAGGCTGGAATTACTTTCTAGTAAGTTATATGCATCTATTTCAGACCCTTCAGGAAAAAGGCCTATTATTGCAACTATTAAACCCTGCATATTTCTGAAGCTTAAATTTTTACCCTTAGGACTTTCTTCTTCAGCTGCAAGAAATCAAAAATGCATAAACTTATTCCAGTAAAAAGGATGGGTTATAAATTTGATCTCACTCATTCATTTGCTTTAAAATGCTATAACAGATCCTAAATTTTAAACCTCATTCTCAAATTCAACAGCAGGGCAGAGCCAGAGTGTTTACTGAAGCAGGAGTTATGTCCACGCATCTTCCCTCTCCTGTACAAACCTCTGAATTCCTCTTTCTCTCTCCCTATTGCTTCTATACTTGTGCTCATCTTCCACATCCTTATTCTTGACTGGTCCTGGAAGGGAAATGAGACACATTTTTGGAACTACCTGAGGCTCAGTTTTGAACCAAAACTTACAGCTAACACGAAAAAGTGCCAGCAAACTACTAGTGATGGCAGCAGCTGAAACATGCATTATAAAATAGAAAAAGCTTTGCCTTCCACTCTTTCCTGACATGCTCCATCATGCTTTTCTGCAAGTGGGCAAGGTGCTGACCTAAAAGTACCAGGGCATGTGGGGGGGACGGGGAGAATCCATGGAAAAGTGCATGAGTGCATGTTTTAGGAGTGGAATGGCCATCTCAGTGACAAAGAGAGTCACTAAGAGACCACTGTGAATTTCACCAAAAATCCTAGTAACCTCACTCCCCAAGAATACACAGAGAAAAGGAAACAGGCTCTGAGCCTAGAGCTTGTCCATCACATGGTGTGAACCTAAAGACTTAACAAAGACTTATGGCTCATACCCTAAACTGTCGGATCCCTAAGATTTCTGCTATTTTATATTCCTGACCAGCATAGTTTTTACTTAATGTGTTTAGCCTTTTATCTTGGAATAACTAATTCATAAGTCAAATGCTCACTTATTGGATTTCAGTTCCATCATTTGTTGTTTCATGTCTTCTGAGGATTTTGTTAAAGCTCTTGATAAAAAGTTCATGCTATTTTCCTTTTGATACTTGACTGCATTTAATGAAGTTGCAACAAAGAATGTGTTGAAAGAACACGCATCTTCAGCTATTGTTGCTTTGTGTTTTCCTTACCTTTCATGTAGGATAAAATGCTATTATTTATTTTCTATATAAACACATTGATTTATGATGATTTATGTTGTGCTTATACAAAATCAGGAATAGTGAAAAATACAAGGGGAATGTTAAGCACAGAAGAAAGGAATTAAATTGTGCAAGTGCCAAAATTACAAATTGTTATTGGAAAAAAAAAAGGTTTAAAAAACCAAAAGTAATAATATTTTTCTGCTTATTTCCCATAGTGGGAACTGTGTATTATATATCGACACATACAGTATAGATGAATCTCCAACCTGGAAACCGACAGGAAATTGAATTTATTTTACAAAAGCCTCAAAAGTTGGTGGTTTAAATTTTTTATTTTCATTTTGTTATTATTTTGGACTAAAACACAGTAATTATTCTCCTTATCTGTAGTTAGCCTCAAAATTATTGTAAACAAAAGCATCAACAGAAATCTGTAATCAGCTCCAGAAGAATCCACATGAATTTATTTCCTGAAAGTCTAAACAGAGGTTAATGAATGAACAGTCCTTGAACCTACATTGTATCTTGAGCACACTTGCAAATGAGGGAGATGTGCAAAGCAGCAGAACACAAGCAAACAACTTCCAAAGTGACTCAGAGAATTCCTCTGCCAAACCAACTATCCTCATGTCCCAAGGTTACACAAAGTCCAGCTGTAACAAATGTGGCCACTTTAAAGTGGTCACTAAGGACAAACTTCTTCCTACAGAGATTTTTGTGGACCTTGGAACACTTCAGGCCTATGATTTAAGCAATAAATAGGTTATGTATTTGTGCATAATCACAGCAATGGTCACTTGTAAGGACAAATCAGAGACCTAAGACTCTATTCGCTGGCAAATCAATTTTTTTCACAAAGCGAGATGACCAATGTAGAATTTTGCCTTTATAGCTAAGGACTAATTTCCGTGTGTATGTCCTTTCCTTCAGTGCCATTTTCTCAAATTTGTACTTTATTTTTAAATGGTTAACTATTTATACTTTCAGAAATAACAAAGAGATGCAGTAAAAGAATCAATAAAAGGTATATAATTTATCCCTCTGAGATTTCGATGTATTCTAGTTACATCTTGTTAATATTTTTTCACTGATAACATTATCATCCATTCTAAAGCAGGTCTTTTTTTTTCTGAAAATTAACGTAATAATCACCAAAGCAGTGTAATTACAGTGTTCTACAACTGGGAGAAATAACATTTGAAACAAAATAGACAATGGAAACTTCCTATGTCACTATCTATATAAGAGAAGTAAGAATACATTGTAGTTTCAAATAAGCAGTAAAAAAACTCATATTACCTAAAAGAACGAAACTACCAATAAATTTGATTAAATCCTTAAAAAATGATACATGAGAACTTTCTGAAAAGTGAACCAAAATGCAGCATAAGGAGACAATCACAGTATTTGCTTTAAAACCACACTGCTGTTACAACCCCTGAAAAAACATAACGGAGACACAACCTATTTAACCTGTGTTGTAGACACAGTCCCTACAGAAATATGTTTTTACATTATGCAAAAATGCATCTCATAGCAACACATGATAAAATACTGGCTACCTTTAACATAGAAAAAGTGAATTACAACTCAAAATACAGCACCAAAAGAGTTTTGAAGCCAACCCATTTTTTCTGTGTCATATAACCTCGCTTAGAGCAGGGCTTACTAATGGAGGTGAAGAAAGAAAAAAAAAACATCAGTATATTATCATAAACAGTGGTACATGTTACCAAATAGAATGAAATTGTTTTTGAAAAGTCAGTAGGAGCAGAGCATTACCATAGTGGATCCGTGGGCTGGATTAATAAAGACTGATTTCTTACTGTCCCTTATAGTAAAAGGATGGGGAGACAACAAAGAAATCTGGGAGGTAACAGATTCAAAACAGTGAAAAGGCAGGTGGTGCTCATACAGTGTGGGCAAGGATTGCAACATCTTTTTCCAGGGTGCTATGGGTGCTTAAGGTTTCAGCTGAATTCAAAAGACAATTCAGTAAATTATTAGAAGCCATAGTGGTTGAGGGGTATTAAATATAGAAAAAAAATTCACTGATTTTGGAAGTCTCAACCACATACTGGAAAAATACCTTGCCAAAGTATCATTAAATGAAACCTCTGGAGATTTTCTACCTGGGGACCAAATCAACTTGTTTCACGAGCAGTATAGAAGACACAGCTCCAAATCCAATACGACTTAAAATATTTTTGTGTTTAGAATAATACTGAAAGCAAGTCTCATTCCATAAGCATATTTTGAAGTTTTAAAACAGAGAAGTGCAGTTATTTCTTTTCAGTACAGATGAATGTGAAGTCATGTTTTCTGAGTTAAAGCAAAACCAAAAGAACAAAAGCAACTTGTTTTGTTTGGAGGCTTTGGTTGCTTGGAAGCGCTGGATAGCTGAGACTAAGTCAGACAGCACAATACATGGTTCATTCTGTCTCCTCTGTGCCACTGTGACAACTCAGTCATATGTCTTTAAATCTGAAAGCAAGAAAAATAAGTAGTTTTGTGAGCAGTAAAATTTAAGAAGCTCACCTTCCTGTGTCTTCGTGTTTTATTTCTGAATCTTCCCAATCCGTCAGGTTTTTTTTCTTTTCAGTGGGGCATTCACACTCCCAGTGTAGAATCTGGTGTCTGATAAGGCAGTTGAGCTGGTGTGACAGTCTTTATCAGAACATATGGGTTCACAAAACTGTTTTGGAAAGATGCTCCAGAATTTAAGGTGAAGGAAGCAGGTTTATATGGGAAAAATTCTGAAATTCAGTTTATATCTCTATGATGCTTTTTATGGGTTTTTGTTTGTTGGTTGGTTTGTTTGGGGTTTTTTATCCATAATAGCTGGTAGAAGATTCTGGGTCTAATTTCCCAGGACTAGAAGCATGGTGTCATCTCCCAAAACAAAAAGCTATGGTAAAGTTGTTCATAGGTCAGTGAAGAAGAAAAATCTTAGGATTTTTTCTAAGTAGGAAACAATGTCAAAGGCTTTACTAAGGTCCAGGTAGACAATATTTACAGCTTTTCCATCATCCACTAAGCCTCCCAACCTTTTGTAGAAGGAATTCAGAGGAGAAAAGATTTTACATAGTTATATTTTTAAATATATTCGTATTTACAGATGTATGAACATTACAGAATGAAGTCATATGAGCCTTGCTTACCTACAGTAAGAATATGTACACATACCTTTAAATCAGGAACTCCAGGACAAAGCTCTGTTTATGGATTAAGCCCATTTTTACTAGGCTATATGTCCCATCACTGGTGTGTAATCTCCTGTCCCAGACTAATAAACTAATCAACAGAAGCAGAAAAGTAAAGAATAAAATCTCTGTGTGTGAGAGTGTTTGAAAATCATTCTGTATTTAGGCATGTTGGGAGTACTGGGCACTGATTTGATTTCACAACACAAGACAGGCTGACAGCAGAGAACTCATTTATCCTTAACACTGAGCATAAAGTAAATACTCAGCCTTGTTGTTTGAGTGTTCTGTCTGGACACACTGCTCACATACTACATCTGACTATAATGCTTTGACCAAGCTCATCTACAACCACCAACAACCCTGTGATTAAATTCCTCAGTAATTTTTCTCCTTATATCTTCCCTCAACCCCCTTGGCATGGTTATGGTGTGGGCTGCAGCCCCCTGCACTGAGGGGGATGAGGCTGGGGGTGGTATCAGCTCTTCTCCCTGTCTCAATCCTGTGTGATGGCAGTGCTGCAGAGCAGTTTGTTCCCACCTAGCTGGGAACACCCCACGATGCCACCGTGAGCAGGTTTGGTTGGCTGAAGATTTAACAAGTTTTGAGGAAGGGCCTGAACACCCTGGCATGGTTCAAACACAAGAGACCCCCTCAACCCTCTGGTCACCTCTGACACTGTCATGTTGGCACAATTCCAGTTGGGACCCCCTGTAGCAACCCCAGCTGGGCCTGGGATCTGCTGCTCCAGCAGGACTGCAAGCTCCCTCCTCCCTCCCTCCCTCCCTCCCAACCTCCTCCCACAGACTGGTAATTAGTGCAAGTGTAGAATTGTATTAATTGCAGCAATTGTCACGTTTAGACTCATGGGTTAATTGGTAATATCTGGTGTAACGTTTTCCCCTCTGGATATTTTTGATCACAGTAATTAACCTCCCCCATCTCGGGGAACAGATGCTCATCGCTGCATTCTCCAGCAGCCCCCAGCGAGGGTCCTGGGGGAATTCCTCTCCACAGGTGCCATGGTGGCTCTGTGCTGCAGGTGAGGATGCCCTGTGGCATGTCCCATCCATACATTTACCTGGCATTTCCTCAGGAAGCTCAGGAAAGCAGCAGCCATGCTCCCTTGCCTTTGACCCAGCAGCTGTAAAGTCACTGCTACTGATGCACTCTTTTAGGAAGAGCCTGGATTGTTATGGCCAGCCCTGCTTTCCTATTATTTCTGTCATGACAGATGGAAGTGGAGATGGGACCAGGAGTGCCTTCTGCTTCCCCTCCTGCAGTACTGATGGTAAATGATGATGAATGTCTCTCTCTGGCTGTAGCTGGGATTGGAAAGCAGGAGATGGGGAAAAAATCAGGTTTGAAAAGGTCAGCTCAACATTCCAGCACGGCTTGCTGTCTACCCTGTGATGGGATCTGTAAAGGCAGGTTTGCTCTTCCCACATTTCCAAACCTACTCCCTCTTCCCAGTGTGGGGTACAGCTCAGAGCAGCGCATGCTCAGTGGCTGGAGAGCCAACTCTTCAGTCAGCAGGTCTACCTGGGTGATATTTCTATGGCGCTAAAAAGGAATTGGATTTTATTAAATTTCCTCCACTGGGCACAACCCGGGAGCTGTAACTATGGCAGGAGAATGGATAAGCCAGGATTCTGTGGCTGACAGACCTGGGAGTAAAAACCATCTTTTGCTATTCCTTGTGTTTCTAACCTCAGTCCAGGTGAAAAGTTGGGGTTTTCAAAGGTGTTCAACAGAGACCACTACGGTGCTTTATTGCTCTTCGGTTCCAACAGAATGGGGGAACATCTTCTGAAAGCCCCAACTCAATCTGAGAAAAGCACAACTTGCTTCACTTTCTGATTGCAGCTTTATCCATTTTCTGTTGTAAATCGGAGGTAAAGTGAAAAAATCAAAGGAGCAGTGGCAATGGTACGAGCCAGGTATGCATCAGTGGGGGCTACAGTCCACTAAATTCTAGAAAATTCCATCAAAATAGCCCAAAATTCCACCAGAATTGTTCCAAAATCACATAAAAATGGCCAAAAAAATCCTCAAAATCCCATCAAAATAGCCCAAAAATCAGCACAAATGCCACCAAATCCATGCAAATCCACACCAAAATGTCCAAATCCCCCAACATTCCATCAAACATAACAAAATTCCACCAAAATACCCTAAATCCCCACCAAAATTCTCCCACATAGACAAGAAAATACATCCAAAATGTCCCAACATCCATGTGAATTCACAAAAACTCTCACAAAAATATCCCAAAAATCCCACAAAATTCCTCCAAATTCCACTCAAAATCCCACCAAATTCCCACCAAAATGCCCCAAATCACCCCCAATGTACACAAAGTACTTGAAGAATCGCACAAATTCCCTCAAATCTGTGTTAAATATCCCCAAATTCACATTCAAAAACCCCAATTCAGTCCAAAATCCTACAAAATCCTGAATTCCATCAAAATCCACTCAAAATACCACCAAATCCACCTAAAATCAACAAAAGTAATGCTTAATTTACCCAGGTCTGCCAAAAATATCCCAAAATTTATTCAAAATATGTGAAAATTCCCCCAAATTCTCCCCAAGTTCACCTAAGATGCCCCCAAATTTAGAACAAATCTACCCATAATTCCCCTAAATCATGAAAATTTCAACCAGCTCCCCAGGTGCCCCCCAAATATCTCAAAATCCCGTGAAAAACTACCCAAATACCCTACAGTCACTAAAATTTGCCCCAATCCCCTCAAATTAACCCCATTTCCCTCCCACCCCCTGTTTTGGGCTTTAAAATCAGGATTTCAGCTGTTAAACTGGTTGGCTCCAGTTTGAACCAGATGAACCAGTCAAATTCAGTTTGATCTGGTTCTAACTGGTTTGATTGGTTTAATCTGGTTTGATTGTGATTGGATTCAGTTTTAAACAGTTTGGGACTGGTTGGATCAAGTTGAATGCGCTGGATCAAGTTTGAACTGGTGGGCTCTGGTTAAATCCTGTCTGATCCAGTTTGATCCTGTTCAAACTGGTTTTATCTGGTTTGAGCCAGTGAGATCTGATTAGAACTGGATTGAACTAGTTGGAAACGGTTGGAACCGGAAATAAAAAGTGAATGTGCCTGGAGCAAATAAAAAATACTCTTAATAAGATTGAGCCAAAAATGCATTTAAGTGATTGATTTTTCTCTTTGTGTTTACCATCTAATGAAACAGGCTGCTCATTAAAAAATGTGTGTCCCAAGAGTCCAGGTCTCCATCTGAAATGCCAACAAACACACCTTGGCACAAATGCCGAGTGACAAATGAAAAAAGGAATCAGCCATCTAAATAGCATTTAATGAGGTTTAAATGACAAAAAAGAAACAAAGTAGTAGTGGGAGAAGGTCAGGGAAATAAGTCAGATAAATCTCCATCTGGCTTTAGTACACAAAAGAAAAATAACAAGTAAACAGATATTCAGCAATGAAGATGGGAGTATCAGTGAGCTGGAGGACAGAAGTTGGTTGGACAGCAGGAAACATCTGAGCTCTTTGTGTACAGTGTAAATGAAACAGAAAAATTAAATACCATTATAAGATGGAAAAGCAGATTCTAAAGAAACAGAACTATAATCACGCTCTCTAGGATTTGGTTTTAATTGGTTAGCATCAGCAAATATTGGATTTTTGCTGGGCTTGAATATTTCTGAGGATACTTTTTCATGATTATAATTTCTGGACAATGCATCACCAAGTGTTGACTTCCAGAGAGAAAGTTCTGAGTCTCCAAAGCTGTCCAAGGAAAGAAAAGCTAAAACCACCCAGAAATTACAGTCACTAATAAGCATCAGCCATCAAACCTTGGTTTTACATATATTTTTAAGAAGAAATGCAAAATTTAATCCTGAATAGCTATAACATAAATGTCAAAGCTTATATGCACTAGAAAGTAAAATGTGGAAGCAACAGAAACAGAGCAAGTAGTACAGACTGACTAATTAATGCTAAGTACAATTATAAAGTGCAGTTATTTCAGGATGCAGTAGTAAACAGGCCACCAAATACCTCCTGAGTCAGCATGATATGATTCTGTGCTATTTTCAGATGAGGTTTTGGTAAGTGGCAAGGATAGAAAGGAAAGCTGATTGCAGAAAATGACCTTGAATGCGGTGATCGTGAGGGAATTCAATTTAAACAGAGATTAATAAAGTATGGTTTCCTATTTCGAAAAAACAGACTTTTGGATAGCAAACTCATCAGGGCTGCACTGATGGCTGAATGCAGGGAGTTCAGAACTCCTCTTAGTCAAAAAGTGAAAGAAAAAAGATGGGATTCATGCCCTGAGGACAAAGTAGAACTCTCAACACTGAGGGTCTTCTCCCATTTGCAGTGATTTGAGTAGTCACTTCAAATGCCATGAGCATCAAAGCTGTAATGTACCCACAACAGTTCTGTGTTTGCAGTGCCCCCTGTTCATTTGTGTCCATTCCTCTTAGAATGGCAAGATTCACTCTCAGGAAGCCCAAGATCTCTGTACTCTATAAATAGACTGCTCTTTTCTTAATATTAAAAAGTCTGATCTCCGCAGATGTGTTGATGAGGCAGAGTGCCAGTCTTTGAAGAACACTTGGTATTCATCATTACCCAGACCATTGTGTCCTTGCATACTCACAAATAGTGGATGTCAAAAATATTCTCATGACTGACCACAAAGAAAGATTTTTTCCATTTCAATATATGAGACAGAAACGAAATGTCTGGAAACCATCTCTAGGCTGCACAGATTTTCCCGTGTTCCAGCTGCTGCCACGAGACCTCTGGAATAACTGACCACATGCCAAAAATTCTCAAAACCCACTAATAGGCTAAAGATGAATGGAAAAACTTGCTCAAAACAAATACATTATTAGCAGATGGAATATCACAAATCAGAAACAGAAGAGGATGGTAACTTCTAAATGAACTCATTTATATTGTATCAGTTTGCTCTGGGCTGTCAGGAGAAATTCTGTCATCTACCTGCCTGCCCTGTGAGGACCTAAATGTGTAAGAAATACCATTTGTGCCTACCTGACACAAATGCATACACAGCCAGAAAGTGACATTGCACTAAAGGCCTTTATTATTTGGGTGGGTTTTTTTTTTTGTTTTGTTTTTTGGTTAGTTTTTTTAAAATCAGATACTATAAAGGCAAAAAGCTGAATTACTGGACAATTAGTAGGCTGAATTAAAGTCGAACAGAAAGCAGAGGAACATACTTAGACATTATCAGAGAATTTGGAAAAAAACATTCGTTTGAAACCAGACACAAATTTATGTTATCATTTTTCCATAAATTCTCATTCATTATTGCTGTTGTTTTGAGGAAGCACTGTTTTGGGTCATGACATTTTTGTCACTATCAAAGAAAAGACAAGTATGGAAGTGGACAAACTGTGTGCCAAAAATGGCATCCAAAACAAGGGATTTTTGTATATCTGCAGATAAAAAGAAGGACATTTCCGTACAGTTTTGTATTTCTCCCAAGTGGTTAAAATGTTAAATTCAGTATAAAATTATGAAAACATTTCAAAGCCCAGGTACCAGTTCAGGATTGAACAGAATGACTGTCCTCTGAAAATCTCAAAATTAAGACACAATTACTTTTTCTGTTGTTACATTATGCTGACATAACATCAATAAGAGTAAATGTGAAGCTAAATATATTAATACAGCTGATACATCTTACTGTTACATCAATAAGTGACTGTGTCCCAACTTTAATATATCAGATTGATAAAATATCAGTGACTAAACCATCACTGAAACCATCATCTCTCTTGTAACTATAAACCTGTATTTGAGCTGAAACCTTCTCACAATTCACTGACTTCTCCCAGCATTATATATTAAAAAAAAAAAAATAAAGATAAATAAATAAATGCTACAGACTTTAATACCATCTATTTAATTCCATCCTAAGGTTGCATGCCAAGCAGCCTTGATTTTTTTTTTTTTACTGTAGACATATTTACAGGTCTTGTTATATAGTTTACCATAATTTTAATAAATTATGCTAAAATATCATGTTACTTGCTTTCAAAATTGTCAACTTTGATATTTTAGCAGTAATGGCATGATTCCCACAGATTTAATAGATAGCCCAAAGCTCAGTGGCCAATCTGTCATTAATTTTAACAGGTAGTATGTCAGACCTCTGGTGATGTAAACACTATATATAAAAACATTTTATCTCATAACTTACAAATATAAAATAAGTAAATAGGATCCTGTCTTTTTTTTAATATTTTACTTTGGTTTTGAAACAGTAGTCTTGTTTTTGTTCTTCAGCAGTCTTCTTTTTGTTTTATGATTTTCTTTTCAACCTAAGACACTGAACAAAGTCACTACATGATCATGTATTCTAAAAACCTTTTCTCCCCCTGTGTAGATGGGCACAAACATGTATCATATGTGTCTTTTAGAAATAAATATGTAATGGTGTTCCAAAATTACATCAATGTTACCTTTTTTCATCTCTTTGCACTGCTTAATTCTTGGATTAGCAGAGGGATTAGAGGCCAATTTTGACAGCAATGGCTGTTATTGTAATGCATGTAGGAGAATTACAGATGCTGGAGAGGGAGGCAAGCAGCTCTGAGAACATAAGGAAAGAAGGGGTGAGAGGGTACTAAGCAGCCCCCAGAAAGAAGTAAACTAGTTTGGGAACTAATAAGGAGAGACAAGGTGATTTGTTTCCATGCGCTGGGGTGATATTTTCTCTCATTTAGTACCAATCCATCGGGGGAGACTGCAAGCAGGACTTTGCTTTCATTTGGCTGCCAGTGAGAGGAAGAGGGAGAGGAACTGGTCTGGAAGACATTCAAGTAAGTGCTCAGAGATAGTAGCTCACAGGTCCTGTTAATGGAGAATTATTAGTTCCTGATGAAAACAAGGTTTTTGTTTTTTTGGTTTTTTTTTCATTTCTCAATGTGATTTTACACAGGCAGAAAGAGCCCTAACAGCAACTTGTCCTTATTCATCAGCTCTCCTTGGCAGGGAAGACAGAGGCCAGGAGGTCCTCAAGAATATGAAGTGAAGAAGAAAAATAAATGCTGTGTTGGATAGGTGAATGCAGTGCTACAAAGTTAGCCATGGCCTGTGAGCCCAGCCTCTCTGTTTAACCTCATCAGCACTCTGAGGCAGGGGGTGAATTCTACCTGGGAAAAGCAGAGTGTGACACAGAGGAGCTGTGCAGGGTTCCTCTGGGAACTCCCCTGCTGTCCCTGGCCAGTGGGAATCCTGCCAGAGAAAAAGGGGGAAGGAATTCCTGCTCCTTCTGAGCACAGGGGTGGAAGCTGTTCGCACAGGTGGAAGGAAACCCTTCAGGCACTCCTTGCATTCTCTTTTCCTTCTGACATTTTGCATCAATAAAAAGTCTACACAAAATGAGGCTCTTAAAAAAGAAGCTGAGGATTTAAAATGAGGCAGTTACTATTACAGTCACGTTCCCACAGCTTCTGTCCTCACCCAGTAGCAGTTCTTTAGAAAAGAACTTTGTGATACCTTGCTTGCAAATTGTGTGATATAAAATTAAGTTCTTTGCCCTTCCTTGGCAAAAGAAAATACAAAAATCACAACTATAAATACTGCATCCATAATTTAAAAAAATGTATAGTTTTTACTGTATCACACATGGTGAAAACAGATCAGGAAAACAGATTGAGGCTTTTTAAACCATGGGTTTTATCCTGCCAGCTGCACTAATTCCCACTGTCATTTACTATCAGCATTTTAGTGTTCAAAAAAAAAAGTGTAAAGGCTCAAACATATTCTTGAAAAATAGTATAGGCTGCATGCTAATGAAGCCACTCTTCCTGAGGGTCTGTCTCCTGCTATTTGTCAATAAAGACATTTAAGTTTCTATAGTAAATAAAGTCTGCTCCTAAGAACATATTGCAAAGCAGCAATAAGAAATAGGAGGATAACAAGTATCAGGCATTGTTACTTTGTTAAGAGAAACACTAGTGACTCCCTCTATCAATCCCCACCTCTGCCCCTCCCAATGCTCTTGAAATTAGCATCTAATTAATTGATGTACCAGTCAAAAATTTGAATTCCAGAATACAGCAATACAAATATTATATAGAGGACAGATCATTAAAACAGCAGAAATATTTGTGAACTGTAAATAATGAAACAGAGAATAGGATTTTGCCATCATTCTCAGCAGCACATAGAGCAATTTTAAGAAGCTGAAGCTGACATCTGACTGACTTCTCAGCAAATATTACCCCTGGCTGTACTGGCAGATTCCACTGGAATATCTGAGACTGAAACACTAACTGACTGCTGCCAAGCCAGGACTGAGCCTTGGCTTTTATATTGCTACTTACTGTATTTTGTTCTGGTTTTGTTTCTTGCTTGTTTGTTTTTTTTTTTTTTTTCTTCAAAAAATAATAATTAGGGAAAGTATTTGCATTTCTGCTTTACATAGTAACTAAGAAGAAAAAAAGTATGCAAATACTTTCCAGTGGCCCAAATAAGATTTATATACTCTTATCTCTCAGTATTGTTGTTCTGTGCAATAAAAGCCATGAGAAATATGTGTGAGTATGAAGGAAGGGATAGCCAAGAGGATATACATGTAATTTAGTTTTTATCCCCAAAATAAACAGCATCATTGCAGTGTGCATAGATAAGCACTGCTCCAGTTCCATCAGGGGGTTATTCTGCTCTCTATATGGCTTGATATTTATCATTCGTTTCATGACCTTCAACCATTTACTTTGCTACACTACCTTGGTTCCTTCCTAGAATAAAGGCCAAGTTTTACAGAATTAGAAAATACTAGTTTCTCTCTACAGTAGCTTTACAGAGGTCTACATTTGCCCTGTAAAGCAGGGCAGCACACTCTGGTGCATTCACATAGATCACCCAGTGACTGAATTTTTTCTTAAATAATCACAGGACTTAATAAAACCTTTAAAGCACTGATTGCAAATTTGTGTTACTCTGGGAATGCGACACACACCCCCAGGATGTTTGAGTAGTACAAGACTGGAAACAGCAAGTATTCAACCTGGTTCAAATGAATATATGGACATATCCAAGTGCATTTTAAACCCTTGGGCAGTGATTTGCTCCTGAAGTTCTCTGGGAGCTGTCCCAGAAGGACAAGCTGGCTTGCAGGAAGGTGCCACCTCTCTTTGGGCAGCAGTAGGACATTCCTGTAAGTCGAGGACATCACATGGCTGAAGGCAGGTCTGTGAGCCATTCCTACAGAGATGACTCCTGTCAGCTGCCCTTGTGCAAGAAGGGAAAGATGAAGCCACACACGCTGGGATTTGAACAGAGGGATGTGACATTACCCTCAGGAGACTGCATGGAGGTGTTTTACTGAGATTAAAAGGAAGGGGAAAGAAAAAAAAGGCACACCAAACCACTTGGAACACATGAAGAAGTACAGCCTTTGCAATCCCACTAGGTAGGATAACACTTATAAGGGCTATTAGCCTCCACATTACAGATCAGCAGAGGAGGTCAGGGACATATTTCAGCAAAGCAGTATATCTCAGCTCAGCAGAAGAAAGCATTTTAATCTTCTTTGGGCCATTCACTGGGCTAAATCAAATGATATAAGCAATCATTACAGAGTTTAGGGAACAGGGCTGCACTTTAAGTCCCTGGATTCCTGCGACTGTTGCCAGAAGTAAATCAAAATTAGGGGGCATTCCCAGTGCTAGAGAGAGTTTCCTTGAGAAAAACTGAGGAATCACTTAGGATATTGGAAGTCAAAGAGAGGAGTCAGTCTGATTCTGCAGTAGTTGAACAGACCTGCAGTGGGGCTGAAAAGACAAAGAAATATTTAGAGAGGTTGCTTTCACACTTTATTTTTAGTAACAATGGTAAAATGATTAAAGAGCTTTCTTGTCCATTTCTTTAAAAATTAAATTTTCAATCAAATATAACACTCAGAGAAGAGTTAAAAACAGACAGTAAGGATATGTAAAGTATTTTGTATTCCTCTAGTATTTCATTTAGCTTTTAAATAAAAAAATTGCAAAGTTCAAAGTTGAATGACTGGTTTCAACACAATCTAATTTTATGCAATTTAGATCATTGTATGGGTGCAAATTCCACTTTTTGACCCTCTCCAAATTATAATCCAGGTAAGGGCAGGTAAGAGGGAAGGAAGATTTTAGGGAGGGAGGACAATCTAGCTAAACTGTCCCACTGATTGGGTGGGCAGGGAATATCCTCTCTGCAAGGAAAAGGCAGAAATCAGAATTAGAATATTAAAATACAATTACAATGCAATTACAATATTAAAAATAAATGTGACTCATACATTTTGAGAGAGATGGTTTTGTCCTAGAGAAATGCAATAATATGAATTCCTGGTCAGTCTGGGATATTTATAAAGGTGTCTGTGTTTTTGTTTTCCTTTATGCATACTCAATGCCTGTTAGGAATATTTATTCAGTTTCACAATAAACATTTCATGCCTCTATGTCCTGCAAGGTCAATTCAGCTTATGAAAACCAAGCTGCTGTCTGTCTCCTTTACCTCATCACTAAAATTCCCAGACAGAGCAGAAACTCCAAAACTCATCAGAACACTATCAGTTAGACTGGAGAGAATTAGAGCTGAATACTAATTTTAATACCTCTATTATGTATGCACAAGATAACTATACTTGAGGTAGAAATAAGCGATACATCTTGAAGGACTCTTGTTTATTCACTCTTCCCCAAAAGAAAAAAGGTAACGATTCCATCTAATGAAGTGAGAAGGTGAAGGTAGTTTTACTTTGCAAGTGAGATACTTAATGAGGCAATATCCTCTTGAATCTTTGAGATAAGCTCGAGGTCAAAAGTAGACAAATTAGCATAACATTCATATTAATATATTTCAGAATCAGATACAGAAACAACCTGCACTCTGAAACCTGCCTAATCACAGACAGCTAATTTTCAAAGGAGTTTTGGCACTCATTATGGTGATGGATGACAGAACTAAAAACATCAACATTTCCTTGAGATCTGCCATGCTTTGTAGGCACTTCTCTTATGTACTTCATGAATTGTATTTTATATTTTTCATAATTTATTTAGATACTCAGAGAAGTAAAATGAGGTTCCTTGAGGAAGATATTTTGGCATGCTGCAACACTGCCATTGTGTACTTGCAACACAGATAATCCAATGAGAAATACATACAGAAATTTCTACAAACACACTCACATGCAAAATATTCTGTACAAGAAAGAAGCTGCTATTATTTAGGATCTTTCTCATGCACACATACAAACAACCCCCTGTTCTCATAGCTGTGTACACAGACTGTAGCCACTAAATGGAAATTATTTAATTGCCTTCTTTCCTCTAAAACAAATTTAAATATTGGTATGCCCCAAAACATTGACAACTAAGAGTTAGCACTACCAATGCTGTCCAGTAAAAGGCAAAGAGGAGGGAAAGGATGTGTGGGAGATGCTATTAAGAAAACCCCCAAATAATAAAATCCAGAAGTGAAAACAAAAAGGCTCCTTTAATTGTTTCCTGAAGTTTTCTTAAGGAATGGATTCTGTTGTTGAGCCTGCTTTAGGCTGTCTGCAGTCCTGATTCTAGGATGTAGTGCATTCCTTACAGCTTTGAAATTCGCTGCTGCTGGAGAAAATTAATTTTAAAATATAGTATTAATCCTCAATAAAAATGAAATGCAGCCCTTTGCACTGCAAACACTGGGTTTGGATAAATAGGTATTCAGGGCTTCATCTTAGAAGTGTGTTAAGCATCCTTGGAGTCAATGAACACACAGCTTGTGCTGCCTACAAGGGAAACTGATGTCTTTTGGCATCTTCTGTGCTCAGGCTCTTTTTGATTACAGTGAAAAGGAACACAAAGGGCTCGTGCCTCAGGCAGCACAGATTAGCCAAAAGCACATATGCCTAAAAATAAGCAATGACTGGAGAGTGCAGGGCAGCGGCAGGGATGATGGGAAGATTTATCCCACAACTTACCGGAAGACAAGCTGGCCGTGGGCCTACAAGCAGCAGAAGGCAAGCCAAGGGAAGGGAGCACGTCTTCTCAGACATGAGAGCAGACAGCGTGCTGGCAGCGAGGACACAAACCTGACAGCTGTGAGTCAGGTCACAGCTTCCCTTCTCCTGCCCCAGGGCCGGCATTCTGCCTCTCCCTTGCCATAGGAGGAAAATCTGCGGCTCGCTGGGTGCCACAGGACAAGGCTGTGACAGTGGGGAGGCTAGAGGGATGGCCCATGCTGGGAAAAAAAACCTAAACAACCCAAACCCCCCAAAAAGCCACCCCAACAACAAAAAAGCATTACCATGTTACGATGGTCATCACGTCAGGGATCAGTATTTATTACGATGGCTTCTTGCGCGGGGTGATGAATCAGGACTCTTTGACTCCATTATCAGAAGGCTGATATTATTTATTAAAATTACTCTATTGTTCAAAAGGCTTTAGGGCTATAGGTGCCCATGTTCAGAGTTTTCTCTCTCATGGTCAGCGCAAGACTCCTAGAATGCTTAGAATTCCAAGATAAGAATTATTCACCTCATTGGTTAAGAAATACAGACAGTTCTCAGCTCCTCTGTGGGAGAGAGAAGCTCTGTCCTTGAACACACACACACAGACAAATTTGTTTTTACAGAATTCTGCTCAGAAGTGAGCTTTTCCCATGGAAGGGAAAATTCAGCAAGTTTCCATCTAAGAAACTTATAAAATGTCTGTGACATTACCAAACCAGAAAAAAATAAATACAATAAAGCTGATTCATCCCTCCTGCAAAATTTTTCTGTGGCTAACAAAATTGCTTGTGAAAACCTTTTGTTCTCCTCAGAATGTAAATATTCACCCTTAGTATAGGTGAACAGAAGTTTCCTATCAGTTATCTAGAAAGTTTATAACACAACAAAAAGAAAAACTCAGTTAATGGTTATGGGGTAGGTGGTATTTTTTTTCCTCACTGTCTTTACAGTGTGTTTCATCTTGTATCTTTAAGCATTATAGATTCACAAGCATTATGCAAAACATTATGAGGATAATCGGCACAATGGGGGTTCACTATTTAATGAAAGTAACTCTCTTGTTTTTAATTATAGCATTTAAGTTCATCGTATTGTCAAGTGAAATACAGCCTTGCCTTTTTGTGATTTGCCTAGGATTTAGGAAATAGCCCATCACCTTTGTCTTTTACAAAAAGGACCATATCCCACATTCCCACATTTTCAGGTAACTGAATACACATTAAATATTTTCTCTGGGAGTTTTCCAAAGCCAGGACTAAAAAGCAAACAATTCAAAGGCCTTGTACGAACTTCCTACTGGAAAATATTTTACTGATTTTAAAATATTGTAAAAGAAGCAGGGCCAAAAGTTCAATTTTAGGTATCTCACTCCAAGATGTTTTAATTTCTGGAATATACTGTTCCTCACCTTTTGCTGTTTCTTCCTCCTAAAAAGTAAGTCACATGAATAAAACAGCCCCAGTGCTAGACTATTTGAAGCAGACACTTCAGCAGCAGGTAATTAGATTTCACACATTTTATATTTTCAATTATTTAATTTACACTATAATCAATGTTTTTCACATGTAAGGAACATTATATTAGACTAGAGATTTCTATCTTGAAAGAAAAAACAGCAAACAAAAGAACAAAAACCATTATTAACGAAATCCTGTTTGCATAGGGATATGCACTATAACTCAGCACCAGAGGAAAGGAATTGTATCCAGGCATGAACAAGTTTCAAAAAGAAAACCATAATTGCTGTGTTTAATGTTTGTATCTTTTGTGTATATTTCAACCATATTCACAATTTGCAGAGCTATTTGCCTGATGGCATTATTATAAATCTATTAAATCCATCCTTTGGACAGATGGTGCTATAAAATACTATTGTATCTGGGAAGAGGCGTTTGAAGACATGGTGTATGTGTAGGCATACATGTGATGACACCTAGAAGACCACAAAAGCTATTTAAAACAGATAAGTACACCAACTGGGAGGCCCAGTTTCCCAGCAGGCTGATCACTGTGTCTTTTTCATAATATCAAATGCCATCTTTGCAATGCTTGTAAAATAGTACTCACTGGGTTTTTGGAATAAAGATCTCTACTGGTACCTCAGTAGCATCTTTTTCCTGAAAGCTCTGTATTCCTAATGGATGATCTGTTCCAGCAACAAAGAAATAAACAATGTGTCATGTTATTTAGTTTCTCAGTATTTTCAGGTGGATTTTCTCTCTCTTTTTTTTTTTTTTTTTTTTTTTTTAAAGGCTGAAGAATCTGTTATTGGTATAAAAACCCAACAAAAGTTTAAATATTTATTTTCACCATACCAGTAGCAGTAACATTATTTGTTGTCTTTGACACTATTTTTTTTCATGCAAATATGCAACAGAAATAATAAAAAGCCAATAGTATATTATTTGATTTGATGTATAGAAGAAGCTGGCTCCAAGTGCTGAAATTTGTACAACATGTTGGCATAGTTCAAGGAGAGCAAATTTGCAATGAATGATGATAATTTGCACTGAAAGAAATTAGTGCCTATTTTGATTAGGAATTAGCCTTCTGTTCAAATTTCAGCAGAGTAATGTATTCATTCCTGGTTAGAGCATTAGCTGGGTTGAAAGGGTGAGAAAAAAGCTTGTGGACAAATGGGAAATTAAAAAGTAAAAAGATCAAAGAGCTATTTCTTTAGTGCAGTAATAAGGTAACTTACAGGATTCAAACAGTGTGCAATACTGAAATGCACATTTACTGTGGTACCCACTCTTTTCTGAGGTAGGAACTCCTATTGTTCCATTTTTAGGGTTTGGGATTTCTTAGGGTTTGGGATTTAGGGTTCAGGTTTTGGGATTACATTGTTCATCATGCATTTTTACACCTAATCACACCCAAATTGCTCAGTTTGAGAGGTAGGTAGAAAAGCTACCATAGGACAACATGCAGTAGCTGAGGATGTGTTATATACTTCATAATTACATCCATACAAATACTGCACAGCTAAAATTTTTCTTCCTTCTCACTAGCCCCAGTATAGAAAAACAATTCATCAATCATCTTAGAGCAATTAATGTTAAACCTACATAAATAGGCTCCAGAGCTACTGAAATCTTCAGCTGCCTTGCTACTGTTCCTACCCAGGGAGCCACACTGGACAGGGCTACAATTCTTTCAATTTCTATCAGGAAAAAAAAAATACATTTCCAGAAAGAATTGGCTAGAAAATCAGCTTTATGCATTAAAACCGCAGCAGAGAACAAATGAATCCTGAGCAATCTCTCCTCAGCAAAAGTCAAAGTGTTGACTATGATGGAGTGGAATCTGGAAGGGTCTGCCACTCAAGTGTGCAAGCTCTTTGAGGAGTTAATCTATGAGAGAAGCTTAAAAAAACACCAGTATTTCTATTGTGGTGCCAGCTGTCAGGGCTCTGACAGTTTACCTCGGCACTGAATCTTCAGAACAAAGGAACTAGGTCATGAAACAGAAAATTTAAGCATATTCCCCATGAAACTCACCTTAAAAGATGAGCATTCAGGTTACTAAGTCAAGGACTGAAAAGTCAGAAAATGACAAATTTAAGGCTGCATGTTCAACTTTCACTCTTCATCTTGGTATATCTGCACTGTTGAACTACTAATTATATGACTGCAGAAATAATTGTATGTAAAGACCATACTTCAGCTGATGACAAAAAGGACTGCTGTTATTTAATTTAAAATGATTAATCAAAACAGGTTTTTAAATATCTCATTGAATACAGTGCTTATCCACCAGTGTTTTTATATCCTCCCCCATAGCCCTGATAAGCCTCTACCACCCCCAAGCTCCTTGCTGTAGTCACCTACCTGCCCTCTTTTTCTGCCTCAGTTTCCCCACTGTCTCTGATCACAGTTCAGCTCTTTGGAGTCCAAAATGCTCTAACTCCAGTGTTCAGCAGCACCTCTAAACCTCTGTGTTACTTTTTATTTGCTGTCCTGCTCATTTTTCATCACTCCCACTGAAATAAGATGGGAAGGGGCAGCAGCAGAGGAAGGGGAGTGCTCCATCTGGATGGAGCTGAGCTGACAGACCTCCTTCCCATTGTCTCCCTTGGACAACAAGTTCAGGAAGACAAAGCAAGGACTTTGACTGTCAACAGGGAGACACATCCTGGAGCTGATTAACTGCTTTTCACAAGATAAAATCATCAATTGCTCATAGCCAAGGGCTTTGACACAGGAGTCCTTCATTCACTGAAAGCCAACTTCAACTTCCTTATGCAGACACTCCATGAGCAGCTCCCAGTGTAATTAAGAGGTTTATAGTCAAGAGAGTACAAGATTCTAAATGCTGATGCCCCCCACAAGAGTAGCAGTGCTCCTGGTTCCCTTCTGTCATGCTCCAGATTGCAAAGGAAAGACAGTCTGTGTTTCCCCTGGTATCCCAAAATTAACACAATGCATTTGCCTTGTCCCACTTTCTACCCTGCCACAAAATGCATGTACTCAGCAAACACACCTAAGTTTTGCAAAGTTCTTTCCTCTTTGGGAAAAAATAATACAATGTTCCCATGAATCAAACCTCATCCGTTAATGAATGGGCTATTTCAAAAGGACAGACAAAATCTTTCATAAGGATAACAAATAAAGCGGATAAAAAAACAAAACGTGGAAGCCTTCAGGAGTACATTATTCATACCATGGTTTCTTCAGGTCATGGATTTATGGTCAAGTCTGTTTAAAAACACCAGCAATGAGAGTATGGTACCACGTACAAGGCACACAGAAATAAGGCAGATTGCATCTACTATGTATTTACAGAGCCATCGCTCATAAACTCTTCAGAGAATAATTGTTTCCTAAAGCCATTTTAAGCACACTGAAATATGGTCCCTGACAAACACATCCTTTACAACCTCTTCCAAGTCAGAAATGCTTTTCAATTTAAAAGTAGGAGGTACAGTTTTCTAAAGTAGTACAGAAGTGGCATATCCTTCTGCATAAAGTGCTTGCTTAGTGAAGATAATTGAGGATGGAAAATACATTATTTTTCTGTTCTATCTACCATAGCAATTAAAAACAACAATTAATTGTGTCAAGGTGTAAAATGATGATTTTAATTACACTACCAGAGTAACATAAGAGGTTCACATGCAGTGACTACACCCTTGATTGGTCTACTACAGAGGAAAAGATAGGATTGCTTCCCTAGGGCAATGTTCTCCACCTCATTCATGTTGATTTACTTCACAAATAACCTCAGTAACTTGTTTTATTGACCTCCCTAGTAGCAGATTTTTGAAAGTAAAACCAAGATATTTTTTCTTTTTATGGAATTATTTAATTATTTTACTCTATTTTTAAACACTACTGAGAGAAGTACGTGCAATATAAAGCATCATATTTTACAATCTGTCTTCTAATTTAAAATTGCTTATGAATGTAGCAGAAATAATCCTAAAAGAATGAAAAAGCTGATTCTTAACAACACAGTACCATTCAGAGCTCACAAAGTCCAGACATTTTGCTGCCACTGCTGTCACACTGGAGCACACTCGGAAAGCAGAACACCAAAAATACTCTCCTTTCTTTAATTATGCCTTTACCTCTCCCATCATAGAAATAGCATGCCCGAAGGCAAAGTAGGAAGAAACAGCAAACTCTTTCCTGAAAAGTTCATAAAGCAAACATGATCCATATATCTAAGACTCTATTCCCCTTGTACCTTCAGGGAGAGAGGAATATTATTGAAATTATTAAGTTCATTTTACTGTCTAGTGCCTTTGAATAGTATTGTTAAATTGGAAAAAGAATATCACTGCACTGTTGAAGCCAGGGTCTCTAATCCAGTGCTAGAGGCACAGGGAACTGTACTCACATGCTGCAGAAGATAGATATATTCAGATTTATGTTAGACATTTCAAGCTGAAGAGGGCAGTTTCACACTAATGCAATATCCTAGCTTAAATGGCTTTGTCAAAACAAGGTTTGTTCTGGTTTCTCACCTTTATTTGGTTGAACAAAAACACAAATACGGAGATTGTCTTAACCCCTCTTAAGATATTCAAACACCTGTGCTGGGCCATATTCATAAAGATGTTTCACATCCCATCATTCATCTTCCAGATGGTTTTTATTACAGATCTTCCGGAAGATTTTCCTCTAACCCCCTTCCTTGCTTCCTCAGAACAGTTAATTAAAATACTTCCATGGAGATGCACAACATGGACCCACTAACTAGTGTCAGTCATTGTGCAAAAAATGAGCCTGTTTGTTGGGTAACTGGTTATTGCTACAATTTTTTTTTGTCATGGCAGCCTGTGTTCTTATTGTGATTCAGCAGAACTGCTGAGACATCAATTAGTGTGGTTTCTAAAAGCTTTTATAACTCGTGTTTAAAATTCCAGCCTCAACCACAAAGCACAGTAGTCCCATAATCTACAAAATAAAATCTGGGTCTCGGTTTCCATTTACCTAAACTTCTGCAATAATAAAAATGTGTCTGCTGAAGACATCTGTTAGAACTCGGTAACATCTAATTTTTATGGCAAATAATAGAGTTCAGCTCCCTAAGATTAGAGGTTATAGGCTAGGCCTTTTGGCTGGCTTGGCATTCCTGTTGAAATGTTCTGCCAGCCAACTTAATATGTGCATTAAAAAATCCCAATGACTTTCCTCCTCCTCCTCCTAAGACTCCAAATAAAGCAATAGTTTAGTCTCTTAATGCTTTGCTCCATGGCATTGTTGAGCCTATGGCAGTGTCTGTTTGATGGGACTGACAATAATATTATTTCTTTTCACTAAAAATAAAGGCTTAATGAGGCAAAATCCAGAGTAAATTATATGTTGGAAACATACACTCTGCTGGAGAGGAGGTGGAGTTGCAAAAATCACTGTATTTCAGGCCAGCCCTGCTTGTATTCTGGATTTCAGATACTGAACTTTGTCAACCCAAAGCTTGAGATTCAAGTTTTTTCCAGATCAAATTCAGTCTTCTAGTACATGTATATTGCAAAATAGCACACAGCTATTGTAGAGGATGTTTTTTGAAAATAAATATAACAAAATTACCATTCATAACAATCAAACCATCTGTGATTTTAACAAAACTTTTGCATTCCCTTTTAATCCAAAACCCTGTGAGAGATACTTGTGATTCCCCTGGACAACATATACTAGTGAAATAATCAGATTTGAAATGTCTCTGAAAATCATGAGCAGAAAAAGGACACTGTCACTTCATCTAGCTTCTAACAGAGAATCCAGTGAATCACAAAGTAGAACTGCTCTCTGGGACATGCTTGCACAAAGCTGCAGAGAGCCATTCACCAAAGACTCAAATACTACTAAATAGTTCTCTGAAGGATCTGGGAAGATTGTGCCATCAATATTAACATAACCTATATGAGGGCTGAGTATCAGAAACATAAGACTGGAAAGAAAAATGGTCAGCCAGCCTACAGATTTACTGCTAGTATTGCAGAGACCTAAATGGCCTGCTGGGTTTTTGAAAAAGAGGAGAGTGTGAGACAGATCATATTTGGAGTTTTACTAGCCCTGTGTTCCCAGTCTTCCCTCAGGGAATGAGCCCTTACTCCAACTGTCCCTTTCCTAGCTCAGCAGCTTGCACTCCTTCTCCCTCCTTTCTAGGATGACTTACTACTCTGCTGTTTCTAAGAGACTATACCTGCACAGACAGTGCTAAGGGGTGGAAGAATTATCTTTTCTGCCACTTGCATGATTCATAAGATAAAAAAATTTGCAATCCAGGAATGGGAGAGTGCCTGAAATAACTTCATAGACCGACTTCATCTACTGCCATCCTGCCCTCAGCTATCACTCATTTTAATATGCTATGGTCCTGGTTCCTCATTTATCTCTTCTGGTACAGTCATATGCAGCTCTACAAATCAAGTGACAACCCAGTGGCAGGTACTTTTATTTAATTTTAGCAGTGCTTTGTGAACAAACCTAAAATACACAGTTTGGAAGTAAGCAACCAAGTTTTGACCAAAACAACCCAAAACAAACATTTGTTCTAATTAAAGCTCAAATCTGCAAAACAGTCACACACCTCTCCACTTTTGCTCCTTCCTGTCTTGTCCTCCACATTAGGACAAGGGCTAGCCATGGGCACCCATGTCCTCGTACTGACACAGCTGATTGTGTGACCTCAGGCACAAAAGAGGCAAGTGGACTGCAACCAAGGAGGAAAAGACCCACAGTAACAGCAATTTAGAGGCCCTGTGGGTTCAGTTTCAGACCTGCAAGAGAACCAACAAAATGCTTACCTCTGGGGAAAGGACTTTTGCCACCCACCCACCCACTCACACCACACACCTCCCTTGTGCTGGATCTGACATTCACCCCATGGGAGCTACAAGAGCTGTTGAGTATTTGCCTCTTTTTTCAGAAGTTACTGCACATTCACCTGAGTGCCAAACATGCTAAAGAGAAAGAGCAGGGGCAGGAGCCTGACATGGACATGAGGAAGGGAGGAACCCCTTTTCAGTGAGCACAGCCAATTACGTCAGCTGAAGCCATGAAAAGTTTCATGTCATGAAAACACATCTCCAGAGATGGGGAATAATCCTGCAGATTTAGCTAAACATTTAGGAGGTAAGCAATACTTACCTACTATCCAGTCTTCCCAGTGCATTCCTGGCTATGCACAGGAAGCAGAAGAGGAGGAAAAGGCAAGTGGGAGAAGCTCTGGTAATCTCTGTTTCTCTCTAGTCCTTAGGTAGAACAGCTGAAAACAAAGGTTACCAAATGGGATAAAGCACTTACTTATTCAGCACCCCAGAGTGGGGAAGGTTAAGATGTTGAAGTCACAGCCACAGTCCATTCTCTCCTCTGCCCAGGGGTTAATTGCCTATCTTCCTCTTATTTAAGATGTCTTGTAAAACAACAGGCTAACTCTTTACAAGTGGAGGATTATTTTTATCATTGTGGTTTTTTTAATGAACTAATATTAAGAAATACTTTTGATTTCTTAGTGCTCCTCTGCCATCTTTAATGAAGCTCTCTGTGTGCTGGATACACCTGCAGAGCTCTTTAGGAACAGAAGATTGGTCATCATCAAGCAAATCCTTCTTCACCTCTCACGACTCTATTCATGATATACTGATTAATCAATCATCCAGGAGATTAAAGGTCATCTTTATAAAATAAATGGCTTATGGCTGCAGCAAATCACAGATTTGAAATTTATTGGAAAAGGCTGTAAATTGTCAGTCATATTATGACACAAATAAATCAGATAGTTACAGCAAATTGATTAACTGATTCCAATTTTTTTAGGAACAAATTGTGGCTCCAACCTATTTTTCTCTCTTCTTGGACAAAATGATTGCTTTGTAGTCTGTGTGAATGATGATCTGTGTGTCCAAGGCCACAGTTATTGCTTTAAGTTGCTTCACACACATTAATGTTTTTTTGAATGTTGTTCACCACAATTTGTTTTCACATGAGCACCACTCTATATTTGAAAACAGTGAATGGTACAATGGCTGTTTGAGATGTTGAAAATAACACTGCAATAGCATAATCAGCCTTATATTTGTACATGGAACAACCATACACTTAATATTGATAGGCTTTTTCAAGTTTCACAATAAAAGTAGAGGACCAAAGTTAATTTCCTACACTGACAGAAATATTTTTAAGACCCTCTCACCATATCTTGTTTGCTGTATCAGTGCTGTGAGGTGGGGAGGTGAAAAGGAAACAGTGGAATTTGTCAGTAATGGAAAATAAAGTTGTCTGAAATTCAGGACTTTCATTGTTGAGATTACAATGAATTTTGTTAGTGAAAATAATTAGATAGAGTTACATGAAATTGGAGATTAGGAGATGACTAAGCACATTTGCCTTACTCTTATTCTCACTGCATTTGTACCATCTTCATGTCTCTAATAAATCCCCCTGGATCACATCTAGTGCACACATCACTGGAATTTCCACTCTCAATTCAGATGACTCTTTGTTTCATTTCAGAGCTGCCTTGCTGTGACCAGCCACTCTGCGTGCCTGCAGGATCCCTTCTGGAGAAAAACAGGTAAATTCTTCTCACCAGATAAAACCCAGGCATGTCTCCATGGCTGGATCAGCCCAGGCACTGCTCAGACATATAGACAGGTTTTTCTCCTGCTGCAGGGAGCTGTCCTATGCCTCTAACAGGTCCTGTATCCTCACGAATTCTTTTGGCATATCCTGCCGCAAGCACAACATGAAGTGTCACCTTATCAGAACACAAACGCAAAACGTCGTCATCTTTGGCTCACTGCAAGGAGTATCAGCTATTGAAATCCCTTAAAATAGCTAAAACACCTCAGGATCAGAGAATGCTTTGCAGGGTTATGAGGCTCCTGCTTCAAAACACCCCAGAACTAGGTGGGAGGAAGAGACATTCATAAATGCAAGAGCGCTAGTGGCCACTTATGGGAGGGTGTATCAGCTCAGCTTATTGCTGAGAATTTTAGAACAGTGCCACTGGAATGTGAAAAACCAAAGGCATCCCATTTGAAGGTACATCCTGAGAATCAGCATGGATATATGAAAAGGACGGAACAGGCAGGTTTTATACCCATATTATATGACAGGCCAGAGGAGCCTGTGAGTGAGATACAGAAATCTGTGTCATAGGTTTGAGCCTGGGATCATTCCTTGTGACATCCTTCAGGACTAGCCAGGTCTCTCTAAAAGATTAATAAAGAGACACACTTGTGCCACATCTTTGATAAGATGGACTTTGTCTTCTTGAATGTGATATATCACTTTGCTGGTCATTGTGTATGTGGTTGCAGTCATAAGGCTGGTGGATTGCCCAGATTAACAATGAAATATGCTATTCTTCTGTCAGGAAAGGTTTTGGCCCTTTAGGACACAGGCTATCAGTGTCACTGGAGTAGCATGTTTCTGAAACTTCCACGAGGATACAGGGAAGTGTGCTGCCATTTCCTGCTCTCATTGAGAGGGAAGAAGCTACAATGCTTTAAAGCAGCGATAGAACACAGACTTCAGCAAAAAGGATAAAGCAGTTAAAGGAGGAAGAGGATCTTGAACAAAAATGTCTGGGGGAACTGTTATGCTATCATGAAGCAGCAGCTCTGGCAATGTGGACAGCAGACCTGATTAGCAAGTCTGATTCGTCCCACAACCTCATTAGAGTCTTAGCTCTTTGCATATACAATAGCACAATAGCTCCTGCAGCATCCACTTTGGCAACATGAAAATGCAGCTGAAAAGGAGAGGTTGTTTGGTCTCTTGCATATTGGAGTTCCTGGTCTCTTGATACTGGAGTGGCCTCAGCAGCTCTGGATTGTTGGTCAGAAAACATACAAGGTCGAGATTAAATATTTTATGGCAAAGATTTAACTGGCACCTGGCAGGTGCTGAAAGAAGAACAAAAATGTCACATTTTCCCTTCTGAGCCTGCACAATGTACAGGTCAGGCAAACCAGAGAACCTGGGCCAGACATTTAAAAAGTCTGGTCACCTCCAACCTAGGAAGGCAGGGCAGGGTACCAGGCATGCTGTGTCACCAATCACTGCTTGCCCTCCGCTGCTCATCTGCTTAGGAACTCTTGTTTTCAAGGAGACACAATGGGGAATTTGCTGCTGATTTTTCTGTAAACAAAATGATCTAAGGCCAATTATTAAGACTTGTTTATTATATGAGAGCTCATATCTGTTAAGGGGGCTAAAAATGCCCCCCCAAATACTACACACTTGTTAACATATTTAAAAACCAAAAGGCCACAGTGTTATCCATTGAAAATATTAATCTGGTTAGGAGTTCATGTCATAAACACTAATGATTAAAAAAGCAAGTATAAATTTACTGGCCTTAAAGAATCAATAATACCTAGTAATTATATCTAGAATTTTTTTAGGTAATTTTTTCATGTGTACTGTCTCAGATGCATCCTATATGCCTTATATAGATACTTATTATTGTATTTATCTGTTGTAAATGAGTCTTATCCCATCAATTGAAAATCTGCCATTAGTTGGAGCTAGGTTTCTGCTTCTGTGATAAACTCCTTCCTGCTGATGCCTGCAACCCCAGACAGCCAGTGTAAGGTTACTGAATTCAATGGAACAAGGCTGATTATCACCAGCTGAAAGCCCAATCCTTCCTATAAGCCTGACCAGTTATTTTGGGTAATTTTTTTAACTGTAACCTGAATAATACCTTTATAAAGTTTGACAAAAGTTTCGTGCTTTTTACAATGGATTCTAAAACATTAAAAATCTCTATAAATGTTTTAAAGGTTTAACAAAGCCAAATAAAAAAAAAATCTCTGCAGGTCGATCTGTTCCTATTCTAAAGTTCTCTGTGGGCACCCTGCTTCGTAGGAACTCTTTTCCCAATGTAACCGAATATCCTTTCAATGCAAAAAGCTGTACTGTTATTCTTAACTCTTTGGACCAATATTTGCTTTGGTTACATCATAATGAAACCCTTTCTATAGAAGTCAGCTGGGACACAAAAAAGTCCCTATGGAACTGTGACAAATAGAATGTTCCACCTTGCTCACTAATTTTGAAAGACCACAGTTATTTTTTCTGATAAATCTAGTATGATGCCTGTAATACACTTTCAAGTAGCACCAAACAGAGCTGTTGAACTTTGCTTTTCAACTCTCTTCTTTTCTTTTCTTTTTCCTGTTTTGCCCTGAGGTCTCTGAACTTTGCCAAGTATATGAAAGTCCTCAGAATCCCCATGATTTTCTCTCTCTTTTTCTGTTACACACTATTTTCTGGGTTACCACTAAAAAAAGCCATGCTGTTGTAAGCCAGCTGTAAGTGCTCCACTGTCTCTTGACAATCAGTGACCCAAAGAGCTGAGCAAACACAACTGCTACTGAGCTCCCTTTAAGGTGTCCAAATATAGAAACATCCTTCAAAAGACCAGCAATAGGAAAAGCACAGTATTGTACTTAAAGAGAGGCTTCATTAACTTAATTGCTCTGAATATTTAAAGTATAAGGAATAAGCAAAACCATAACATATTAGCTTCTTTATATTGCTTAAGCAACTCAAAGTCTAGTGGATCTATAAAACTCACTTATAGGTGTTGACAGAGAAGGGCATCTTTGGATGCATTATATGAATTTAGAAATTCAAATGCCATATTGTACAGTTATGATGCTGTGATTTGATAATCTGAGTGAAAGATTCACTTGTCCTACTGATATATTCCAGGTTGAAGACAAAGAGAGCAGAAATAAATCCTGAGGCTTCTGAGGTCAATGGAAAAATTTCCATTGTTTTCCAAAAGGATAAAAGACAAAGCTAACTAGGATCTAACACACTGCAAAAACAGCTGTAGAGAAACAAGTTACAAATCCTACTTTTCATTTGGCTTCAGACCACTGTACAATGACACACAGTTTTTGTATTCCTTTGTTTAGCAAATATTTACTCTATTATTTTAAAATAAGCTCCAGACTATCTTTAATATATCTCACTATTCCATGAAAGAATTTGTCAGTTTAAAGAAAAATATTGTCCTTCTTTTGTCCAATTACTTTTAATACTGTGTTAAGGTGTTAAAAAAAGTCATAATAGCCTTCCTTAGATTCCCTTCTTGGTGGCATTGCCACCACTGAGTTATTATGTAAATTATTGCAATCTGGTTAGCTCCTTCCATCTCTTTTCTTAACAAAAGGGGTCTGCAAGTGCTAATCAAAATGTTGTAATTTACATATTAATGAAGTTTTTATAATGGCATTTGCTTCATATGTAATATGAATGGTATGGAGACTTTTCACTCTTCTTTTGAGCATCCACTACATTTTGGTTTCCTGAAGTAGCTGATGTACAGCTGAAAACAAACTGTAAGTGCACCACAGTGTATCTCTTTATATATACATATATATAAATATTTCTGTGTATCTTTGATATCAGAATGATAAACTGCAGTGTTTGAATCTTAAATGTAGCCTCACTTCTGGCTGTGAACTATTATTTACTCACATCCCTTTGAACAATTCTGTTGCAATCACTCTGAAAATGCTAAAGGCACATTTTTCTGCTGAGAGTGTGGAGCACAAATAAGTAGTGAATCATTTTTTTTTGTGGTTTAAAATAAGAGAATAAAGAGGAAGAGGGGGATGGATAGAGACAGAGAGAGATAAAGTTTTAAAAATACCACAACCCACCCCTATGGAAAGTTGAAAGGTAAAAAGTTGCCGTGCTGCGACAAATGTCATATTAAAAATAGCTGGATAGGGAAGAACAATGTTTTCCATTTTATTTTCTACTTTGCTGTTATTTTAAAATATGGCAAACACAAAAACTCTGTTTACATCTTTAAAGCTTTCTAATTAGAGATCTGGGATCACACCTATCTGTGAATCACTACAGAGAACTGTATCAATTTCTACTTTCACCTGAATAGTGAGTGAGAACAATGTTATGTCCCTTAAATTTAGGATGTAAATTATTAGGAAATTTTAAACAATATATGGTATTCCAAGTGAAAAAAATGACATCCACAGTCAAATTGAATTTCCAGTTGGTTCTTTCTATAGCTTTCAGTCATGGGATCTTTTTCTTTAACAAATCACACTGAAAAATGGACATGAGATTAAATGTCTACTTGCTAAACTAAATGGACCATGTAGAATCTCTCTGAACAATCAATTTTATTTAACCTTTTTTAAAAATTCTTATTTGAACCTTTTCTATAATTTAACTGTTTCCTTCAGGAATGGACTGTAAACTTGATCATTCCAGAAATGTTTACTCTCAGTGAGAAAACAACCATAATCCTCATCTGTTCCCCATGTTTCTGCTCTAAAGATTCCATTTTTTTGGCTAAAATTTCTTCTGGAAGTTCATTTCATTGGCACAGACAATAACTTAGCTTCCTGAATTTGTAACTCTCTGAGAATGTTTTTTTAAGGTGTTCTCAACACTCCAAGATAAAGAATTCTTTGTCATTATGAGACGTGATATTGGATTAGTTCCATCCTGGATGTAAAGTACTTCAAACTCTAAACATTACTTAGATTTAAGACTCCATCAAAACAGAGATTTACCTGGGTTAATAAAACAGTTTAGTGTAATTGATAGATGTTCACAGTACTTTACTGTCATCCCCAGCTGGAGCAGGAGTTAGAGCTGAGAACACTGACCTAGGAGCTTACAAAAAATTTCTGTCCAAATTTTCATGAATAAAAAATAAGGAATAAATTTTTTGTACAGAATTTCACTCATTGTTTCTGCTCACTCAAACCACACCTTTTCTTTTAAAGTCTAATCCAAAGCAAACAGATCCAACATTCGGCACAGCCTTATGGAAGATGGGATTTAAAGGGAAGATGTTTTCTATAGTTGGAAAAGAGACCCTGGTAATGGTTGCATCTAAAGCTTCATGACAAACACTTCAAAAGCACATTAAAGACATGTGGGAGGTACGGAATGATATTTTAAAAAAGGATAATTTACATTGAATCCCAGGAAAGCACTTGAGAATAAGATTGATTCAGCTACAGGGAATATTCCCAAGGGTGTTGATAAGTGTTTCATTGCTTTAAGTATTTAGAACTGCTGCTTAAGAAAAAATATAATTTTTTTTTCATTTCGAAGCATTTGAAATTAAAGTCATGTTCACTTCTATTTCTTGTTTCTCTTTTTTGAAACTGACATATGATCAATATTTTTAATTTACTGAAATAACTAGTGTTTGAAAAATGATAAATTTCAATAACTGTTGCAATCACATTTTCAATAAGCAGATGGGAGTTAATTCAGAAAGGTCACTGAAAATTGCCAGTCAAAATTTAATAGCAATATTTTAAGTCCATAATTTTAAAAGTGTATTTTTTTGCAACCAGAAAACCCAACACATATGAAAATGTAGAGCACCTACATTTCAAATAAAGTTAAGAAATGCTTTGGATATCATGCCTGCTCTTTGCATCTCCTGTCCTGTTCTCAATATTTTATTCCCTGAAGGGAGAGGCAGGGACAATGTACAATGACAGCCATCATGTCCCTGTCTCATAATGCTGCGCACGGGAAAGAGGAAAATTTTTTTGTGTACTTGTTCTCCTTAAAAAGAGACACGATTTATGACCCAATCAGAGACAGCCAATCTTTTTAGCCATGTGAACTCCTTCTTAAAAACAACTAAAAAAAAGTTGCAAGTTGACCATTCTGACCTAACTCGGCACCAGCACCTAAAGCAGGTTATAACACAACCAGCATAATTTAGCAGGCATATTGCACAGAATGTCTGACAACAGATAAGGAAGCAAACACTGAAAATGCTGCTTTGAAACCTGTTTTTTTCCTCCATGAAACCTGGCTGAGATGCTTTCCAACCTTGTATAATTTCTATGAAGACTTTTGGCAAGATGTTAATGCATCCTCATATTTTGGTCTGTTCATTTATCTTTATACAGAAAAAATACTAAATTCTCTGTTTTAATGAAGACAATACTCTCCCCTGTAAAGAGAGAAGTTTTGGTGTTTTAGTCATAGGTGAAGAACTGTGTTGACTTTTTGTGCTCTTTGGAACCAGAGGGGGACAGATATATATATATATATATATGTATATGTGTGTGAGTGTATATATATATATATGTATATGTATATATATATATGTATGTATGTTTACATACCTGGCATCCATGCCTAGGAGCCTGCCTGATCACAACCAGTTTACTAGCATAGATAAAAGCTTATAGATATCCAAAGAGAAGAAGGAAATTGGATGATTTGTTCTCATAAAACCTAGTGGGGCTTTTTCCTAGGATTTTTTTGTCCAAGATGGATACACCATCTTTTTACTAGGATTCATCTCAAGAGGATTCTGTGTGCTTTTTCCTATCTGTAATGTACTCTTGAATATGGGGATTTTTTTTTTTAATTTTTATTTTTTCCCCTTCACGTTTTACACATTTGGTGGCTTTTTCAAACATAACCCAACCAGAACAAGGGGTTGCATGAATCTTGTCAAACAAGGAATTAACCTGAGAAAGCAAACATCACTCTGATTCAGTAAGAGTGGTGGAAGTGTTCTCAAAACAGAAAGGCTCAATTTTGAGGCATATCATCAATTTTTTTGCACTTGTTCTTTATTCCAGAACACACAGCACATATTTCAAATCCTAGAAAACAAATTTTAAATTCACCTTTTGCTGTGATTACAGGGAAACAGCAAACACAACTGTGTATAGGTACCTAGAGAAACAAAACACAGCCTTTTGAGGAAAGTTCTCAATCAAGCATTCCTAAAGGGAAAAAATTCACTGATCCATACAGTCTCTGTTACTTCTTATCTCAGATCAAATGGCCCACCAGAATTCTTTGTACAGATACTCAGAAAGCCTTGACAGATGAAATGATTTTGAACCCAGCAGAACTGTCTTACAGAATTTTCTATTTCCGTACAGATCTGTACTACATTCTGCCTCTCAGAAAACTCCAGCAGAGTTCTTTCTGTAACATCAGCTATATATCAGATTTGATCTGCTTAGAACAGATTTAGAAAGAAGTGTAAGGGAAACAGTGAAAGGTTTAAAAGCATTCCCTGGGAAATGCACTCTACAGGGCAGCAGCATGAAATTACAGGGGAGGAAGGAAATGGGAGCGAAACACATTTTTAGGAAGGTGTTGCCTCTATGACATGCATGGCTGAGGTGTGGAAGAGGACAATAAAGGCTCACACTGGCCAGTCTTTACCCAAGAAAGGCTCAAATAATTTAAGCACTCCATTTGTGTGAGTATTGTAAAGATTAAAGGGTGTATGGTACAGAAGGGGTAGAAGTGGCAGGGAAGAGACAAAAGAGTGGGGCATGGTGGGGAACCTGGATCTGTAGTGGTGAGAGGAACCCAGCTGGTGGAAGCAAAAACCATTGTTAGGAACTAATGAACCTCTCTCCACTTAGGAATTATAGGATATTAAGGTAAACGAACTAGTTCTGTGAAGATCTGCTAGGGAAGAGAACATGAACCTGGACCACCTGTGTTGACAATTTTTCTCACCACGGGAAATTTATTCCCACTAAGTGTTGAAACATATCTAGTACCAAATCCACCTCTGAAATAGGAATTTAAAAGTTCCCAGTAAACATATTTCTTATTTCTGTTACCCACTCTTCCCATTTCATAAAGATAAATAAGTGATTTGAAACTAGGTGCCAGGGATTGGAAATTAGTCCTATGTTCCTCTCTGCTTTTACATGTAATGAAAGACAACCCCATGTTTCAATAAAATTAAGTTTGGAGTCCAGCCAAAAACTTTTTCTGCTGTAATTTCATTTAATTTAAGAGAGAGGTGATTCTAGTCATAGCTTTCCAGCTATGGCCAGGAACACAAGGAAGGAAACATATCATTGACTGACACTTTGAAGTGATAGATGTCACTAGGACACCTGCTTGAGCAGGAAGATTGGACCAGATGACTCGCTGTGTTCCCTTCCAACCTGACCCATTCTGTGGTTCAGTGACATGGGGTGAGCAGCAATGGCAATCTGTTAATATATTCTCCTTGCAATTCAGCAGAAGTTCTCGTGTTTTCACATTTTAAAAATTGGCATGTCTAATTTATAAGCAATGAGGGATTATGGAAGAAAATGTCAGTGAGAAAAAGGCGGTGTTTGGAATTCATGATAAGAATTTGAAAAAGTGAATTTACCTGGAATTCTGAATGAACAGGTTTGCTTTAGTGTTTGTCAATCCCCCAGCTCAGCCCTCTGACTTGGCTCTACATTTCAAATATATAAGCAAACAGAGAAGCATTTGGGGCCCATATGTCTGGAGATCAGTTGCTGTCCAAAACAACCACTTTCTCCCCTTTCTCTGACACTTCCCTAGTAAAGTTAAAAAGCCTATTTCAAGTCACCTCGCACCAGCTGTTAACAGAAATTCCTTGCTTTTCTATAGTATTTCTGTTGGAAACAATTGCCAAAGTGTCCAGACTGTTGAATCACAGGGAAGTTGAGATTTAACCTTGGCAGGAGGCCATGTGATTGACATTTCCATTGCCAGAGTTTGTCCAAGTCATTTTGAGACCCAACAAGATTTCATTCTGCCGTATCTGTGGGTTATCATTCTTACAAGAATCATCTCATTCTGGCAGGATCTTGATTTAAGGCTTTAAAATTCAGCTAGGCTCAAACTGATTTTGCAAGGTCACAAACACTGCAGGTTCTCTCCATAATATGGAATTAGAAGATTGAGTGTCAGTCCTTTCAAGGTCCTGGCAACCGTTAGACGTGCCTCACAGTCTCATTCTCAATTAGGGCAATTTTTAAGGCTGTCAGCAGCTCACAATTTTATCCCATGGTTCTCACCTCCATATTTTTTCCAGGTACACAATCCTGACAAGAATTTGCTTTCCCTCCATATTCAAGCTTGTTGGAGTGCTTTCCTTTTTGTTTTATTTAGTGTACTTATTATTTATTTTTCAGTGTACTTATTATTTTGTGTGTTTATGTATATACTCCAAATTTTCATCCAATCAAATAAAATTTCCCCTTTCCAAAAATTATCTGCTTCTATAATTGCCTCTCTCACCCATGGGGGCACATAAGATTGAACACCTTCTTGTACCACACTTGCTTATGAAGGATCAACCATGCGAAATTGTTACCATGTTGGCTTTAATTGCCAATTGTTTTATTAATTGATAATAATTAATTATTGTCAAATATATTACTGCTTTTTACACCAAGACTTTCTCTAGGGAAACAAAATAAGCACTGAACTATTGGTGAGTAATTGTGGGTTATGGCTGTAATGTAATTCACGAAAACACTGTGAATTAACTTGTAGATATTGCTAGTCGATGGTAAATGATTAGCCCCTTTGGCTAATAATTTTTAAATTAATTTCTTTGAAAGATGGTAGCTCACACTAGATCCTAGGCATCATACATGTGTGAACTGGCTCTGAAATGCAGAGGTCCCACTGTGAGCATGAATATGAGCCCTAGATGTGATTAGAGGGTCCTGGAGTTAACTTGTGGGTTAGTCTGTGCTGGATCAATCCTATGGAGTAGGTACTTCATGGCTAATCAGTCCAGGATATGTGAAACACTGCTAATGTGTCTTGCTAGCTGAACACCCTTTCTGTGTTAGAAAACTGAGACAAAAATCAGAGAGCCTTTTACTTAATAGATTTTTTGTTTGTTTGTTTGTTTGTTTTTGTTGTTTTTTTTTTATTTCAAGCATTAGATAACAAACTTAGTTGGACATTTCATGCTGACATACAGCACTGTATACATCAAATGTGTTATGTGAGGTAATGCCTTTTACAGGGATGAGGAAAAGCCCAATCCTATCAGATATTAACTTTTGAGGTTAACAGTTATTTTTAAATCCCTTTGTTTATATTTACCATGGCTAATTTTTACTGCTTGATCTCTGCCCTTTTAGTTGTCCTGCTAATTGCTACTTCCAAGATGCTCATTAAGACCAAAGAGAAAAAAATGCAAGGAAATGGTTTATTAACATTGCTTCAGAACCTTGAAAGATCAAGGCAAATCTGTATAATCTAAAGTACCTAAAAGATGCTTTTTAACCAAAGCAGTCAACAAGCTACATAAAGTTTTATTTTGATAATGACCATGAAACGGCACAATAATTACTACTACTTACTATTTGCATTGCAGTAAAAGCAACAACAGAAAGTTACAAATCTTTCCCCACAAAGCTTTGGTCCTAGTCCAGACATACACTTAAATAAATATACAACTTCAGGTAAACCTACAGAATTCAAAATGCAACTCACACACTTCATGTTAAACAATGTATTTAATCATCTTCCTCAGGAGCTTAAGAATCTCCTTTTGAGCTAAGCAATAATCAGTTACAAGATTTTTTATCTAATGAAGAATAAAAAAGGAAAGTCCATTTCTATTTTTCCTTCAGTCTTTTCCAGTAAGAGTAATTTCCATTTAGGTAAAAAATTGCTTCCTCCAAAAAACTACCCCACAAACATACGTGTCAGGGACATCTACTGGATCATAAATATAACTATCCACAATACAGCCAGGCATAGTCCTGTTATTTATTATATGCCATAAATAACATCTTCTTCCCATCACTTTGAATTATACTTGATGTCACGCTCTGTACCTTCAACAGGGCACTGTGCTGGAAAAAGTCACTGAAACCAAATACAGTGAGCAAACTGAAGCCTGGCCAGTATTGTTTGAATTCCAAACAATAGCATTTCAATTCCAATATCCTGATGGAAATGCCTCTATAGCTTGCTTATCTTTCCTAGTGCCATTACATGCAGTCAGAAATTCAAGGACTGTTAGACAATCAAGCTCCTTTTTTGCCTCTTTTGTCTTCAGCTTCCTATAGCTGTTATTATTTGTCATCCATTTCCTCTTGCACACAAGCGAGCACTTTAGCCTACTTGGGGCAGCTTCAGAAACTGAGGGCAAAACGGGATATCAAGGCCATATTCACCTTTTTTTTTTTGTTTTCTGAAGAGAAACATGTTAATAATTAAAAAGAGTATTTTTGGTGTTCTAACTCAATGAGTTAGATGATGTTTGCACCCGTTTGGACCAGTAACGAGCTATATTTTAATCCTATTGCTAACCATTCCTTAAAATTTGCTTTGTTTATGGATTTTCTACCAGTAGTAAACCGTGCTAGAACAACCAGCATTGGAACTGGCCAGTGTTCATCAGTCACATGGAAGAAGAGTTAGCCCATACTAAGAGTGCCCAGAGATGTTACTGGGTGGGGGTTAAGCTAGAGACACTGCATGGGAAAAACAACTCTACCCCAGCCAAAACCACTTCATTATCCACCCCCTTATTCCATACCACTTACATCACAGGTATGGTCATCAGGTCTCACACTTTTCCGTACAATCTCATTAATCAACTCCCCACTTCCATATCATACACGGCGTCCCCTCACTATAGGGACTGCACTTGCAAAATGTCCATAAAATATCCATAGGGTTCATTTAGTCTGTGACTTCGGGCTCTCTTTGTTCTGGTGGTCACTCAGGACCACCACAGGAGAGGTGTGTGTTACATGGAGTTACTGGGCACCACAACCAGCTCAGGGTGGGTCACTGCTGCACTTGCACTGCTTTAGGCTTGTTCTCTATTGGTTCAGGTGGTTCCTACTCCAGCAATTCCTGCAACGTTCAACTCAAATCCTGAGTTATAACAATTCAAAGGCTGGTCCTTTACAATCTTCCCACCTGGTCCTTTTGGGCCGAGTGTTGTGTATTGCAATGAACTCTTTCCCTTTTTCCCAGCCTGGCTGCAACACCGGGCTCCTGCTGCAGTGGTTGCAGTCTCCAGTGTTAGTCCCCGTGGGCTGCAGGGGGACAACTTGCTTCACCTCATGCATCTGGAAGTTTCACCTCATCAAATGAGAACATGCTCAGCCCTCAAAGAAAAAGGGTAAGAATACCTTTGCTTTCTTCACCAAGATAATTCCTGCGTGAAATTAATCACTGTCGAGGTGAAAATGGTGTACATTAAAAAATAAAGCTATGCCAATTCTTTTTATACTGAATGCAGACAAGACTACATAGTAAAAAAAAAAAAAAGGGGGAAATGGCAATTGAATTAAGCCATATCAAATTCTCATAAATTTACGTTACTTGCCTCTAAAGAAATTAAGTACCACAGCATGCTCCATCACTGACCCTACACATTTTTGCTAATATTTTTCCATAATTGATGTCACAGACCTATCTCAGACTAATGACATTATGTTTGCAAGTTTCTAGTGCTGTGCTCTCATCAAGGAACTTGGAAAATAATTTCCAAAAGACTTCATTTGTTTCTTCATTTTCTTGAACTCTCATAACTGTGAATTATTTGCATTCTAGTAATTCTCTTTCCTCAAGATACTAGGAATTTTTCTTTATGATCAGGTTTACATTATGAGGATTACAATCCTGAGCCATTTAAGAGCACAAACTTTTTCTCAAATTCAAGAATGACGAGTTGCTGTTTTGATACTGCTGGAAAAATTCATAGCAAAAAATTACAATTTTAACTGATACATGTTTTTACAAACCAGGGTCTGAATTTTTTCTCTTGGACTGTATGAGTCAGCCTGTGGTAGAATGGAAGGAAGGACAGATGACACCAGCGTGCAAATTGGCTTTCCCCTAGTGAGTGTGACCAGGTTCTCACCTCCTCAGACACCCCACACTATTTCACGTGCTCCTGATTCCTACAGGAACCCAAGATCTCCTTCTTGCAAACTACTTCAATGGCTGGCTCCACTGTGGCTGTGAAAGCTGCCTGCCAGTGTGAAAAGATTCGTAAGAAATGGAGAATTATTCATTCAATGCAACGTTAAGTGTTCATAATTGCTTTAATTAGGAAATGTAATCCTAACTCTGAGCAGCTTGCCATCTCCTGTCTCTTCTCAAAACCTGTTTTTTTTATTATTATTATTATTTTTCGTTCTCCTGTCTCTGTTTTAAGTAGATCACTTTCCCATTTTCTTTCCCATTTACTGTAAATACAAGAGCAGAATTCTTTGCTGGTTGAAATACCCTTTACAGTTTGATGTTCAGTACTGCTAATTATGTTATTGACTTACTATGCTTATTTTTAGAGATTTCCCAATCCACCTCTCACTACTTTTTGTGTATATATTTTAAAGAAGCCTTCTGTTTATAATTATTTTTACATTGCCACTTAAACAAACTTGCATCTGTTGCCTTCTTTCCCTCTAGACTGATCCAGGATGGATTTTAATTGCATCACCAACTGTTTCTAAAATACTTCCCAGAGTCTCCACTAGACTCCCTCTGCAAAATACAATCTTGACCAACAAATAATAACCAAAACCTGTTGGGGCATTTCATGTTTTCTCAAAGTCAGCTTTCTTCTGGTCCAGAATGTTCACTTGGCTTCCACCAGTTCCCAAGAATAATTTGAACTAATGATACTGTAATGTCTGGGTGTTTCCTTGCTTCAGTCCTATTAATCATATTTGGTATATATCCTAGGATTTGGTCCAAAATAGCCTGTAACCATCTGAATGCTTCAATAAGCTGTGGAAGAAAGCAATCCTGAAATGTCTCTTAAAATTACTTCCTCCTCTTCATTTTTTTTAATTGAGTGGCATCCAAGTCAACATCTGAGTAATTAAAACTCTGCCAGTATCAAACATCCTGCCTTGTTATAGAAATCTCCAATGTATAAAAACATTTGCTGATCCTGTGTTATTTTATTTTAACTACCCTAGAGATGTAAACTCCCTCTGTAGCATCCTAGAATCAACTTACCATTTCATGGCTCTAATTCCTATACAGATTTCTATGTCAGCCATAATATTTCTTTTCACAAATCAATGTTCTGCCTAACCAGTTCACTTACTTGCTGCTTTAATTTACTTAACCCTTTGGCAGGTTCTGTATTCTTCATAATATATTTCTTTGTAAAATTATTTTAAAACTTATCTTTTTATATATATATATATATATATATATATATGAAGTATACAAAACATGAAGGCATAATATAAGTGCACAGAAAAATATTGGCAAGATGCACACACACAACAGAAAAGAATTTGAATAACAGCTTCAGAATTTAATTTGATGGCCATGCTAGAGTCTCCCTGGCTTCCTTAGTTGAATTACAGGGTTTGTAGTTTCAGACTTATGATTCTTCCTTGCTGTTGGTAGAGATGGATATCTGTTTACCCTTTCAAGTGGAAAATGGGTGTTGATAGATCAGACAGACAGAGAAACAGAGATCAGAAGACAGTTTAATTAGATTTTAGATCACAGAGTCATTGGAAAATGGGGGTGCATCTCTCAGGGTGCAATGCACCAGTGAGGGAGTCAGGGTATGGAGAGAGAAAAATATCCCAATCACTGAAGAAAGGCAGCAATTGAGAGCTGTCTCAGGCAGTGGAAGAGAACAAGGACAGCTGGAATTGGAAGGAAGTTACCTGTATTGGTAGGATAAAAAGCTTGCATAAAATCATGGGGGTGTTTACAGGATTCAACACAAAATGAGATGAAATTCAGAGGTTGATAAAAATGCTTGAAATTTTGTACCCTGTGACCCCTGACCATACTCATGATTCTTCCCTACATTAATGCTTATTTCTTCTTTTGCTTCACCTACCATCTGCAAATAGGAATTTCTAAACTATTTTCAGTTGCGTATTTCCCACGTGCTGTTTATTTCAGGAATCAAAACGGGCTGCAGGTTCATCCTTCTCCTTTCTCTCAACTCACTAATCAACCTTCTCATTATCTTCACTAGCATTTGGCCTTTGCTGAATAATTATTTTCCAATTAGGCTTATGTTTCTTTCTTAACTGGCTATCCAAACACTAAATCACTAACTCTGTTCTGGCAGAACTTCCACAGTGTCCATCCTGGCTCATGACAAAACCTCATCCTTTTCTTCCTTCACTGCATTCCCTTCCTCTGAGTTACCTCCAAAAGGCTACAAACTCTTCAGCCACTTGGACAAGGAAGTTTTTTACATCATTTTTCTAACCAGTGTCTCAGACATCAGCAATAGAGGTGAATTTGGAAAGAAGGCTTCAGAATTTCAGGGAGACATCAGATCACCTTCATTCAGATCCAGATATTCTAAAATGATGGCACCACCTTGCATTTTAAAGCTTTGAAATTCTCATGCGTTTAATGGGATAAGATTAGAAATACACTTGGATAATTTCAGCATTGCAATCCCCTACTTGGGACAGGTAACCTTTTTTTGCTTATTCTGAAGCTTGATCATCCATACTCTACCACTGTTCCTTCATCACACATTTTTATTTTGGTTTTACCAACCAGAATGCTGATAGTAGTTTCAAATACACTCGAAGAAAAAAATCCTGATAAATGCCTCAAACATAAACATTCTCCAAGGAGCTTAGTTCACTTTTTCTAAAAAAGAAAAACGGAAAAAAAACCACCAAAAAACACCCCCAAATCCACCCCCCATACTGAAAAAAAAACAAAACCACTGAACTTTGCCTTTTATCTAATCTAGTTAAATCAACTCTATTTACTAGGTGCTAAAAAAAAAATAAAAATGAGAGGTGGCAAGGGAGAGTCATCAAGACTCCTTTTCATTTTTATCACTGGCCTTTGTTCTCATCAGCATCATGGTGTAGACATGACCATGGAGCTCTCAGTCTGCAGATGCCCTGAAAATGACATTAGTGGTCCACATTGTTCTTTCATCTAGCTAGGAAATTATCCACATCGAGTAGATGAATACTTAGAAAACCAAAATGTTACTGTCTTTGAAAGTCTCATTTTCATTGTGATTTTAATTCAGTGCATACACTGGGGTTAAGGACACGGGGAAGGGGGTGTTCTTCTTTTATATTCATTAAAATTACTGCATTTATTTTTATGTTACTATTCAGGCTACCTGACATTTATAACAGCTTTTACCTTGATTTTTTTTTAAATAATCCAGCAGGGGAAAAAAAATTGCCTTTTTAGCCTTTTGACTTAGTCTTTTCTGCAAAATACAGGCACTGGGAAAAACATTTCCCACATTTTGCCCCCTCCAATTGTTATAGTTATATTAAAGCAAAGCACTTGTCTTCCTTTGATGAAAGGAAGGAGTAAAAAGGGAAGAAAGACATCTGGATTACCTTCACATTTCACAGTATTATTGTTGGAAAGCCTTGTTATTTCAGCAAAGCTTATTTTAGCGCATTCTCAGTTTTGCCAGAACAGGACAACAGAGTCCAGAGAAGTGGCACAGATGCAGGAGGTCCCTCCTCATTTTCAGCACTCTTAGTGCTGAGGCTTAGCAAAGGTCTTTCTGAGATGATTAATGGCAGGTTTGACTCTGGGAGGTAATTATAGGTTTTGACAAGAAGTTTGAGACTTTGGGGATGAAAGTGTCTGTGAAGGTTTCACTGAGGAAACCAACCCCTGACAGGGACAACATGCTCATTACAGAAATTTTGAAAAAGCACAGATATCTATAAAATAAGCTAGATACAGAAGAACATATTTTTATTAACCCCACTGCTGCTGATGACATATGCATCCTCCTTGTTGTTTGTGGACTAATGTGATTTGTAACCTCAGCAACTGTATGTAGTCTTTTGAAGATACAGAGGTTCGTTTGCTTATGAACTCATTCTCCCTCTTTCATCCCTTTTTCCTCTGAGGGTTAGGTGGGGAGGGTGGAGGGAGGAAATATCAATAAATAGTGTCATGAAAAATAAATTATTATGCTCAGAAAGTTCTTCCCATAATGCTACTAGTTTATTTGCTGCAAATTTTATTATTATTATTATTATTAATAGTAGTAGTAGTAGTAGTAGTTTGGATTTCAGCAGTTCTGTGAATAAAGAAAATATTGAAGTGATATATGCACTTCTGTTTGTCAGAATACTAATTCTCAGTATTCTCAAATATAATGTCTGAGAACTGGAGCAATAAAGGGGCTTCCTTCAAGAAAAAGGTCCTTAAAGACAGCTTTAAGGGCTTCTGGTAGGAGCTCTTAGTGTCTGTAAGTGGTTTAAATCCTTCAGAACAGCATCTTTCAGCTGCCTCAAACTGCTGCAGGAACTGACCATCAAATTACACAACTCAAAAATGCACCAGCCAGGGTTTTACTACAGGCTCTCTGACTTCCCAACTCCTTCAGGGGTGGAGTGGGATCAGTCTGCACCCCACAGCAGAGAGCACAACTCTGTGTCAATTCAGAACAGAACTTTTCCTCAGAGAAATGCTTTTTTTTTTAAATTCCAGTGAATATGAGCATCTAGCTCTAGGAAAGGGACATGAGAAGACTTATTGTCAAATCTAAATGTATTTACAATTCATACACTGCTTTATACATCTTGCCAATATGAGCTACAGACCTCGTTTCAGTCGTACTGTCTGGCTCCTTTGTGCCTTTTTGTCAACATAAAGCAGCTGTAAACCTGCCTGCTCTGGCCAATTAACTTGTTTTGTATTTCTGGAGTGGCACAAAGGAAAGCTACCCCTCCTTCTCAGTATGGTTTAATAAAATTGGGATATATGGGGCACACAGGAATCACAAAAGTCAGAGTGGAACAGGAGTCATGGGCCAGATTCTTGAGCTGCAATAAAACAGTGGCAATCCAAGGGAGAGATGGCAAATTATGCTAGCTGGGAGTCTGCCTCTGAGATTCCACAAATGCTTTCTGTCACAAAATAAAAGGACATTACTAGGCTGCTTGTTACCAATAATCCCAAAAATATGTCTTCTCAAACCATTTGTGGGAGTCTGTGCAAAGGGGGCATACCTCCAAATTAATTTTATGAGACCATTTGTATTAATTACTTTGTACTAATTGTGAAAAAATGCCCCTATGCAGCAGGGGCATATCAAGAGAGCCTGGGAACTGTCAAGTACCAAGAGGATACACCCTGGATCAGGGAGTCAGCATGGGGTCATTTTAAGAGGTTTTGAGTTAAAAACAAATCAGAAATTTGGCCTGGACTTCAGACCAGGAATTTATCTTACCAGCAAGTGCAATTAAAACTCTCATAAGAAGGAATGAGGTAAATAGAAAAGCTGACCCAGTGAGGCAACCTTAATTTTGCTTCTCCAGGCAGAATTGGGTCCTTAAAGTTACTATCCAAACTCACATACTCTTCATTGAAAAGAAAATAATCTGTGATGTAGATAATTTATTCACTTAACCTAAGTTCAGATATCAGCAATGTAGAAATTTCCCTTCGAGCTGTGCTGCTTTGGGATAAAAAAGAGCATTTTCTAGAAATGCCCAATTTACTGGGTCTGCTACATTTCCTGGATTCGGCCTCCTGGTCTTCACCTGCAATAAGCAATGAGAGCAAACAAGATCTAAAGAGTAACCCAGAATATTTGTCATCCCTGTGTGGTTCTTCTCTCTCTCGGTACTGATTGAAAAGGAAACCAAACCTGGTTATCATGAAGTAAACATTTTTGAGAGGGAGGTTTACCTCTAGAGGCACACATAAAATTCTCAATTAATAAAATTCTCAATAAAATTCTCAAGCTTCCATGGAAAACTAAGTTAAAAACCTGAAAGGAAAATACGTTTGAAATTTTAGAGAAAGTTATTTCATTCTGTATCTGCAGTAGCTTTTCGCAGCTGACCAATATATTCTTTGGAAGCAGCTTCAAAGGTATACACTTAATTGGCAGAAAGAGACTTTTATGCCTGTACATAAAATGCTCATGTAAGAATTTCTTGTATTGTCATGCAGGCAGGGCACAAAGTACCATGGGATTCATGAGGCCAATTGCAGCTAATCAAGGATCAGATAAAAAGCATCCCATTTATTTCAGCGGAATTATAGTACATAGCTGCATTTTCAAATAGTCACTGTCAAGACATAAAATAAAAACTCAAAAAGACATCTGTCAAATAAAATTTTAATAACATATGAATCTGAATAAGTTGTGGCCTATTGTTTGAATATTCCAGCAGTAGAAAAGGAGGTTAAATTCAAATAAATTATTCATTGAGACTAGTTGCATATCCCTAGTATGCATCTGTATAATTTAAACAAGAAACAAAAGTGTGCCACAGAATAAAATGAGATTTTATAGAAATACTTCCTTGAATCTGGGTGATGTAATTCCCTATCACATTCCAAAATAATTATTAAACATATGGAAAGCTACTAATAGAGCATAAAAAATATATTCAATTGGCAGAAGACAAATACATTATTTATTACTTCAAGTTATTGATGAGCTTTCATACCAGCTCATCATTCTGTTTTGCTCTGTCACTCATGAATTATAAGATCACCCGTACCTCATAATAAATAATTTATCCATAGCCAGGCTGTACCTTTGGGTAGCTGCCCTTATTTATCTGGATATATGCACACAGATAGGCACTTTCTCACCAAGAGAAATGTTCAGCACATTAAACAACGCTGATTTGCAGAGGTTTCAAACTTACAAGAAGAGAATGAAAACAAGGGATTGAGGATATTACAGGGATTTTTTTGTCTGTGTGGGTTCTTTTCATGCTAAGGACGCATTGCTGAATGATATGCAAATGGAGAAGGTTATAAAGGATCTGTTCAAAGCATATGTATGGTAATTCAAAATCATAATGAAACTCTATTTTAACAGGTTTGATATAAGCAAAGGGGGCAAAATTAATACAGAGATTGGTGTGACTATTGCACCAAAGAGCTGTATACCTTCGAGTTTATGAATAATATTTGGTAAAGGTTAAGATGGAAAATAAATTCAAGATGCAAGTAATTCTTACAAAAATGACAATTACACACATTATTGAACTGAACAGATGATATTAGCAAGAATAGATGGATTTTGCAACAATAACATCATTTATAAGTAAATCTCAAATACATTCCAACTGTAGCACAAGTATTCTTGAATATTTGCACTGAAATGCTGACAAAGAGTGATCACTGATGAAAATGTCCTTTCCATCTGTAGCACAAGTATTCTTGAATATTTGCACTGAAATGCTGACAAAGAGTGATCACTGATGAAAATGTCCTTTGTTTTGACCTGCACAATATTTCAAAATTATATACAATGCAGTTATTAACTCTTTTCCCAACTAATGAAGTAAGAAGTAGGTTGGTTCCCATCAACTATGCAATAGTATTCAAAATGGTAAACCTGTTAACCTGAATTACAATTTGCATTTTCAGAAAGCAGCTGTAAGAGACATTTTCTACATGCTTTGTCTTTGGGGAAAAAATTGCTGGGGCCAGCTGCTAGAGTCTCCAACTCTATGTACTGTGTGCTGGATTACATATTTTTCTATTGTTCATCTACATTGTTTTATAACTTACTGTGCACAATCAGTGTTTCTAAATGACTGAGGAGAAAATATGGGTATATTAGTTACATAAACTAGATGAATTGATTAAATGTACAAGTAGAATGACCATGAACCATGGGTGCATTTCTTATTTTAAAAAGGCTAACATGGTTATATAACAATGTAAACCAAATATTTCCATAGGGAGATGCAATATTAAGCCTATTGTATGAGGTTTTGACAGCAATTTATTTAGAATATTGTCGTGATACTTTGCACAGTTCCAGTCGTACATTCAAGGAAGACAGCTTCATGCTGAAACAGAAAGCAGGGTTTCTAGGTTTATAGGAAGACTCAAAGATCTTCCTTTGTTCTGTTTAGAGAACACAATTACAGTTCATGTCAGTAGATATGTATATATTGCAAATGTGTGGGTGTGGGTGTGCGTGTGTTAGGGGCAGAGAAGGATAAACATTCAAAAGAAAAGCAATTTACTAAAAGACAGCATAGTCTTTGGCACACGAACAAAGAGGAGGAAAGTGCTGTCAGGAATAAGCTTGCTCTGAAAATGAGGAGAATTCCAGAAGAGTGAAGTTTTAAAGCAAATTTCTAGTAGAAGTAATAGACAGCACAAGGCGTCTTACTGGAAAGGGAATTCAGCAAACCTGTGAATGTCATTAGACAGCACAAGGCAGGCTGTGTCCGCCCCTGACAGCCCCAGGAGCCTTTCCTGCTCTCCTATAGACCACCATATGGTTTCTCCTGAATAAAGACTAACTCAATTGCATACAGAACCACAAGGTTTCATCTCTAAGTGGCCACAAGAAAAAAAAAAGGAAATAATTAAGAGAATTGCCTAATAAAAACAAATCAACCAAACAAACTCAGCGAACCTCCCGGCTCAGCTGCTTTCTCCGTGCCCAGCACTGAGCCATATGGCTGGTGTCTTATCTTAGCAAGGCACAAAGAGCTGCACTACCAATTTATTCTTTTTGTGTAGCACCTTTCACCACAACTGAGAGGTGAGAGGCTGCTCAACGAGGAGAAACAAATACATATGGCTTTTGCATATTAACAGAGTTGCCTACACAAGCAACCGTGACTCACACCCACCGAAGTCAGTGTAGTAGCTGAATACACAGAAATAAAGACTGCCATGCCAAAACCCCTCAGTGCTTCCCACTGACTTCAAAGACTTGTGTTAGGAGAAGGTCCAAATTAATTTTGTACGTGTTATTAAAGTTTTCCATCATCCAGGGCAGAGATAGGCTGAGGCCTCAGGGCTGCACTGAGCTCTATGCAGAATGTGTTTGCAGACTCGCTGAAGCTGGGAGGGATCTGAGCACCCCAATCCAGCTATTCCTGATGGAATCCTTGGCTTGTAAAGGCTCAGGGGCTGTGACATGCTGGAAAGCAGAAATCAGCCTGTGTTTTAGCAAAGAGGAGTCCCCACACAGCAGCTCACTTCACATGGTGAGCATAAAGCAACCAATTACAGCAGCAAGGCAGCTAAGTGTCTACACTTCTTCTTCATAAGAATGAAACAAGCTACTTCAGTCCCCCACAGAATCTCATTCTTCTCCTTTTTAAATCTGACATCTGCTGTCATATCCAAAATTTTACACTAGAAATCAGCAGCCTGGCATTTCTCAAATATGTAAATTTTTCATCTTGCACTGAGACTGCAGCAGCCTCACCTAACCAGCTGGATCTATCTGTCAGCTGCCAAGCAGCACTTGCAACTTGTTTACAGTCAACTGCAAGGAGATATATAAACTCCCCCAGATGAGGAAGATGTTGAATTTGCAGAGACAAGTGACAAATGAGCTCGGAATGAGAATGCATATAAGAGGAGCCTACAGTGTGCCATTATATCATGACATAAATATATGACAACTAATCCAATCAATGCCCATGGCAAATGTTTCTGAGTGTTACTGCCACTAGAGTAATTTCTTCGTGTTTCAGGTTTTTTCCCTTATCTTTTATTTTTTTCCTTGAATGAGACATTCATTCTAAAGTAATAACAAGTAAAAGAGGCACGTATTAAAATGGGCAGATCATGCTGTACTGAATGGGTTTTGGGACAACAAAACCCATTTTGTCTGATTAGTGCCGTTGTTGCATCTCACTTCTCATGGAACAGTGTCCAGATACTAGTAATACACTCCACCAGAAATATATATACACCCTGTGGCAAGTTATAAGAAGAGATAAACTACAATCTCACTATCATTACATCTAGGCTCAAATTATGATAACCAGAATAACCCATCTTATGCACCTGTAGCGTAAACAGACCAAAGGTTTCAGCACACATGGACAGCAGTCTCTTGTGAAAGGAGTGTATTCTGCACAAGTGTTAGCACAGTATTCAGGCTTCCTTCTGGCAAGTGGCATTTTCAGTTCTTTCAAAGCTTGAAAATCATGCCTCTGTAAAGAAACAAAACATAAATCCTCTGGGCACAAGTGAAATCCTCCCTGATGCCTCCATATGAAGTTTACATTACAGGAGAGGTTTCACAGACCTTGGGCTAATCCGCTGTAAGTGAAGGACCATCTTTGAGCACAAGAAAAAAGTGACACCAACCATGGCAGCTTTTACAGTCACTACAGATGGTTTTTGGAGGCAAGACAGATCCTCATTCCAACCTCTGATACATTTAAGAAGAGTCTTTCTGCTTTAGAAGGGTGAAGTGTAGCCAATGAAATCTCCTATCCAAGACATACCACAAAGGAGTTTCAAAGTAAGGATCCTGCCTTTTCTGATTGAAGCCCATGCCTGGCATTGACTATTCATCCTGCTGCACTGTTCTACTAGGAACTTACAATTCAGTTGAATGTGGTTGAAAAAGCATTTGTTCTGCTGTTCAGAACAAATATATAAACCAAATTTCTCTGCCAGAGAGAGCTGAAGCAGGAGTCACTGCCCAAATGCAAGCCAACAAATACTGGCTGAAATCTAATTAGTCATGAGTGAATGAGTTTGTTTGTTGTCAGAAGAATAAAAAAAAATCACATCAGGAAATGGAAAAGGCAGCAAGAAAATAATCTGTTTCTCAAAAACACAAGTGGTAAAACCTAGAGAATGAGAGCTCTAGATTAGATACTTGTAGGAAAAAGCAAGGAGAACAAAACATAGATTTGAATCCTAAAGAATTCTGAATATAATACAGAGAACATTGCTACTTTTGGTTTAAAAGAATTACTGTTTTCTCTCCTGCCAGTAGACATGTCATTGATTTTTGATGTCTCATGCAACTGTCTACTAAAGACAAAGGAATGAGAGACCTGGAATTGTCCCCAAGTATCAGACAAGACACCTTCTCTGTGCCAAACATATCACCAGCTGCTGCCTGGTCTTTTTACTCTCCTGCTATAGAAAAATAATCTGGGATGGCACCTGGGAAGGTGGCATGGCACACTTGGACTGAGTTCTTGCTGTGGTAAACCAGAGGACTGGGGTTTCATATTCGGTTTTGCTGCTCATTGTCCATTCAGTAAAGATCTGACCCCGGTTTGAGACACACACTGTGTATTGTTGTTTCCTTGCATTAACAGCTATGGTCTAAATGTGCAAACAATGAGCAAACAGAATCATCATTTCTGCCACAAAAAAAACCCAAACCAAACCAAACCAAACCAAACCAAACCAAACCAAACCAAACCAAACCAAACCAAACCAAAACAAACAAAAAAAACCCTAGAAGATGGACAAGAGTGACCTGGATTTATTCTGATAAAAAAATGGGAATTTCACCGAGGAGGAAGAAGCTTCATTATCCCCTTATACAAGTCATTGCATGGAGCAATTTTCAGCTCCAAGAATGATATAATTTCCATTTAGCCTTTCATAGCCCAGAAGAGCTGTCCCAGTTGCCAGGCAAAATCAGGGTAACTCAGGCACTCACTGTGCTATCTTAGATACCCTTGGGTAATACCTCCAGCCTTGCCTCCAGCTGCCATGGATCTGCCCCAGCCCTATACCACATTCTCTGACCCTGTGAAGGTGTCTCAGGTACCTAAAGGCTTCTAAATGTCTAAATTCTGTCTAAAATGGTCTACATACTTATGTCTAGTTTTGTTGTATTTTGTTGGGGTTGTATTCTGGCAGGAGAACCCCACCCATTCCTTGTTTTTATGCTGGGTCAGTAAACAATATTATAGTCCATGCTTCTTGACAGCCCTGGGATATGTTCTATGCAAAAAAAACCCAAACAGTTGTTCCATCTTAAGAACCCTTCTGTGTAAAAAGCAGCATAAAGAGGTCATATCAGAGCTGAAAATTGGGCCAAAGAGAGTATATTTTCCTCTGGATGCTATTCAGAGGGTTCCTCTGGATTCCTCTGAATAGCAACAGTTATAATTGCTATTATGTTTAGGGAATTGGTCTTGATCACTGAATGGAAAACACTTTGCAATTAAGAGGGTTGAAAGCATAACTAGATTTGAATAATTGATGTTAATTTCCATTTGCAGAGAAGACTATCACAATGCTGAACCCAAATGCCATGAAATCTTCTGGTCCATTCCCTCATTTCTTGTTTCCATAAATTGCAAGGTAATGCTGACTGGAGGGCCTTGTACAGAATTGCTCTATGGATCACATCCCATTATACCTCTGAAATCAGGAAGAATCCATGCTTGCATCATTCATGCTCACAAAGCAAGTTCTTTCCTTATTTGGCCATACAATTAACTTTAATGAAACTGAATGTAATGCCTTGAAAACAATACTAAATTAAATGGTAATGCAGTAATCCATCAATTACAACAGGGCAACTAATGGCTTGAAATAGCTTTGTACAAGAGTTTCTAGTTGGATTAATAATATAATTAATGCTATGTACTCACCATTAAAGTAGGAAATAAAATATTGTTTTAGTTAATCTCTTTGTGTCATTGATGGGGAAGTGCAATACAACCAGAATTAATATTCATCATAATGTATGCCAATATCTATTAAAAAACCCTAAAAACATCAAAATTTGACAACTATTAAAATACAGTTCTTACTGGGATTGCTGTAAGTATCAGGAATAGTGAGCACATTTTAAATAACCTTATTTGTTCTGAATACAGTAATAGTCACAGTAGCTTTATAGAGGTTAGAGAGAGAAAACAAGATCTGAGTGAGGCTGTGAGTTTGTAACCTCAGCATTCAGTTGGTTCAAGTCTTTCAAGGACACTCCCACTTTTCCCAAAGTGGAAAAAAACCATGGTTGCAAATTATCTTGCCAGCTGTAGTGAGAAGGAGCAGATCAGAATCTCTGTTTGGAGGACTGGAGGGAAGCTCACTCCGCTGCTTTCTGATGTTACACATGCAGATGATCAGTTACTTTAGATTTTCACACCTCCTACTGGCATCAAACAAAGCCTGAGAACTTCGAGAATCCAAAGACATGTGCATGTGTTTAGAACTCTTTCCATGGGATTCACGCAAAAGAATGAGTGGCAGGCATCACCCTTTCTAGTCTCCTCCATCAGAACCCTGAGTTGTGCCCATCACCCTCCTGGTTTATTTAACTCCCCAAGCAACCTGTTCCAGGGCTGGCAGATGTGAAACAGCCACCAGTGCCACGGTACAGAACAGAGCATCCATAGTTACTCAGCAGATCCTGCAGCTTGACCACCACTGCCATTGACCAAAGGAGGGTCCTGGCAGTGGGAGGAGAGCAGGAGTGCAGAGGGAGGATGAATGCCTCTCCTACCTGTATCCCACCACAGGGACATGCTTGCAGCCTTTAGGGAGGGGAGGGAGACTTTTTATCCCTTTGCTTTGTCTCTCTTGTGTTTGTGCTGCCATGCAGAGCAGCTGACTGATGGCCAAAGCCGAGGGTACGGGGCTGCTCTCCAAGTGCTCCTGGGGGGCCACAGGGGTGGGGGCCAAAGCCAGAGGGTGAGCAGATGAGCCTACCCCATGACCTGCTGCTAAAGCCATCCTGCTCAAGTGATCCACAGATGGCAGAACTCCTAATGTTTCCAGGGTAAGCTGTTCTGAAGTGTGTGATGTGCATGTGCACGCTGGGACTTAAAAGCCTTGAAGCCCACTCCTTTGAATACCCTTAGATCACAAAGCTCTGCACATAAGGCTGTATTTCAACAGTTGTTTAACACTTCCTATGCCTCTAAAACATAGCAAGAAAAAGGAATTCAAAGTGCTGATTTCATGCTTTTTATGGAAAATTTACCCAAAAACCTGGTAGTACATGATGTGAGCTAAGGGCTCAAAGGTTTAAATGCTGTATCTATAAATAGAAGTAGGACCAAATATACATGCAGAGACATTACAATTCAGCATTTTGTGTTTACAGTGGCCTTTGAAGCAGACATAAAAATCTCCATTGCAATAGGAATTGCTCAAAGGCTCCCCAGGAGAAATTACTTGCTCCTATATGGCTTTGCATCGATGAACTGGAAAGCAAAGATAAGGGTACTGGCTCCTCCTTCTTTCACCTTTCCTTCTCCCAGGTTTTGTCTGGCCCAGTAGTTGAATAGAAACAGTTGTTTTAGGGCTTTGGAAAAGCAAGGGAATGGTGGTTTTGCTTTGCTTTCTTAATGGTTTCCCCTGACTCCAGCAAAACACCCTGTGGGCAAATATATTCAAATAGACAGTTAGCACACGTTACAGAGGTCACTTACAGAGTAAAAAGCTATCTTGTATTATTTACAAGAAGTATTAGATAGCATTTTGGCCACAGAGACACAAAGAAGCACCGTGAGCTCATTAAAGCTCTAAAGTGCATGTAAAGCAGAAGGGTGTCTTTTTAAGAGGTTATCAAAGGATCCCATATGTGTATCAAGTCAACTCCAACGGAAGCAAAAAGAAATATGCCTGTTAACATTAATGGGAACTGCAGAGTAAGGAGAAAGGCATTCAATCCTAGTCTCTCTGAAAGCCAGAGAATGAGTATTTCAGTAATGCTGAGAGTTTAATTTCTGATTTAAAGGAATCTATACATTTAAGACAGGAAGCATACCTATTAGACATCATGCCTAATAATTTGCAAGCATTTAACATATCTACACAAATAGATTGGTTTTGTTGTTTGCCATTTAGAAGGGGGGAAGGGTGGTGAGAAACATCAGCTTTTCTTGCTGTATTTATTTTATGCTTGTTAGGGAAATGGAAGAAAACAACACAGGATGCCATAAAACCTAAGGCGCCACTAGGAAAAAAAGGTTAAAATAACTGTATGGGACAGAGTCTTCATTGACCCTGTGCATTCTGTCCTTGAAATGTAAACACTGCCTTTCAAACCAACAGTATTTTGTATTTCATTAATGCCTGAGGAAGAACAATAAAAATGCAGAAAGTGTAAAAATCAAGCTTCTGCAAGAGAGCTTGAACAAGCTAAAATTAAGAGCATAACCTAGCCAATTAAGGGTTTCTTTTGTGTCATGTCTAAGCATTTTCAAATATTGAAGGAGATGATTATGGATATTTGTGGCTATACTTTTGTGTCACTCAAGAAGAAGAAAAACGGCATGAGAAGCTTGGGTTTGTGGGGGAATTGGGACAGAAAAAGGGGTATAATGAAAGAAAAGGGGGGTGGTAAGTGGAGGAAGGAAAAAGACATCAAGAGGGAGAAAATAAGTAATTTTGAAGCCATTTGGGTTTGAGGTAGGATGTGGGAATTGCTTAAGGTTTGTTTTCTTTTCTTTTTTATTGTCTGACTGCCTACAACAATCCTAGGTGTCTTAATGTCTGGAAAAGATTTGAATTATTAAGGCATGAATAACTAGCAAAACAAACTCTCATTAAATTATAAAGGAAAATGTTTTAATGCACCTTAGCAGAAAAACACTCATTCTAGGAGAAATCTGTTCAAGTGTACAACAGTGCCACTCAGAAAACACTGCTCTCCTGCACTGCCTGAGATCTGTGGATAGTGGGATTCAGGGATGGGAAGCTGGGAACAGTCCTGTGTGACCATCCTCGACTGTAATTTATTGAGTGCTGTCATGGCATGTGGTACTGTGCAAACACTGCCCTAGGGTGTTTATCCTCTAAATCAGACACAGACAATAGAAGTCAGACACTAAATACCAAGGGAGAGTCCAAAGCAGATGGAGACAATCCGTTTTACATCAGATGTGGCTGCGACTTTCTCTTGTGCTGATTACTTCCCTTTAGAACAGCTCCTTGCTCAAGCATTTAATTGAAAAGTGGCCGTCAGTCCTGCCCAGACAAAGAGCTCCCTTGCAGGAGGTGCAGAGTGAATGCCACAAGGTAAATCAGGCACAGGGACACTGCTCAGGGACACCCTGGGACTGAAGACAGTTTGGCCATGGCTCTGGATGCAGCAAGGCCACATGGTGTAGTGCCATCCTTGAGTAATTACTACATCACAGAGTGGCTGGTTTTCATCTGCACAGCGCAGAAAGAATTCCACACCGACCTGCTGCCTTGCTCAGAGCCAGCTTTTGTTTCTGTGCCTGGTTTTACACTGCACAGGCTGTATTTTACTCAGGAGAGAAGAAGGAAACTGAGTTATACTAGTGCAGTATTTGCCTGCCTCAGCCATTTAGACTGCAAGCTCTTAATGGCTCTGACCATGTTTATGTATAGGAGGAGGATGTCACAATCTGACATGTGCTGTATAATTCCAGACCATAAATTCTGGCAAACTTGCTGACACACCTTTAAAATAATCATAATAAATATCCCCCAAACAGAGACATCAGGAACCCAAGGTCTGACAAGTGTGTTTCCCTGTGCACCAGAAGTCTTCACCAAGACAGTAACACACTAAAATGAACTCTGGGTAGATTATTAAAGTACAGAGAGCCCAAGTGACTCAAATGAGAGTATTTTCCATAAAGCAACCACTCTCTCAGAGAACTCCCAGCCATGATCTCAAGAGGAATGTGTAAAACATTTCCAGACATGAACTTGGAAACTAAAGTTTTTGTAAATCTACTGAAAATTTCATAGCTCGTACAGTTATTAGTTTAAAATTTTTCCCAGCTTCATGCTTGCCTGCACTTATAAAATCCCTTTAAATTCTGGAGGGTATGAACAATCCTTTTCTGTTTCTCTGCCTTATCCCTCCCCAATAGTGCCATACCCACTCTCTACTTCCAACAGAGCTAATTATTTTTTATCTCCTGGTCTAACCTCAGTTAAACTCAGCTAGCAAAACTCATCCTATATTTGAAGTTTCCTGTTTTTATTTTGAACCTGAAAGGTGTACTAGAAAGTTCACCTCCTCTGATAACTATATTATCAGTATTAGTCTACTACAGATGTTATCTGTCTCTTACTAAAAACTTACAAGGCAGAAAACGAAGGTCCTCAAGAATTTCTAGATGGGAAACTTCCAATTTACCCAGATTTTTCCCTATATATACCTTCATGAAAAGCAAAATAATTCAAATATTTCAAATATTTTCATTCTAAAAATGTTTCCAGTTACTGAACAGAGACAATATATTAGGCTGTATTTACTACATGAAGGAATTGCAACTCCAGTATCATAAGGTCTCATCATCTCTGATAAGCTCAGCTTTTTTTGCTAAATCACATCTTTTCTGGCCTACAGCCCTTCTTATTCAAGAGCCCAGTGACTCCACACAGGACTCACATCCAGCCACTATGCACTAGAGGAGAAGTCACCAAAACAAAATGTATTTATTTGCTTCAATAATTACTACAAACTGGATTCTTTGAATCCTCATTCACGTTTGGCCTATTTTGCTCTGCAATTAGTTTCGCTGGGAAGAATGGGACACTTGAAATCTAATGCATGCCTCAGTGGGGGTAAGTATAGTGGAATCAGGCCACAATGATGGATAAAGTAAACACATTCTTTTGTTGCCAGCCATCCCGTTCTTAAAAACCCTCTTTAAAATAGCCATCAGACAAAGGCGATGATGAAAGACATAAAATGAGGCCATGAATAACAACATAATTCAGATTAAGAATCCTAACTCAAATGGCCTTCAGAATTAAGAGGCTATTCAAGGAAACAGAATGCCCTCAATAAAAACAACTATTTGTGTGAAATCCTCTTTCTATGCCTTTAATTTAGGCCGAGCTTTTCCTCCTGAGATTCTGTTTTGCATGAATCAATGTGCTGCAGTTCACATCCAGAAGGCAAGACAAACTATATGGTGTACATTCTAGAAGATACCAAATGAGTAAGGTTGAGAAGATACCAATGAGTTGTAATTGCTGCAATTACAGGACACTAAATCTCAGTTATTAAAACTGCTTGGTGCACTTTGATTAGTTGCATATTAATACCTAGATTATCACAATATTTGGAAAATACCGACATTTATTTTAGAAGTCACTGGGTAGAAAGGGTGAGTGTATATTATGTACAAAGCAAACATTCAGGCATCTGTAAAGCATAATATTAAACTTTGTACTTACATATAGAAATCCTTCCAATGCACTTTCCCCCCTTTACAATGCAGGGTAATTATAAAGTTTACAAAACGATGCCATAATACTTTGGAAGATTGGGTGACTCACACTTTGTTGCAGGGCAGCAAAGACTCACTCTCAGTGGTGACATTTTCCTGGAAAAGGCTTTTACCAGCTGCTCTCAACTCTGTAATGATTGACAGTGTCCAGTCCATAGACTCCTGAGCAACTGGCCACTAAAATATATTTTCTAACAATTTGCTATGTTTTATCCCCACAGTGTCTTATTCTTCATCTTTCTGAAAAGCTCCTCAACCCATAAAAGTCCATACAGCCTTGCTGTTAGCAGGATTTTGTTCAAGTTGCACTGTCTTTTATTTGGGGAATGACTGATATTATTTCTGGTAGCAGCTATGACATACTTGAATGTCCTTAAAAGTTTTCCAGTTAATGGAGGCAAAAGGGACTAAGAATGAAATCACTTATTAAAAAACGCCCAAAAATAGAGACTTAGTAAAAAGCAAAGTAAGTTGTATTTTGACTTGTTTTTCCTCACCATGTTTTTTTCTCTGATTAAAAGCACTTGAATGTCTGAACATCTGAAAAATCATTTCAGAATTGGGAAAAAATAAAGTGAGAAACCATACTGAATCTGTACCTACAATTTCATCCAAAGAAAAGGCCCAACTTGACAAAGCAGGAAGTCTTTCTGAGTGAATCAACCAGGAACAGCTGATAGAAAGAGCTCAGAAATCAAATAATTCATCTAAAATGCTACAAGATGAGGCATCTGATGAAAAGAATCTCATATGCTGTGCAAAGCTGGAGTCTGTAAAAGATTGCACATGCTGCTGCTAAAGGAACATGCCAAGGCAATATCCCTTGGTGAAAAGAAAGAGCTGCATAAATTTTTTCAACACAGCAGGAATTTGTTAAATGTAGCAAGGGCAGAGTTCATGACCATTAAAGCAGATTATGCATGGCATTCCTGAAAAGGAATAAGAGAAGATAAAACTCAGAATAATCTCAAAGGAGAAAACATGCTTTTGTGGGTTAAGAACATGCCAGTCCTTGGTCCACTAGAATCTGCAAGGTGCAATAAAGTCACTGGAGAAATTACCAGAAAGGCATAGAAATCATCTCAACAAATTATTGAAGGGATGTGAAGAACTAAGTGCTAAATCAAAGGGAAAGTTCTTCTTTTTCTTGAAGCTTCAAGAAACAGAAAATAAAGACAAGGATCAAGACACTCAGTACCCTCCATGATCACTAAAATACGGGGGGATTAATAAAATAATGCAAAAAATACATATATAAAAACTTGGTTATTATATATATTGATAAATAGCCAAAAGCATATAAGTGAAATGGATTTTCTTCCTGACCCCTTGAGTGTCAGGAATAACCTAGGAAGCACAATGGATGAGACCATGAAATATGAAATGAATTCTCTTGAAAAGGATAAGTCAGGTGATTCCTAGGCATCGGAAATAAAGATGTTGACAAGAAATTCTGAAGTCTATTTGGGACTGAAACAAATGAAAACCATGATAAGAAGGGTACAAGGTTCTATGTTCATTTCAAATATGCAAAAGATATTTTAGAGCAAAAAATGAATCATGAATGGAGCTCTTTTTTTTTTAGAAGAAAAGTAGAAGGTAGTGGTTGACATTTTTATATTGATTTGAGAGTTTGTCCTTGTCCAAGACTATTTAGACTCACTTCTTTTCTAGTACAGCTGACTAGCTGTACTAGACAATAATTCAATTCAACAGTTATTTTTGCTATCCACTGTCCCTGAAATAGTGGGTATGACTATGCAATTTTCAGCAAATTACATGTTCTGACACCAGCTACTGAAAATCTAAATACAAAACTTGGAAAACCACTCTAAAGCCAGACTTTTCTCCATATTTAACAGTGCTAGATTACAGTTTGGAACTGACAAAATATAGGTTGCTAGCTCATAACATCTGGTTCAACAGAAACCATAAAATAAGAATGTCTGCACTTATGTGAGAAGTACTAGAGACTTCTGGATGTACAAGACAAAACTCTCACTGTGATTTGGAGGTGAGGAAGGTTTCATTAATTCCCCAAAAATGACATTGAGTAGCTCTAAGGCCATGGACAGCAGTGGCACCTGAGAATTAGCACCAGAGGCCCATGGATTGCTGTTCCAGTCTCATAGGTACTCTTGCAAAAAGCAAATATATTGCAATGGCTTCTTGAGGGGGTGATGAATCAGGACTCTTTGACTCCATTATCAGAAGGCTTATATTATTTATTAAAATGACTCCATAATTCAGAAGGCTTTTGGGCTATATGTGCCCATGTTCAGAGCTAACATGCTTTCTCCTCCATCATTAGCACAAGACTCCTAGAATGCTTAGAATTCCAAGAAAAGAATTGTTCACCTCATTGGTTAAGAAAGAGAGACAGTTCTCACCTCCTCTGTGGGAGACAGAACAGCCAGACTGCTCTGTCCTTGAAAACACACACACACACACACACAAAGATTTGTTTTTACAGAAATCTGCTTAGAAGTGAGCTTTTCCCATGGAAGGAAAACTCAGCAAGTTTCCATCTAAAAAACTTATAAAATGTCCCCACAGAGGGACCTAGTGGGGAAGCCCAGCAGTGATGCTCCAGCCATTCTGTTAGGCACAACAGACAGACATTGCTCGCCCTCAGCGCTTGGAGAGACCAGAAAAATAACACTGCTGGAGTCCATGGAGAAACAGAAATGTCTGTGGAGCAACATGTGGCACTTCAGAGGCTGGGAGAAGGTTGCTGGTTTATGGGGGGGACACGTCTGTGAAACCCCAGCCCCCTTTGGGCTGTCGCTGTCACTGTGCTTGCCGGCAGGAAGCAGGAGCGGGAAGCTGCACCTACACAAATCCATTGCTGCAGCGGGACCACTGGAGCTGGGCTGCTGGAGCTGTCGTGCTGTTTGCAGAGTTGGATCACACCAGAGCCAGCAGGCAGACTGTGCACAAAGCAAAGGCATCCCACCCCTCATTCAGAGGGACTCTCAGCCAGATGGGCCATTAGCGGCCGGGCCTGCAGCTCCAGGGACAGCTCAGCTCATCCAAAGCATACGGCTCCCATGAGGGCAAGGGCCCGTCCTGCTCTCGCTCCTCCCCTTCACCAGGGATCCATCCAGGTTTTTATGGGGATTCCTTGCCATCCCTTACCCCCTAAGAAAGATATGTGGCTGGGGGGTTCTGAGGAAACCGCGGGGTTAATTCCCCAGACAGGTTAAGGAGAGGAACTCAGGCCCATGGTTAGCAGGGGGAATAGGAAAGGCAGGAATGAGGCCCCCACCCCCTTTCAGTAGCAAGGAGCTATTAATTTGCCTCAGCCGTGTCTTGTGGAACAACAGCCCACAATCAATCTCTGCTCAGCATTAACTGCAGCAGCAGAGCGTTTCTGACACACTAAATGCACACAATGAATGGCAAGGAGAGAGAGCAGGCGCCTTTGCCACGCAGTTCTCCAACCTCCAAGTTCTGGAAATGGAAAAAACCCAGTGCTGCCCCACCCTGTTTCTGGAAAAAGGCCTCACATTCCTCGGACCAATGCAAACCTACAAAATACTGACATTTTTCACTGGACCAGAAGCAGCAGATAGTGATTATTAAGCATTACTCAGTAGGGTTGCTGGCACATCCATTCAGCAGAGGCCTTGCTGCATTTGTATGTGGGAGGCAGGAATTGCTCTGCCACGGGACTGAGCCGAGTGTCAAGTAACGCCTGTTCTTGCTACAGCTTCTGAACAGATGTCATTTTGTCATAGCTGCTGACATAATTTTGAAGATAAGAAGATTTGGAGATTTAGCCCATGATGTTTTAAAGCTAAACACAGACAGGATTAAAGCTTTAAATTTAAACATAAGCTAGATATGGCCTGGCGACACAGGGTTATAGCAAACCTATCCCAAAACACATGTAGAAAAAAAATCATTGTACAACTTTTAATTTATTGTAATTTTGGTACTAATGTTACTTCAATTATTATTTTATCATCTCATACATTATTAACCACTCTTTTCACAGAATAATGTAGCCAGAAAATCTGATCTTAGATTGCTGTTCTGGAAAAAAAAAAAAGTAGAAATAATGAGGCTTGGTTTCCTTGGATTAAGTTTTATCGACTTTCACGTCTAGGATGATGTAAACTCCAATGCAAGCTTTTCTCTGGGAGTGGAACTGCTTAAATGAACATCTCCTATGTGGATTCTCTGGTGTCTGGTGTGGTATGAGCTCATGCTCTAGTATTTTTTTTTTTAATTAAGGATATTACGGAGTTTCTCTTTTCCACACGCCTCAGACTTGTATTTCCAGACAGCAATGAAGCATTAACAACTTTCAAATTTATGAATTATGTTCAGTTTTGTCTGGGTTAGCCCAACAGGTTTGAATCTATTTGGTGTGAGAAAAGAGACACAGGCCCATATCTGAAGACACAATGGTCACTGAAACACTGTTTTGAATAGAGGACTTTTAGTGGGTTTATATTAAAAAGACAAATACTATATAACAAACAGAGATGCAGTAGGAACTTTTTCAGGAATCCCCAAGTTACCTTTAAGCCAATCAGCTTCAGTAAGATTATGGTTAGAGATAAAATGTGGAATTGATTGCACAGACCAGGCAAACTAGAGGAAGGCTAGACTGTTCTGCTCTCTGGCTTACTGCAGTTTACACACTGGCACTCACAACATTTTAGGCCAGTTCAAAGGTTAGATATGTGTTCCTTTCCCAGTAAGCTGAACTTACACTTTTGACAACAGCAGAGTTGGTGCACACAAAGCTATATCCCATTGTAGTCCCAATATGTATCAGTATAAATGTAAATCAAATAATTTCAATAAAAGGAAATAATCTTCACTTCAGGGAAATGAGAATTTAAACTCCTCTTTTAAAATAACTCTGTTCTGTGATTCTGTGTCTAAGGATAAAGAAGCACTAAATGTAGTTGTGACAAATTTTTTAAATACTGCATGAAAATTTTCTTTACTCATTAAATAAACTTAGCAGAGAACTCTAATTCTCTCTAGTTATCTAGACTCTACATCAGACCAGCATCAGCTTTCTATTGAGATCTGGTCATGCCCACATTTATTATGATAGATTTCAAATACATCAAACCATGCCCCAGACAAGAAGTTCAGAACCAAATCAAAGTTTCACATTTGAGAGACTAAAAGAAGGAGTCCCATTGCTTTTGACATTGTCTGAACAGGTCTTATGGGAGCTTTTGAATCATTTAACTGATATCTACTCAAACCTATTCTTTGAGACATAGAATCACTATTGAAGAAAAATACTGGAAATTCTTGTCAGTGTCCATCATTTTTGATTCCTTTAATAAGACTTTCAACAAAGACCTCACACAATCATACCAATGGCCTAAGCTGGTAAAAATAGTTTATGAAACCTACAGTGAACAGGCTAAGTCCTCTGAATATCCTGCCTGTCATTAGACATTTTAGTAACTTGACCATGATCTCCTAACCACAGAGATCATCATTCATGATTATTTCTAAGGTGGAAAGCTTATCTTTCATGTTGCTTTGTGTCTGCACCATTGCAACTGCAGTTCAGATAGTTTTGCAATTTACTGAAATAGTAAGGGTAGATTTCTTAAGGTGTAAAAGGAATTTCCTTTTGGAGGCTTCTAAGGCCTGGGGTGAAGAGGAGAACACGCCATTCCTGTGAAGTGCAAGGTGAAAGAAGCAGTTAAATTGTCCTGCAGAACTATTAATCCCTCAGGTGACTATCACCTCCCTCAGTTCAATACACAAGTAAAGGCTTGTATGCTGAATCTTAATTCATGTACTTGTTTCTCTTTATCGATTTCTTGCTATTGAATTTTCAGGAACGTGAATTAAGAGAAGCCTGTAGCTGTCATTTTATACTCAGGCAGCTAAATGGTTAAAAATGAAACCATGACACGGTGAAAGCCTCATAATCTTCAGAAATGATTGTAAACTAAAATGTTTTTGACCTTAATTTGATTTTCAGGCATTTTTTATATCACTTTGGTCAGAGATGTTCATTTCAGCAAAACAGATGAAGGTCTGAAAAAATAAGCTCCAAAGTCTTGTTACCCTGCTTCAGATTGGAAAACTGTTTAGTATAAAAAGGACAAACCAGTGTCTTCAAACCTAAAATAGATCAAAACATTTGCACTAGCATCATCACTCTCCTGTGTCTCAGCTGTAGGGGGAGAAGCATCAGCTTTATTTGCTGCTGGTACTTCCATGGGAGGGTGGAATATGCCAAATATATGAATATACACCAAAAGGCAGGCTGGGGTTGTGTACACTGGCCCCTGAATGGATCCTCACCTGCGTGTGCGTGTGGCATCTGTGCAGCTCCAAGAATTCCTTTCTCCTCCAAGTGTGCTGGCAGGGAGGAGATATCCTCTGCAGGGATGTCCCTGTGGGGCAGAAACTGAGGAATATTCAAGAAGTAGCAACAGCAGATACACATCCAGACCTTTAAAAGACAGCAGAGAACCTCCCACTGAGGACCCAGATGTCAGCCTCCCACACGTGGAGGTTTTCTGTATGAGGAAGTCTAGAAAACCTTTCTGGACTGAGAACAAAGATGGCCTTCTTAGCAAGGGCACAATGGGTGAGAGCTTATCCTGCAGATCTGTGTAAAATGCAAACATTTTAGGTTGTCGTCCAGAAAAGCTTTGGTTTTGAGGGTCAAAATTCCCATGATATGAAAACATTTTTTTCTTGAAGAGGGCTTTGCAGGCCTAACTTGCTTTTGCCTTTTAAATGTTGTCCATCTATAAAAGCAGCTGAGTAAGATGACCGGATTCTTGTTTTGTTTTTTTCTTTTTGTATTGTTCATAATTTTTATGTTTTCTCCTTAATTTAGGAAATAGTACCTACTTACTATTATTTTATGACCAAAAAAAACCCCATTTCTTTGGAATCAAGACCATTAGTATTATATCACACAGATCATTGGACTCTAGTCCTTTTTAACAGACAAATGTTAAATGTGATGCAAAATTATCTAAGTGCACAGGATCAAGATCTTCCTTGACAGAAAATCTCACAGAAAGCAACCTGCTGTTCTCCTGAACCTCTCATAGGGGATAGACCTGGGTGAGGGTGGGAGACCACTGTCAGTGACAAGAGATTGTACCAAGCATAGTAGTTTTGTTTCTAGTGTTAGTTGTGTCTACTGGAAGTACTTAGCCTGAAAAGTGGATTCAAACATACTGATGGCTGCAAGCTGCTTTGCATCTCTCTTATCCTGTGGGATACTGAACAATTCCTTTTATTTTTTTAACTTTAATTATTAAATAAGGATCCCACCCCCAACAGCATAGTGAAAGAATTCTTTTTCTGGGAAAGGGACACAGTGTTTTAAAAACAAAACTCCCTTAATAACCAATAAATATGATCAAATGCTTCCGCAAATAGAAAATATTGTGCTTTCCATGGGAAAAAAACCTCTATGCTTTTTCATCATGTGCCTCTGAACCTGCTTGTCTACACACACTGATTCACACGTGCCTATGTACATAGCTCTGTACACATACACAGAGCACGCATTTTCAAGACTCAGCACAACATACTCAATATTTCCCATGACTTCCTATTGCCCAAGAACAGACTGAGTACAGGTGGCTTCATAATAGCAAGCATAAAAATGACAACCATTTTTTTATTGTAGAATAACACACTGTCAGATGTACCACCATCTGTGTTATTCAGGACTACTGCTCACTGCCGGCTGCCACCAGCACTGGCCCATTATTGGAAAAATTACAGGAGGAGATGCCTGGCTTTATGAGAGAGCTTGACACTGGTCCCAGAGTCAAGTGTGACATAAACCCCAAAGCTGGACTTAAGTGTGTATTCAAATGGTGTGCCCCACTGTTACACAGGCATAGCCCAAGGGGATGCTGTCTGCTATTTCCTTGTCAGAGATCAAAGAGTTAAAATAATCAAGGCCAGAAAATTATTTGCATGGCTGTGAGAGAGGAATTAAAGATCTCAGTGACTCAAGCTTACTTTCAACATTTGCCTCTGCAGCTGTCATCACTGCAGAACTGCAGAAACAGTCCTCACACCAAGCTAGAATCAGATGTCAAACCTGCACCAGCTCCCACAGCACTGCCAGACTCCTGGCAGACTCCTCCAATTATTATTGGGTGAATCCTCACAACACCAAAACCTTTGTCACAATTTGGGGACTGTCCTCTTCATTTTCCATAACCAATTTACTTTACAATCATGCACTAATTAATGCTGCACAACAGCAAAGTTAAAATAAACGTGCTCAGTGCAGAATAATAACTAAGAGGATGTTAAGACCTTCCACTTCCATGTTCAGCTCTTTGTTTTCTTCTCTTTTCCCTCACAGCTCCATAGCTATGAAAGAATGCTTTCTGAAATGACAAATACTGTGGGTAGCAGTTTCATTTTTAGTAGACTAGTATCTGATTTTACTTTATTGCAGCAGCTTCTGTTTTGAGAATGAAAAGGTTATACAACTCTTATAAAATTAAAACACTGCAAGACTGAGGGATATTTCCATAATAATTTTAAATACCTAGGAAAAAATCTATCCAAACAATTACCTTCAATGAAAATACAGTGTAGTCAACAAAGATGTTGTAAGCCTTTGGTTGGCTTTTTTGTACATATGCATTCATAATTAAACCCATCTACTGCATAAAAAATAAAGCCTGCCAGATGGACAAAAGATTTGAGGTAATAATTACAGATTACACATGGACTAGGTATGGTCCCAGCTGTCCCATTCCACCTATGAAGGAAGGGCCTGACAAAATGTATGAGTGGTTCCTACACAAACAGTGCTTCCAGGGTGTTAAAAAGGTTGTTCACAGCCACAATATTTTGACATGGGTTTATCAGTGAAGCCATAGCATAAAACTTAGGATTGCTTAGCAGTGAGAGCTACTATGAGCTCTCCATGGACTACATAATTTTCACACTGCTTCAAAATGGTGCTGTGGTATTAGCCTACATCCATTCCCACATACTCCTCATCTGTGAAAAGCTGTATACTTTTTCTTGTCTTCCAGGTCTGAGCCCTTGAAACTTCTACAGTCAATTGGCTTGTGTTATCCATCCACCAGCAGTTTATCTAACAGGATACTTCACGATATACAGTAATAATAAAATAATGCAATAATTTCATATGATAATGCAATTTGATGCCCTCTTTTTCTTTGCTCTGAAATAATTTATGACTGAAGGCTGAAGTTTAATTGCAGAGTTATGTTGTTCAAAGCTGACTTCTCTCTTTACTGTCTTCATCCAGCCCTGACCTACCTCAAGAAAGTAGGGCAGTGTAGCTAGAGAGTCCTGTGTTACATTCTTCCTTACAAGGTGTAGTAATCTGACAATAATGATATCAGTTTCACTCACCATTCTCATATTCAGCACAAATTTTAATTTCTTCAGATTGCTGTGAAAAACTTCCATATATTTGATAGAACCATGATCATATATCAACACCTCTTAGAATTAGGAAAAAATAGAAACAGAAATAAAAATCTGAGCATGCAGTAAGCACTGTAAGCCATGTCTGAAATGACAAAACTGCAATCAATGTGGATAGTAACCCTGTAAGAAGGATGAGTCAAGAACATAAGTAAGCATAAAAAATCATGACTGTTCTGAAAATGCTTTCAATAGGTATAAAATTTCCATTATAATATTGAAACATATATATTTGATTGCTTTGTCTTTCACTTTCTTATTTCTACTGCTATGGATAAAAAAGAAATGGATTTAAAAAGACAAAGCAAGAAAGCATAAAGCGGAAGATTAAATTATCCTTTTTTAGTTTAGTCTTACACAAAATCCATCAAATTAAAAATATTAAAAGCTTTGTTAAATTTTCTTGAAAAAAGATAAGTAATTTTTTTTGAAAAAAAATTGGGTTGCTAAGTGAACTGAATGTAAAATATTGAACCTGGTGTTTCTCACTGACATTTTAAAAGGAGACTCCAGGCATTAGAACCTTTGAAACAGAATTCCTTTAGGTTGCACATTGTTATGCTGTAGCTCTTCCATTTCCTTTTCTTTGTTTAAAAGATGGTTCTTCATCTATATTCCTATTAGTGGAAAAGCATATGCAAACAATTGCACTTCCACATTCTTAAAAAATTAATGTATTTATTAAAAATTAAGTCCTGGTAAATCTGGAATATATTTAAAATGAATTTAGCTGTAAGAAAGGAAAAATAGTACTAAGAACTTCACAGAGCATGAAAATTAACGATGTTATGTTAATTGAAGTTGGATTTCAAACAGAACATGGACTCTTGTGGAGCTTCAATTATGAAAATGGTACATTCAGTTCAGCATAATAACAGTGTTCATTCTGCCCCTCACTGAAGGGTCTTTGAACTCAAAAGTCAAGAATTGTCAAGAAACGTGAGCATCACATCACACAGAGTGTCTGCTGAGTGTGGGTGTTTTCCAAACACTAATAGGAGCAGTGTCAGTAGGAGAGGCTTCGTGAGCACCTTGCCACAGGAATCCATCTACTGCAGACTGCAAACATTATCACATTCAGGGAAAATATTTGTCAAGGTTACTTCTACCAGCAGGTGTCTTTCAGGGCTGGATTGACAGTTTGACTAAGTCCATAATTTTCACAGCTGGAGTTTCATGATTTGTCACGCAACGCTGGCCAGCCTGGCACAGCGGGAGAGCCTACGATCCTGCAAATGCCCCAGAGTATGTACCAGGATTTACCATGGATGTGCTGTCTGTTGGGATAGGGGCCAAGACACAAATCATTCTTTTCACAGGCAGGAGAATATTGCTGCTCAACAACAGTACAAGGATACCACTCCGATCTGGAGGCTTACTCCTTGTTGTGCTGCAGTTTTTCTGTTTCTTTATACGTGTACATATACAGATACATGCTTGCATAGCCTATTGTGTTGACAATGTGGGTACAAACCAAAAAAACATTTAGCTCTGGAGTGAAAATAGTTCCTTGCATGGTCTTTGGGCTATAATCTCAGCTATTATTTATTCTGTGGGCTGTTAAGCAGTGCCATCTCTACTAAGACAACTAAGAGCAAAGGGTAGTTGGCACCTGGCAGGACTGGGATCTAAATGGTTTGTAAAAGCTCAGTAGCTGCTTCTGTAATTCAGAATAATTTGTACTGAGTATGATTTTATACGTGAAAAGGATTTACTAAGCTCATTATAAAAACAAAATACTGGACTCTAACCAGGATTGGCAAGGGAAGTGAGGAGGAAGAGCAGTGTATAATGGAAAATAAAATGAAAAAAGTGACATATATAAAAGAGTGAGGATGGCAGAGGGAAAACAATAATTCCAGTTTCCTTTCAAAATGTCTTCCAGCAGGTCTTCCTTATGCAGCTAAACATACTCGTACAACATCCCAAAAACCTTTCTCTTAGCAACCTTCACTGAAAGTTGTTCTTAGCAATGTAGTGATGACTAAAAATCCAACATTCTCTGGAGGCTGATTAGGTTCCCAGCCTTACAGCTATTATTTCATCTTTCATTGTTACTCTGCTCATTTATGTGTGCTGCTTTATTTTTCTTCTGGCAACATATTCCTCTGCTTTAGGTTCATTTCAGTTCATGGACCAAGGAACCCTACATCATCTTCTTAAGAGGAACTCAGAGTAGTAGCTGAGACTACCAATTTACTCTTTTGACAGAGATATTTTCTCTGGCCCCGAGGGCCAACTGGAGCAAACTGCAGTGCAAAGGGGAGAGAAAGCAGAGAGAGGACAAAAGTCAGGGAAATAAATAGCTTATAACAAGTGCAACCCAAAGGTGAAACGAGTCTGTGGGTAGCTGCTGCTCGATTAATGGAAGAAATAAAGTTAAAATACCAGCTCCAAGACAGCCAGCTGTCACAGTGTCAGAGCTCAGGAAAGGCTTTTCCCAGACAGAACATAAAATAACTTCTCCCCTTCATAACAGGGACATCTTTGCAAGCTTTGTGTTAAAAAGGAAGTCTGTTTCTTTAAGAGAAGAACAACATGCTTTTGTGACACGAAGACAATACTGGAAGCTCCGGGGTAGGTAAAAGGGACGGCAACTCCAACAGTCCTGATTTTTTATATTCCCCAAACTGCATGTGAGCAACTGCTCAGCATCCTACTCCACCTTTTGGAGAGTGCTGCATTTTGGACCGAAAACCTGCCAAGAGCCAAACTTATAAGTAGCTACTGAAAACATTATTCTTTTTTCATCTCTGGATTGCTTATTGAATATTTATGTGGCTCTGACTTTCTACCACCAGCAAAATTCCCCAGCCATATCCTGGCAACAAACCTCTGTTTCAGGATTTTTAACTTCATTTCTGCTCTGACAATTTCCTGGTGCCTTTTTACTCAATACATCACTTCAGCCTTTTATTTTATTTCTTTTTGTGGGGACAGATTAAGTGCCCTCCTGTTCCATTATAGAGCTCCAGCATACTACTGCTCTTCCATAATTAGATATCTGCAAAAGAAGTGGACAGGAAGGATGATGGATGCAGTAGAGCACAGAGGAGCGATGGTGGGGTGGGCACATCAGAAAGCAGCCAGTAGCAGTGGGAGCATGCTCATGTGGAAAAACCAGGGCAAGGAGAGATACAGAAGTACTGTGGTGTGGCAGAAATGACTGTGCAGTCATTATTCAGATGAGATCTCTCCAGCCAAACAGAGTGCTAGAAACTACATAGCTGTGAAATAAGTATATGGTTATGGGTCATTAGGCCAACCGTATCTCTGCTCTCTCTCTGATGGGGGCAATAACATCTGACTGTAATTTTCAGATTGTCTGTGGTCACAGGAAGATTAGATTCTGATTTGTCAGATCAATTGTTTGTTTTTTTCTTTCTTTGTTTTCTCTATGAAGAAAGAAGTGTAGAATATTCCCAACCCAAAGACAGATGGCTAAAGTAGAGGTCAGATGTTTTCTTCAGCATAAAGTGGTACTGTGTATGTCTGTTTTACTCAGGTTCATCTGAGAAAGGGTAGGACAATAGAACTGACCCTTTTCTGCAGGTCAGTAATGTATTATTGACTGCAACTTTTGTTCAAGTATTACCTCTACCAACAAAGTTGTTTCTTGATCTAAGCATAAGCTAGAGATGCTCATGGTTGGGAACTTCTAAAGGTAGTGACCTTTCAGGGTGTATCAGCTTTCTCTCTCTTTTTTTTTTTTTTTTTTAATTAGGTATATCTAAATGTGCTAGACTCTTCATCATGATCTCACTTCTAAGTACTGCACAGCCAAATACATGATTTAGAGTATTAAAATGTAGATCCAAAGCACTTGGAAAGAGACAGAGATCTCTTCTGATGTCTTTCTCACTTCAGAGTCACAGTGCATACCTCATGCTGTATTAGTCTAGTTTGTCAAGATTTGTGCCCTCATGGCACTGTATCCTCATTACTTACTGCAAATCTGGGGAAAAAAGCCCCAGCTCTCTATTTGGGATTCAAAGTGTTAAGCACATCAGTCTTGAAAACCCAAAGAGGCAAATCTCCTTAAATTTTCCATGGTACACAAATTTGCACTAAGCTTCCAGTCCTTATAGGGAAATTTTTAGCTTTATGAAACATTAATTTCTCCTTTGGATAATGAGTCACATAAACATTTGCAACTCCCTTATCTTGTCTGCTCCTCAGAGGAAGGAAACATCTTTCAGCTGTAGATGCAGAGCAGTACCACTATGGGATTTCAGTATTGTGATAGCTCCCCAAAGCCCACCCATCAGTGCAGCAATAAAACACAAATCTTTGCATTATTAGTAATTCAAAATAAAAATCAGCATGACCATTTTAATGGCTCCTACAGCTCTCAACTGAAACTTCCATTGCCATCCATTCCTGTCAATCAGCATGGAAAAGCTTTGCCTGAAAGCAGAACTGATTCGGCTCAGCATGGAAGCTGAAAAATTCAGCTACAAGGCAGTTAGTGGTAATGTGCTGCTAGAAATGACATTAAGATAGTGAAAAGTTCTGATAAATAAGAGTAAACAAATTAAAAGCTGTGACAAAAACATGCTCATACATATACTTACAGTGGCTTAATAGACTTAGTAATGCATGACTTTTAGAAACACAGGGAAAACTGGCCTGCTTTTAAAGACATACAGACAGATGTTTTAAAGTAAAAAAATCTGGGCCCTTCTGCAAGCTTTCTTTCATGGTTTTTAGTCAGTCCAGTCCTCATTTGTTCCATAAGATACACCTTAAAATGCAGTTGCCAGGATAAAGGATTGGATTTTTAATGTAAACAAAGTCTTAACCAGATCTTCATTCCTATTTTCTTGTTCCTGTGCTAAACATCCACCAGCTCATCTCAGACTGCAGCAATTATCAATTAGTTACACCCTGCATTTGTCTGCACATAAGAAGCAAAAGAAAACTCTTCCCCTCAAGAAAAGGAGCAGAAAGCCTTTTTTTCCCACTCTTTGCAAGTAGCAAGCATAGCTTCCCTCTTAGCTCAGGAGAAGAAACAGCAAGAATTGCCCCTGCAATTTGCTGCTGCTGTTCTGGGATTGCTTCAGTCTTCCCTTCAGAGGAGCTGAGGGAGCAGGGCTGGAGGGCAGTGAGGCCATGGAGGGGCACAAGGCAGACCAGCCCATTGGGACATGTTCTGTAATTGCCTCTTAAATGAAGAATCCAGAAGTGACAGGGTCTCTGCTAACTGGGTTAGACCTTGCCTCCTCCAGTACATTGCAGTGATATCTTTAAACCTTATGGATAGAGAAGTTTCTTCCTTTCCTTTGTTCTTGCTCTTTTGCTCACACTTTTCCTCTTTCCCTTCTGTCTTCCCTTCTCCCTTTCTCATCCTTTCTCTTTCACATCCTGATTCTCTTGTTGTTCGCTTCTCTTCTTTTTTTAGCTTGGTGTGGGATATATTCACATGTCCCCCTTTCAGCAGAGAAGAAATCATCACTGTGAGTGCAAAAACTTTCTTTGATGTTGCTACTAAGATGTTCGAGGGCACAGAAATATTCTGCTAAGTCTGTATCAGCTCTTTCCCTTGGAGGAGTTAAAGGAACTGGGATACAAAATGCAGCAGAGATCCCTGCAGTTCATGCAGTGTTCTGGAAATTCACTTCTAGTGCCTTATCTCACATTTGTGCCTAAGTTGCAGATAAGTTGCAAAAAGTAAGAAGACATGTAAAACTCCTCTGTCTTCATCACCACCCACTAGGAAAATTTTTATCCACCTATGGAAAACTTCCAGTTCAACTTTTCTGCAGAACAAATAAAACTATTACCTGATCAACAATTCATACAATACACCAAACCTGTGCCTGGTGCAAATTTTTACAGCTGGGTTTTGAAACTTGAAAGGCAGAATCCATAAAGAAAATTATGACAGTGCCATTATTCTGTTAATAATATAGTTATTTCAATCACTTAAAATGATACTGTGGCACAAAGAACCATGGAACTGCACCACCAGACAGCAAGAATGAGCGAGCAGAAGTCAGTACAACCATATCATCAGACTCAATTACTCACTGCAGGGTAAATATTTGAAATAATACAGAGGGGATTCAGCCACATGATGCTGACATTAATGGGACCCCACACAGCTAAATCCCCCATACATGTACCCCCCTATTTCTGATATGATAATTAAGCAATGGGTTGTGTGCTCTGCTGCCTTCCTTCCTGCCTACCCTGTGCACCTCAGAACAGAAGCCAAGTCCCTCCAGTACAACCAGGCTTAGGGCACCAATACCCAAATCCTGTACTCCTGCACCCTATTGCTATTGGTAAAGGAAGGCTGGAAACATTTACAGAGCTACCTGAGCACTGATATTCTAGGCTGTGGCTATACTCAGCCCCATTCTCTCCAGGCAAGCTCAGTGGCATGGATGGTGCTGTTTGCTCATGGTTTGTAAGGTCTCCAGGCTCTCAGGTAACACAGGAGCTCATGGGCATTTTATAATTATGCAACAGAGAAATAAATAGAACTTTCACCAAAAATCCAATACATAAAGTTGTGATTTTCCTCACTTTGTGCAGCTAATCTTCCACCAACATTCCCACCTGGAACCTCATATTCAATACTAGCAGAGATGAAGAATTTGGCTCAAATTCCCCAGACTTATAAAGATATATTTCACTTCAATTTTATTTCTGTGCTATTTTCTGTGTATTATTGAGGGTATCAGGTCTTCACAGAACAGCTAGAAATAATCCTGTATTTTAAAATGCCCAAACCTATTCCTTTTGAAAAAAGCTTTATTAATGTTATTAGACTCTATTTTAGCTTCAGAACAGTGTATATGCTATAAAAGTCTCCCTATGTTAATACAGAAGTGCCATAAGCCTAGAAAGCAAAAGCAACATAGGCATTCTTCAAGCATTCTCTAGGGATGAAATAACTTTGTTTCCATGATCACCAAATAAAAAAAAAAAAGAAAAAACCCCAAAATTTCAAAATGTAACAGTAATCATCACTACCAGTAATTAGTGATAATCCACAGGAGCTCAAGTTCTGCTGAAACTAAGTAGAGGATTGTCTTCTAAGGTGGCTTTGGTATCTCTGCTAGGTGACTCATACAAGTGAGGAAGTACATGGGATAACAGGTCTAATAGTTTAAAATCGTTTGGGAGGGAAACATTTTTTTCCTGAACTATGTGATAATGCTATTAGCTCCAGTAACTCGAGCCTCAGGGTGATCCCACACCAAAGCAGACAGACAATATCTGAGCAGCAGAGTCTCCGAACCCAAGAGATTTGTAGGCAGGGACAGACCTAGACAAGACAAAAAAAAAAAAATCTGAGATCAAAGAGGGGTAGAGAAGCTACAAGCTTGTCCTGCTTGCATAACTTGACATTAATACATAGTATTTATTCATCACTAGGTAGAAATCTGAATTATTCTAAGTAAGCTTAGCAGCAAGAGATTACTTGTCATTTAGCTTTGTATCCTGACTCAAAAGGATTATTTTAATACTGATATCAATATTACTTGGTTTGCACAGGCTGAGTGTTTGCCATGCTGTGACTGGAATTGGAGACTACAGAGTGTATCTTGCTCTCCTAGTGCCAGTTCTGTGGCTTGTTTCTGTCAAAGAGAAATCGTCACTGCAAGTCCTTGCTGCGATTGCAACGTGAGCTACTATGATGAAGGCATGAGGGGAGAAGGGTACTTCTGTGCCCTACTTGGAATCCAAATTGAGATCTGTTCAGTCAGAATTATTCTACTGGTAAACAGGTTTTTTTTTCCATTAGTTTTTATGTCCTGAATGTAGGAAATTATTAAGGTGAGATGCACACAACTAGGGACTGTCACCCAGTTACCGAACTGAGCTATGATACAAAAATCGTGGGGTAAAGTGAGAAACAGAAAATGTGAGCATTCTACCTGGAGCAGAAAACACCAAAGCAACACTCACTGCATGCTAGAAAAGATAATAATCTCTGTACCTCTTAGAAGATATGTAAACAATACATTATTAACCACAATGATCAGCAGAGACTAGCAACAAGAAAACAACCAACCTAGAAAACAATCAAAGGCAGAAAAAAATCAAATTCTTAAAACTAGAAAAGCCAAATATTTGTGAAATAAAGGTATAATAAATATCCAGGTAGCAAAGAGAACCTATTAAGTGTTGTCATATATATACATATCTCTCTCAAGCTTTTTCTTCACATCAACTTCTTTCTTGCTTGTGCAGCTTTCAGCTACAGATATTATGTCAATGCATTTAGCAGACATGCTTATGACAGGAGATGTATTAAAAATAAATAAAGAAAACATCTGTGAAAGTGACTAATGAATGTCAGCAGTTCTGTAAATATCATCGAATTTCTATTTTTTAGAAAATCTGCACACCACAGCCAACAGATGAAATGCCTATGTGCTACTGAAATATATGAACAAATATTTTGCTTTCCTATTGTCATGATGTCCAAAGTCATTTTGTGTTCAAGTGCTGTGACTCATTATCAAAGACCTCTTCTGGCAATTTGGAGGGAAATCATCTATGTTTTAGTTTTGACAAAGCATTAATTTTTACACACAAGTAAAGGTCAACTACCATAGCCAGATGTAGCTGCAATGAAAACGTGTTCTGCTGAACAATGAAATTGTTCTTTCCGTATTCCATGTCAAACGCCTCTTTAAATGAGCTATATTAAAACATTACCAAAAAAACCAGCAGCCACTAATCCTTCAAATGTCAGGTATGATAGGGAATTAGTGAGGAGTGAATTGCAGGGCTCAAACAGGATAACAGCCCCAAAAAGAAAACACTTCAAAAGTTTGATTTGTAATGAAGGTTGGGATTGCTTAAAAATAGCAAGGACTAAATGGCTGTGGATAGAATTTTATAGGTTTATGTACCAGATTTTATAGGTATTTACAGGGTTTATAGAATTTCAGCCAGTGCCTTTTTAGAACAGAAAAGTAAAATATTATGAACAGTTTGGTAACAGTGAAGATTTGGGAGAAATTTGAGCTTAAAATACCAGGGTATTTGCAGTGTCCTGGAAGTAAAGAGTCTGCTTTAATTTTTCTGTACCTTTGATGACCTTGTCATGAAGTACCCTCACATAATCAGTTTGATGTGATACTAAGAACTGGGAGAAAACTATTTATGAACATGATTAAAATTTGGTAACATTAGGATCTCATTTTCCAGCTCTAAGTGAAAACATATTCTGAGCACTTAAAAAACGTTTTGAAAGTTATGGTCTATGTCACTAAGTGCTGTGCATAATTGACAAATCTGTGACTTATAATTGCCAAGTTCATACTCACTTTTAACAAAGTCATACTTAGGTATCTCCACAAGGAAATAAAAATTATGTTAAAATTTGAACTCTTGCTAAAGAGACTTAGAATGACATGCTATAGTGTTTTTCTTCAGAAGTAAACCTACCGAATTTCTACAGAGTTGCTGTTAGAAATGTCTGTCTCCCTGCTGTCCTTGATGTCTTATTACAGATTATGATTCAGTTCAATTTGAAGGGTAGCCTAAAAGACAGAGATATGGATCCAAGCAGCCTTCACATCATTACAGTCTGGGAGCTATGCAGACCTAGATTTTGAATGAAAACTCTGCTTAGAGGCCCCAACCAAGATCAAGATTTCACCCATATTTGCATTTGTATAAAGCCAGAAGGGTTTGGCTGAAATTGTAGACTTTCCTAAGCCAGCATTTTTAAGCTTCAATGTCTCAAGACACCCACAGCTAGACAGGAAATAGAATTATTTTTCAGTTCGTTTTAGCTCCCTGTAAGAACCAAGGGTTAGTTCACAAATTTTCCACTGACAGGATTTTTAAAAAACCCTCTAATAACCCAGAGGATGTTGAAATCTTTCAAACCAATAATGCTTCATTTTTGCTATGTTAACATGTAGTGACGAACCAGAATTGATACAAATGAGAAATTCAAAAGAACTACTTTCAGCATTTTCAAAAAGAAAAAAATTGCCTTAGAAGAAGAAACACAGCTTTATAAAACTTTCACCTTGCAATAAACTAATGCTTCTGTTGCATTTCTTTAGAATAGGAATTCTTATTATATAATTTCTCTCCCATACAGAGAGCCCGAACCCGGTCCCAGTTCAGGTGCAAACTGCTGTGGTCATGTCAGAAGACTGACCCATGGAATATAGACCACAAGAAGAAAAAAAGAGGCAGGCTGTCCTACCTGTAAAACATGGATTTAAACTTGGCAATTACAAAAGAGAAAGCTAAGTGTCATGCATGCATGGAAATACCCAGTTTATGTGAGGTTGTTGCCTCAACACAGCAGCTGGAATGAAAAAATTCTTTTAGACAAGTTTGCCTTCTCCCTTGCTTTTTTCTTTTTCCTGAAGGACAACATAAGATGTAGCTTTGCAATTTAATTAAATGTGACATATGTTGCTATAAGCCACATACTTGCAAGTACAGTATTTATGCCAAGTATGAGCAATCCTAGAGTAATTATGGTTTATATTTTACAGAGGGCATGTCACTCAGCAGACAAGTTTCATGAAAGGACTGAGAAAAAGAAATGCCAAAAAAAGAAAAGGAAATTATGGGCCAGAGGGTTTAAAGCTCCCAGATGAATAAAGTGAAACTGGAAAGTCTCTTAATGACAGAGGAGCAGATATGACAATAATGATAATAAAAAACTAGAGGTTAGAGTTTAAGGTCAGACTGCCAAACCAGACACTGTGCTCAGGCTGCTGAGAGGCAATTACTCCAAGACTTGCCAGGAGAAGTACTTTTTCCAAAGATCTGCTCCAGAGCCCTTGGGGTGTAATTCCCTTTCAATGCTACAAGCTGGATACAAAAGCCAATTTCAGGAGGTGGAGAAAGAGAAGCAGTGTCTGCCAGGGGGATGCCTGGATGTGTTCATAGGTAGACTCTGTCTGAAAAATCCTGCCACAGCTTTCGTGTTCGGGTGCATAACATCACTGGCCAAAGCCAGTGAGAGATTGTGACAGTCAAGAAAATTCATATAGATATTTTGGTAGCAATTTCCAAAAACACTTAAATGCAAAATACAAATTTTTTTTTTTGTTACGAAATGGATATTCATTTCAGACTGGTTTATAAACTGCTTTATAAATTACTGTGATTACAATTGTACAGGCATTTAAGTATCATGATACTGTGCAATACTCCAATATCAATAAAACTATTATAAAATATTTTAAATCTTCTCCTTTCTATGTGGCATTCAGCTCTGCAGGTAGTGACACTCCTACACTGAAATACTTGGGGAGGAGATTAATTACACTGAGATAGTAAAACTTGAACAACCTTTGTGTGAAGGGGCCTAAACTATTTGAAGGCAGTAAAATGTGCTCAGGGGCTAAACCCTAGGCTTCTAAATAATTTAAGTATATTTGACAATTGTTTCTTTTCATACTTAACACCTCACATGAAAAAGGTGTGGTCTTAGAGACTGAATCAGTTCATCAGTCTCACAGAAAGGAATCAAAGCAATACATAACACCATGCAAAAAACCCCCACCATGCATAAAAAACCCACCAGAGTACAAAATTGCAGGTGGAGCCCAGGTGCCTCAGTTAACTGCATTAAACACGTGAGGGAACCTGTTTTCTGCTCTCCAGTTTGTGTATGGCAGTTACTTACACGGTTTTTATTCTCCCAGATTCCTGTGGGCTTCCATAATCTCAAAGTTGTCCTCTTTTGTCTTCTGGACCATGGCCCTGAGTGGTGTTTTTTCAGCTTCACTTTTGGAGGACTCATTTTTCTCCTTCTCATATCCTCATTCTCACTTATATTTTTTGTCTGAGCTATCTCAGCTGTTCAGATGCTACCAGCTGTCATCTTTGCAAACAGATTAAAATACCTCTAGTTTACAATCACTTCAGGGTGAAACATTCCACTTTGGATCCCCCGCCAAAAGATCAGTCACTACAGGAATGAAGTTCATTATTTTCTATCTACCCATTAAATTGTTTGAATAGTGAAACCAAGCTGACCACCATAGGTTATCTTAAGATATTGGTACTCTGCCATTTCTCTAAAACCTCTTAGATAACTGTTCAGTTTTCTCTATCTTTAGATTAAGGTTTAGATGGAAAAGCTTGACTTAAGTATTAACCTTAATACCTTGGTCTGAAAGTGACTGTGATAATCACTTCAGCCAGTTTCAGAAGCAGAGCTTCAGATGTCAGGGGAAAAGTTGCATCCTGTGCTTTCACAACTTTCCTGATGAGTCCAGCCATCAGCAGATTGCTACTGAAGAGTGAGGTTTTTTCACTGAAATTTTAGACCAATTACACTGAAACCGAAGTGAAATTATCCTGGATTTTTCACACATAAACACGTCAAAGAGCTGTTTTTTTCATTTGTTTATAACAGCTCCTACTAAAAAGTTGCACCATGCTATGGATGAAAGTCACTCTCACTACAATCCCTCTGTTTACAAGGAACAGATCTGATTATAGAGTGCAGATACTTGTAATTTTCTATAGTTCCCCCACAGCATCAGCTCCACAAACAACTAGATTTGAGCAAAGCATCCCATTTGTGTTTTCATATGTGCTGAGACAATGACATCTGCATTTCTCTCTTTCTGCAGGAAATGTATTTTATTGGACAGCTCAGGTTTGCATTTATTTTGCTTTGTTTTTATTGGCATCATCTCACTGGGAGCTTCTAGAATTTTCAGTGATCAACAAATACAAGCCAGGCTTTTTTTTTTCCTCACTGTTGCTCACAACTGATGAATTTCCAGCATATAATGGACATCTGTATTAATCCCTAAGAGCATGACTTTGCATATGAACTGGTTAATATCATGCTTTTTTGATACTCCAGCCCTCAAGGTGACCCACTGCTCCTCCACGACGACAACTGCTCACAACTTCTGTGATCAGCACATTCCATTATCGGACTCCTGCTTTTGAGCTAAGTACTTTAATGAAAATATTAAATAAGACTGTCCCAAAATTGATCCTCGAGGGGCTCCACTGACAGTCTCAGAATATCATTAGGCCTTACATTTTAATACTAATTATATTGTAGTATTTGCATCAGGGCAGCAATGCTCCTGCAGCATGCTCCCATATGGACTCATGACACAGAGCCCCTCTCCAGAGCAGCCAGCCACCTGAAGTGGCCAGACAAATGGAGACAGGCTGGAAGCAGCACTCTACTGCTTTGAGAGGCCTGGATCTGTAATGCTGTAGCTGTAATGAAATTTATCTAATAATAAAAAAAATTTTAAAATTTCAATTTCTGCCACTTGCAGACTAAAAGAGGAGGAAAATATCCTGCCATATCTTACTGAAATGCAAGAATGATGATCTAAAGTTCATAGAAAATTGAAGTTTCTAAGAAGGTGATTAGAAAAGAGAAAGCAATAAGGATACTTTGCTGCCCGTTATACGTAAAGAAAAATTCAGAGTATTTTTTGTATGTTCTTACGAATCTGTCAGACAAGCCTTCTCTGGATGTTTTGAATGAGATTCATAACTAATTCTAATTCCTAATAGAAATAGTTTTCAACATTAATTTCAGTATTTCTGGGAAAAAAATAACATGCCATCATTCACCAACACAAAATTGGTTAGATGGCAATAATCAGAAATCCATGAAGAACTGTTTTCTCCTGGTTGCTGAAGTATTCCAACCAGCATACACTCAAAGGAAAGTTCCATTTAAATTTTTCATCTCAGTTTTTCTTTTATCCTTTCTATAAATTGATGGTAATATAGAGATTAATTTATTTTAAAAATTGATTAATTGAATCATACACTTTAAAGTTAAGAACTTAGTCAGTGTATCACTGATAGCAGTAAAATTTTCCCATTGTTAGCTGGACTAACATCTTCCATAGTGTGCTGTCAACAAGAAGTTTAAAGCGACTGAAATTAGTAAGTATGTGTTTTCCTGGCACTTGGAATCTGCATTTCCCCAGTGTGGGCATGATGTCAAAACATAGTGACAGTGTGCATGCATCCAAGAAAGCAAGCCTACAAGCAGTGAGCATGGAACAAAAACGAGAATCCACATAAAACCTATTTTCTTTTTTTCTAGTGCAGATTTATTGCACTTCAGTGGACTGGTTAACTGACTCAATAAAAGCTCTCCAAAAGTTTTTGAGAAAACAGCCTGACTGATTGCAAAGCATAACTGACAGAAGTGCTCCTACTACTTATGGCTTATACAGAAACATTCATATTCAGAGTGCTTGACAGACATTAAATTAATCCCACTGTATCATAATTCTAATTGCCACAGGGATTCAGACTGTTCTGAGGCATATCTGCTGCAGAAGTTAAGTGTCTGTAGCACCCTCCTACTGCAGGAAATCCAGTTAAGCTCATTTGTTATTTTCAGTGAGAATATTCCTCCAAGGTTCTTTTCCTACCTACATTTTAAAATGGAGCTCAGAGGTGCTCGTTGGTATCTTGTCAGCACAGCCTTTTTAATCTGCTAGCTCTGTAAAAAATGGATGTGGCTGTAATGTCTCATTTGAGGATTTTATGATGGTTACTGTGGTAGCCAAAAATGGTAATCTCACCAGCTACTTGGTTTTTATGTTACTCCTGACGTTTCATATATGATAAAGTAGAAACATAACAGTCTTTACTTGTTCTTCTTCCAGGGAAAAAAAAATCCACCAAAACAAACCACAAAACACATGTAAGCCCAATTTTAACCCCCCTCTTCACCTCCCTTGTTTAAATTCTAGATTTAGTACCTGTAACATTTCTGACCAACGCCTTTCCAAGCTCTTGCATACTCAATCAGCTCACAGCAGGAAGATCAAAAGTTTTTGGTTTTGACGACCTGATTTTTTTCATGGTCCAAGACTAATATTCTGGAAAAAAGATTCTTCATCCCTTAAATTGAGCTTCATGTTGCTGCCCTACCAAACCTCCTCCTTGGAGCACAGTGGGCATAGCCCCATGACAGCAAGAGAATGACAAATGTACACGTGGATGGAAGAAAGAACTGTACCAGGTGCTGCATTCCCAGAGCATCACTGGACTGAGCTTGTATTTGTGGCATTTACTAATAATGGAAAAAAGGAAAACACTGTAGTCCTTCAGAAACTGAACTTCAGCCTCTGCTAGCCTTCATGATTTTGATAAATTCTCAGAAGAGTCACATAGGGTGCCTGTAGTGTGCACTCTGGATTTACTGCCTGCCTTCGTTTTAGCCAGCCAAAGTGAGCTCTCAAGTATTAGGTTCCCAGTGAAGATGTGGTTTTGGTTTCTTAGTAGTATGAAGAGTTTTAATGGAAAAATTTAAAATTTCCCCTGAAAAGAAGCGTTTGCAAAACACTCATCAAAATCAGAGAGTTGCTCAACAAACAGAAAGGGTTTTAGCAAGCCAGGCAGTCACAGCCAGTGACTTGGGTTTTGTAGGAAAAAAGGTAAAGTGCAAGTGAAGAATGTCAAAATGTATGCAGAGAAGGGCAGAAAAATTTATGTTGATGAACAAATGTACAGTCTTTTCCTTTACACCTTGTGCACATAAATTGATGAGGACTCTTGGAAAGTCCTGCCAAAGACTTCAACCTACAGTAGCAGAAGCATAAAAATATACGCCTCTCCTAAAGGAATCACATAAGAATGAAATTAGTTCCAGGGACAGATAAATCTATCTATGTTGCCATTTGGCACACATGAATTGTTTCTATGTGCCTAAATGAATTTTGTTTCCTGTAAGACTGGAGTGCATTGGCACCTTGCACTGTTACACTATTTCAGGTATCAGTATCCAAGAAATACAGACTTTGGGATTGTGATGGTTTGTAAATGTTAAGCTGCCTAAGCCATCAAATGCTGCCACCTTTGTAGTATGATTAACAAAGGCTATGGGAACTAACATTTTATTTCTATTTTAATTCATATTAGTAAAGTGAGTGATCAGTGGTAAAGACTTGGCACGCTGCTGACAACACTGTGGTCAGCTTCACTTTTTTCAGGCTTTTACTAGGCATGAGGAACTGCATTGCTCTGTACTCAGCTCAGTAGAATGCAATTTCTTGTACAAACATCATTTTCAGGAATATTATGAAAACTTTGATACAGTGACAATCAGCAGAAATAAAAGTTCTTGGCCATTATTTTCATGCTATCCAAACAGAAATTAGACGATAGAGATCAGAAATATCTTATCAGTTACCATTTGCTGAAAGAAGGGGGTGGAGGTTTTTTTTTTTCTTATTTATTTTGCTTTTGTCCTTCTATGGATCAAAGCCCATAAGGGCTCCTTTACTATTATCCCTTGCTGCTGACTTTGAACCACATCAGTGCTTTAAGACTGGTGGGAAGCCACAGAATAGAAGTCGATACTAAGTAGTTTTATTCTACATTTCCTGATGCTGCTTTTGCTAAAAATATCTTAGGCTTGAAAAAAAAATAAATCAATAAGCACCACTTTTATCCTCATGGCTTTGATTGTCATGCTCCAAGAAAAATCTGAAAAGCAATTGGCTCCACTTTATGGCAGATACAGAGACTAGAACTGAGTAGGTCCCATCCTCATCATCTCATGCCACAAGGTGAAAGCCATGGTGAATTAAAAACTCATTGTTTTCTCCCAGTAGCTTAAAATGAGGCCATTTGGTGTATATTTAGCAAGGACTCCAAACAAAATAATCATCCAGCAAGGATTTCACTCTTCTTCCAGTGCTCATTGCACTGTGATGGTTGTTCTCTGCCATTCCATAAGTAGGTAATTCACTTCCAGAACTCGGGTTCCTCAGTACCTCCTTTTTTTTTTTTCTCTTTATATCCCTTGATTCATCTTCTCCAGCCTGCCTCCCTGCTTTGTAGCTTTCAGAGAGACCGGATTCCAGTTTCATCAATTCCTCTTCCTTTTGCGAATAGGATGGAATTTTTACACATCCTCAATATGGACAGCAAATCTAAAAATATCCTCATTTCCATGGTGTCATCTCAAAATGTTTGAATATTTCTGTGATCCAACATTCAGTGGCTCGCTAAAAAGAAAGGAGCAGTTTAAAAAATAATAATCCTAATTTTCAGATATTTCCCTGCCACAGACAACACTGGCTTTTATGAAGAACATATTTCTAGGTAATAGGAAAATCATCATAGACAAGGAAAAAAAAAACCCTGAAGAAAATCAGATTTGGGTAAACAGTTCATACTGAGATCCATAGTTGCTGCCAATTTTAAAGATTTAAGATCTTTTAGAGGATGTGCATCCTAAATTTTCAAATTTTCAGTCAGTCCAATACTGAAGCTGTTGAAGGACATGTTCAGTGAGGATGATGTCCATGGCAACACTGGGAGTTACTCACGTGTAACTTCAAGGCAAACCTCAAACACCCATAAACCAGTTCACCTTTCATCTGAGTGTCTGGAACAGACTCTCATTTCCCAACCTTAATCTCGGCAAATACAAAATTCCATGCACATGAAAACCTGCATTTGCAAATACCAGAACCTTCCTGTGTACACACTAAACATATTACAATATACATACATAAGCAGTAAGATTTTAGTTTGCAAAGAATTTTCATCTGTAACATAAGCAAAACCAAGGTATAAAATACTTTTCTCCACCTGTAAGTAGATCTTACAAGATCAATTAATTTGTAAACTTCACTTAGGGGATACAGCATTTTTAATTTGTAATAGAAAGTTCTGATGCTGACAGAAAATCTTTTAGGAGCTATGAATACAGAGGTGGGATGTTAGCTTTCAAAAAAGCATATTGCACAACAGATGCTATGTTGGACAGATCCTCCAGTTTTCCCACAGAAGCTCTTTCTTCCTTAAGTTTACTGAAGGAAGATAGTAGATTAAAGAAAAATAGAGAATGTTAGAAGCAAAACACTGTGTAAAATTTACATGCTAACTAAAGCTATAAATTAACCAGGTTGTTATTTTAACAAATAGCTGGTTCTGTAACACAAGTGAGGTGGTAGATACTTTATATTTACAAGAGCTGAAGCAAATTCCATTGTTTAGGTTTCATGATCAGTTGCAGCTAACCTACTCCTGTACAATTTTTACAAATACAGATCTAGGGCATATTTGCATTATCCTAAAATAAAAGCACTTTGTCATTTATACATCAGAACAATTACTCATAGGAAAATAAACTCATTGGATAAAATGCTAAAATATATGCAAGGCATTTTATAAAACTTTGTAAATATTTTTTAAACCTCTTTCATAGTATATTAACAAGTATTATTTTACTTCAAGTAAAATCAAATTGAACAGGAACTCATACAAGATTTCACAGGAAACACTACAAGAGAAAAATAAATATCTACATCCATTATGTTAACTCAGCACACAAAAGTTATAGATTTTCCTGTAGAGTACTTGTTTTTTCAGGTATACAGCATAATCAAAACCCCTGAACACTACTTTGGTTGTGTTGGCTTTCCAATCATTTCGTAATTCTTTAGGCAATGCAGCTTTGTGTAAATGACCTCATTTTACTGTAGCTCAATGGCAAAGACTAAAGCAGGTGTGTTCCTGCATTGACTAAGAGGAGTCATAATTTCAAGATCAAGCTTGTACATATTTTCTCTTAATGACATTGGTTTTGGTAAGACCAGAGTGCACCAAGAACCAAGTGTGGGTGCAAGAACCCTTGACAGATCTGTGACACGCTGTTCAAGACACTGCCAGACACAAGTGAATGCAATCACAAAACAACCCAAAAAAACCTCTTAGGGAACACCATCAACCATCAACAAATTTATAATGACTCCTTAAAAAGCCTCAAAGGGCAACATTTCCCACTTACGGCTGGTTGAGGTCAGAACTTCAGCTGGAGCCTGACTTCCAGTGACGCTACACAGATGGACACGGATATCGCTGGGATCCAGTGCGTGGTTCCCAGTTTGTCACTGTGCCGGCAGAGAATGCAGCCAGTACCTGTTATTTTGGGCAGGCAGCACCAGTGTTTCTGGGCAGATACACCTTACAGAGGTCTGCACACCACACTGCAACTAAATCCCAGTTTTGAGATGCTACACAAGACCTTTGGCAGCGGGTTAAGCTTTTGTGCCAAGGGGCTGACACGCTCAGGGACACTTCTTTGAGCTCCACCTTGCTCCCCACTGCCTGCTGTGGGAATGGCCTCACCCCAAACCAAGAGGCTGTTTCTGGTGCCAGGAAAGCCTTTCAGCTGTGCCTGTGAAACCTCTCTGCCTCCTCCAAAGAAAGGTGCAGGCCACATGCTTATCTCCTGTAGCACATCCTGGGCTGTCTGTGGGCTCCTGCCTGAATAATGCTGGCTCTAACACACGCTGATCTGAGGCACGAGGACTGAAGACATGCCAAAAAAATCAACACAGAAAGCCGACGCATTTAACTTAATCCTACCTAATCTTCATATGTGCTTAAAAGCTGCAGTTATGAAAGAAACCTGTACCTGAGACTTGTGCCTGTTAAGGCTCTAGCAGTGTTCTGTGCCAAGACAGCGGAGAAGTCTGGCAGTCAAAATCAGCATTTTTTAACTGGGATGAAGGGCAGAAGATAAGGAAACAGTGATCAGTATGATTACAGGCTTATGAAAATACAAGAGTATTTTCATCACCTACTCCACCTACTCCACCATGACCCACAGCAGGGCTCTGCCAAACACAGGATGGCTAGCCCAGGACAGCAGGCAGGTAAGGAAACTTGCATTTGTGCAAGTGCCAACACACATGGACTCCTAACGTTCATTCTCTTCACTTATTTGGCTCTTATTTCCTTTGTAGCCAATGTGCCTCACCCCTGAGGTAAATGCTTTTGTTGGTACAAATTTTCTTCATCAGCTCTCTCTGGAAATTGGCAGGCTGAGAGAAGTTTTCATTATCACAGTCCCTGAAATGCTCAGAAATCAGATCTTTAAGGCAATCAACTGTAATTATGTAAAATCCTAGGCTGCATCCAGCTCTCCCACTTTGCTCATGCTACTGTAGCTGTATGATTTCAGTGGAAAAGATCCTGGCTCTTGCCAATAGAAATAAGATTAGAGTTACCCCTAAAATTATGCTTCAGGGAACACAAGAAACTACGCAGGAAAGATAATGTATTTGAGAACATTTTTAATAAATAATGTGACAAAAATTACTTTTCTGATTATTGAATCCTCAGTATGCAAAATTATGGCTAAAATATGAGGTTTCTTACATGAACATAATGAAAACATTAATCACATGGATTTTCCTTTAGTACTGCACACCCTTTCTATGGAACTTTTCTTTAAAAATCAGCTAAATGAAAAATTTCAGTCCTCGGTAAACACCAAAACACTTTTTTTTTCTTTTTTTTTTTTTCATTGGGGCTAGCTGTCAATAGCTGTCAATCCTGACCACCCCCAATAAACAAACACACATTTTTCCATTAGCACCAATGACAAAGAAATTTTATAATTACAAAAAAGATCAGAAAATCTACAGACAGAGGACATCATTTGGCAAATTCAATGCAACTAATGCCTCTATTTCAGCTTTAATGATAATCCAATGTTGAAAGAGGCCACATAAAAATTGGTAATTTTCTGTAAATCCAGGAAAAGTGAGAAGTGTTTTGATTATGGCCCACATTAATATTTGTTACTTTACCATCTGTCATCATTCAAATATTCCAAATACAAACATAGAGCATTAACAAAAAGATGAAAAATATCCCAAACAAACGCTTAACATTTTCAATAAGACAAGAAAAAGGTTAATAGTTACAATGGTTTACAAACAAAGTTTAGTGATTGTGCTTTTAAAACCAAAAAAAAAAAAAAGATAAGCAGTGCATTACAAAAAAATCATTGCCAAGATCAAACAAAACTTCTTTAAGTGGCACTTCTTCTTTAAGGTGAATTGACACAAGTAGAGGTCTGAGATTTGGGCCAGTAGCAGTTGATGATATTACTTAACCATTATTAAAAATGTCCATTGATCTTTTTTCATAAGCAGTGTTGAAGCTGAAAATTAGTAAAAAGTTTCAGATAAACTTGCTCATGCTTTGATTAGGCAAATAGCAATCACATTGGCTTACCTCCTGCCTATCCCAAGGGACATTTTTAATAAGAACGTATTTAATGATGAAAATGGAAAGACAAATCAAAGTACCACAGGGGTTTAAAATGAGAGTACATATTTACAATAATAGCCATCTTGTCCCAAATTAATTTTACTTTCATTTGTCAAACTGTATCATCTGCAAAAGGTTAGCAAGAGATTGGCAGAACACAAGACACACGGTCTGTGTTAAAACTGCAGGATGCCATGAGGAGTAAAACCCCGAGCACCACAGAACGTTCCGCGCCACGCTCCCTTTGGGGCCCTCTCTGACCATGTCCCTTGTGGTGTCACCGGCTGGCTCTCGGGAGAACTGGCAGTGCACTGAGCACTGCCTTGCTGGGGAGAAACCTTGGAACCCCTGGCCCTGGAATTCCCTTCTGTTCTAATCCTGGAGCAGCAGCTGGCCCAAGCGCCCCGAGGAGCGCTTCCCTGCCTCCCCGGGCAGCGAAGGTGACGCACGGAATAGGCGAGGGCCGCTCCTAGTGAGGAGGGTTTACAAAGAAAGAGTAAAATAAAAACTAGCATTCTGATGGCATGAGGAAAAAGGAAAAATTGTACACTCTGATTGCACTGAACATTATTTCTGGCGTCAAACATCATCAGACTTGAGGCATCTTAAGTGATTTATTTTTTTTCTGATTAGATTTTAAAAGCCTGTTACAGTACATGTCGTTGTCTTCAGCTTTCTGTTTCCTGTATTAAAAAAAGAGAATATTAATTACTACATGTTAAACTTTATGATTTAAAATTTGTTTTACATACTTCTTAGGGATTTGCTACTTTTAAATGATTAATTACTACTTTAAATTATGCACAGCAGTGTGGCTGTATGTTGGCCACCCTTTCTACAATCAGTATTTAAATTGAATCGATATCATTAGCCAGAAAAAGTAAAGAAAAAGGTTTGTATCTTAATATCGAATAAAATACAGAATGATAAACTGTCAAAAGATGTGAAAGGCAATGTAATGGTGTTCTTAGACGCTCTAGTTCTTTATTTTCAGTTTTGAAAGAATCTGGGTAGTGTAAAGAGCTCTTCAAAATATTGTAATTCTGCAAGTTCTATTCCATAAGTTACAGTGGGGTGACAATTACATTATACTATATATGACTTTTTTTTAATGTTTTGACACATTCCTGGTTTTTTTACTTGGATTGGGCATAACCTCATGGACAGATAAATGCACTAATTTTCCTGAACAGAAATATTTCTGGTTCAAAAGTGTTTTTTCCTGGCAACTGTCTAAAAAAAAAAAACCAGCTTTATTGTAGTCATCTTCAGTATTACAACTGCAGTTACCTCCATCTCTTCTTCTTCTTCCTCTTCTCCTTGTTCATAGGCTCCCAGTACCTGCATTTCTGCAACATTCCTTCGGGCTAGATTTGCTTGGTCTGCCCTCTGTCTGCCTCCTGACCCTCTTGACGACATGGAGCTGGAGGAGCTGGGATCTCTAGGATTATTTGATGTTGGAAACGTTGGTCTAGAATATGGCAGGATGTCCTCTGTAAAATTAAATGCATGCATTGTTATGTTTACAAGCCCAGAGAAACTGTGAACCTAAAATTTCTGCATGCAGTTGATTTACTTTTTATGATTCTCCGGAGGTTTAAAGTGATGCCTGACAAGAAATGAAATATGCTGCTTCATAGCAGCATTATAGATGCTTTCTCAAGGAGATTTATAGTCTTTACATGGTAACGTTCACTACAGAAAAACTAATTCATGATTAGTGTCCATTTAATTTCAATTTAGGATCCCTGGTCTGTGTTCTACAGGAAAATGAAAAAAACCCCACCCCTTGTAGTAAATATTCGATATGACAGAGTAGGAGGAAATGAGAATACACATATGATGCAAGGAACTCACTCCATCTAAATACTGGGCCCTGCATTTCTCAGGCTGAATTTGAGACACAATCAGTGTCCATGCTTCAATATTTCACCACCATCCTCTATGGTAGCATTCTAATAACTTTTCTTTACAGCAATCCATTGCAATCAAACTTTTATTCATGTGCCCATTTAACCAACTTAATACCTAAACACCCCTGATGTGCTCTCTAAATGCCTGTAGGTAGAAAGGACCAGGCATTTGTATAAATCTGTGCTCTTGGTGAACTCTTGGCATGTTTTATTAATTAGTAAACCTACCACTTTTCCCATATAAGAGATTCCTTTGATCAGGTGTGGCTCATATAATGCCATGTGGGTTAGTATTTATAATTGATCCACAACTACTAGGGCTTTGTTACTCCTGAAACAGGACCAGGTATCATTCTGGCCCTTTCATCCTCTACACATTGGCAAAATGGGTCAAGTGCTGATCCTTTGGTTGGAAAGTCAAGTTTCTGACTTACAGATCTACTGTCTGACTTCACTCTGTCTCCTTATAAACCGGATTATAATTAGATAAATTAAATATAACTAGACTACAAGTGTGTGGTAGGAGCAGGAATACTGATCCTTACAACTCTTAAGGAACATTAGCTTTAATACCTGATGGGTCTAAGGGCAGCAAAACAGAAAAAGAATGTTTTGTAAGCTTGTAAAAAGCTTGGTTTACCCTAACAAGATCCTTCACAGCGTGACCCGTATTAACACCACAGCTATGATAAATGGTGGCAACTCAGCAGCTCTAATTTCACACTGCCAGCCTGCCAAGTTCCCAGCCACCAGCACCCAGCACTGCAGCGAGCCCCAGCAGGCAGAACGACCTTGGAGAAGATGACTTTTTGCTGGTGCTCCGTCTCGTTTTGGTGCTTTGCTGGCTCGCGCCTTGCCGTCGCCTTGCTGCTCCGGGGGCTCCCTGCGCTCCCCCGCGCCCGTCCGCGCGTCGGGGTGCGGCCGGCCCTCCGCCCCGTCCCTGCCCTTGTAGCTCGCTCCCTTCCTGTCCGCAGACCTGTCCGTCCTCGCCTCCATGGAGGCCAGCTTGGGCAGCAGCACCGGCCGCACCTCCAGCTGCGACTTGGACTGCGCCGCCGTCGGGGACTTTATGGCCGGAGGGGGCACGGGAGGAGGGGGCAAGTCTGCGGAGTTGAAAGAGAAGAGTAATTATGATGACATCGTGCACTAGTGAAATTAAGAAATAATATTTGACTTGAACTGAAGAAAAAGATGCTCTTGTTTACTTTCCGCCCTCCCTCTGCCCTCCTCTCTCCACCCCAAAAAGTACTATGTTACTGTTAAAACTGCTGATGGGTATTTTTCCAAAAGCTTGAGCTTTAAAAACACAAAGGACAACCTCTCCTTGCCTCTTCAAAACACAGTGTTTACTTAAAAATCATTATCAAAAACTGCAATAAACTTTAGGCACTTGGATATCAGTTGTGGATATCAACAAAGAGTTAAGGATAATAACATATCCTTCCTGACATTTGTAGTTGTTTGCTAAGTCCATTCAAGAATACAGCAGCTTGTGCTCCAATTGCTCAAGGGCTGCAGCACTAAAGCAAACGGGCTGGGATGTAAGAACCTGTATCAGATGCATTGCTGACATATGTAAGGATAAACTATATGGATTATTGCACTCTTCTTTTAAAATAGCAGGGTAAAATAACACACATATCCTTGATGTCTGTGGGTATGCCATGAAATATTAAAATAAAATAAAAGCACAGTCAGTCAGTGAAGAAATAAGCTCTCAGGAAAAAAAAAAAAAAAAAGGAAGAAAAGACACACAAAGACTTCTGGATTTGTCTCTTTAAATTAGCACATCTTAAGGAGTTCTAAAATTCTGAACATTTTAAAACACTATTTATAAAGCACACACATAATTTACTTAATTATATTTTTCTATTCTTGCATTAGGACATAAAACTAGAATATGTAAAATGTTCATCAGGACACAACAGTGCTCTGTGGAATATTAATGTGAAGAAAAAAATAAAGGAGTCAAGCAAGGAAGTGGCAATACAAAAGCAGTTCACAATAAAGCTATAGGCACAATTTACATGGATATAAGAGAACAATAGGTTTAAAAAAGTGAGATGAGGTTAATATTCTCAAATGAAATTGCTCGAAAAAAACCCCTTCACTACTAAAAATTTTAACTTCAGCATTTTGTAATAGTGTGCATTTCTACTTCCACAAAAATCAGGGAGCAGCTGTGTTTTTCAAACACCATCACTATATATACGGCTAATTCTAAGTCTATTAAACAGAATGTTTGAACTTAAATTTACCTAAATTGGGCCAAAAATAAAGGTAGCACTCCTGAGTAAAAAAAACTAGGTATCTGATATATACATATCAGTTCAGATATGGCAGATGCCAGACATTTTTGAGAGGTTTTCCAGTGACACAAAGCATGAGTGACTTGATCTAGCCCTGTGGCAAGATGGAAGCAATGCAGAATTGTGCTCTGTGTAAACTTACTGGAAAACATCCACCACATTCACCTGGTGACATATCTTGGAATTATCATCCAACTGTCTTAAACAAGACTGTAAATTTTATCAATTGGCTGGACTGGAATGATGAGGAAGAATGATGAGGAAGAAAGATGTCAAAAAGGTTCATAAGGTTGGACACCAGGGAAATGATATCCTGCTGCAGTAATTCCACTGTCTTGGTGAAAAAAAAACCCACAACAAATAAACAAAGCAGACAAACAAAAAATCCCATAAGGGTAGTTTGTTTGTTGAATTTTAGCAGTTTTAGAGAGCAATTAAAAGTAAACAATTAACGATTAAGACCTAAATTTGAGTATCTACTTAACACTCACTATTTGCAGGTATCTTTTCAGAAAAAGGACGGCCATTTTCAAAGCCTAAAAAAGGCATAATGTAAGCCTGGATAAACTAAGGGGATGAATCAAAATGAAGAAGAGGTTTAGACTGGATATAAGGAAATGGTTCTTCACCCAGAGAGTGGGAAGGCACTGGAATAGGCTCACAGGGAGGTAGTCACAGCACCAGGCATTGCAACATACTTGCCAAGAAAACACAGAATCAGTTATGTTGCATTCCTTTGTTATCTGTAACTGTTAAACGTGGTTTATTCTGTTCAGTACACAGCCTCAGCAGTGAAAGTCTGTAATTCCAGCCATCAGAGCAGCACTCAGACTACCCCTTCTAAAAATGTCTAAAAATGCTCTTTGGTGGCAGGTGAGGTCCTGCCACCAAAGAGCAAACCAAACTACTTTCACTGGGTTGCCCAGCCTTGCAAATGCAAATTTGGATTTCTGGATCACAAAGATCCACAGCCATGTGATCTTAAGATTCTGCTGCAGAAAGTGTTGTTCTGAAGAAGTGTATACCCTCTTACAAATCAGAAATCATGTGAAAACTCATGTGAAGTTTGCCTAAGACCTCAGAGTTGTGTGTAATATGTCCCTTGAAAGCCCAGTGCATAAGACCATGTCAATCCAGACTAAAGGTTATTGATCACAATAAGCTATTCTTCCAAAGCAAGGCTGAAGATGGACCCCATCCCTCACAGAACACTGTGAGCAATTCCAGAACTTGGACAAGTTTTAAAAATAAGACAAACTCCAAATTAGCCTGTGGAGAGTGCAACAATTCTTTCCTTCTTGAGGAAAACTTTCTTCTCACAGTATGTCTTCCCTCAGAAGAGGACACTGATTCAGAAGTGGATGAAGGTACTCAAACTCAGAAGTGTTGGCTTCTGGAACCACAGATACTTTTCTTTTAACACACTCTGGTCGGACTTGTCCTTATCTCAACCCTTTGGGGTGTGTGTTGGGCACCAAAAAGGACTGTCATGGTTTTGGGCCCAGCTGGAGAGGAAATTCCTCTCAGCCACTCACTCAACCTTCCACCTCTCTTTTCTCACCCCAGTGGAAGGGGGAGGAGAATCAAGGTAGACGTTGTATGTTGAGCTAAGAACAGTTTAATAATTGAAAATAAAAGTAAAATGATATGATAATAAACAATAATATTAATGATAACATAGCCAACATCAGCCTTTTCAGCCACCCTTGGAGCCAGTGTCCAGCAGATGTGGAATAGCTGAACAAATTCTGAAGGGAAGGAACATTCCTGTAGCCTGTTAAATACAGCTTGGAACAAACTACTTTGCTCAAGAATCCTATCCAGCTACACAGGACAATGAACAAAGTGCTGTTGAATCTTGAATATGGAAAGGGAAGATGCATTGATATAAAAAGTTTCATAATCTGGCAGCAGCTCTATGGTACATTAATAACTAAAGAAAAGTGATATTTGCTTTCAAGAATATTTTTGCAACCTGCAGGGAAACTATAAAAATCTTCATTATAACACAGTACTTCTGACTGAGAAGATTCCTTAACAGAGAGGAAAAAAAAATCAGTTTCAGAGGTCAACACTGTTACACCCCTGTGGTATTTATTTTAACAGCTCAGATCACAGAGAAAATCCAGATTCAATCTGCCTCATCGAGTACAAACTGGCACACTTCTTATTAAAAGCAAAATGGAAGCTTCCATTGTAAGGAATAAAAAATAAATCACAAAGCAACATCAAACCAATAGAAAGAACTCAGAAGTATTTGTTAAAGGTCAGCTGTGCTCACATGTTTCATTCATGTCTACGTATTACTGTTATCCTGCCTCCCATGTAACTCAAACAATTAATGGTGGCATTTTGTAGCTCAGCCTACAGGAGAAATCTTCCAGAGGAGTCTTTTGAAAGAAGAGATGATAATTTTCTAAATGAGAACTCACACAGGAACCATGGCGTAAGCTAAACAGCATTGAGGAAAAATAATCTGCTGAATTAGTTTAACACTAAAGTGGAGAAACCACAAAAAAGCAGAAAAAACTGAACTGTAAGCAGTGAACAATGAGGCTTCATTAGGCAACTCTCCCTTTTAAACTCTATCAAGCTGCAGATTTTTCACTCATACCTCGAAGAAAACAGCAGAGTTATAGATTTGATGCAATACTGAAGAAGACCCCTGGAAGTGTTCAAGGCAAGGCTGGATGGGGCCCTGAGCAACCTGGTCTAGGTAAGGTGTCCCTGGCCACAGCAGGGGGGTTAGAACCAGATAACCTTTGAGGTTCCTTCCAACCTAGGCCATTCTATCATTCTCTAAAATGCAAAGTGAATTTCTAGCCTATTCCACGTTCATGCTGGTATGCAAAACTCAGGATTGTTCCTGACTTGAAAAAAAACCTTAGACAGCATTTAAGATTTCCAGACACATCATAATCTGAGCTATTATTCATGTACTGAAGTTATTTTCATGCTTTGTCTCTCAAGAAACATGGCTCACACTGTACACAATAATTGAATGAACAAATTAATACAGCAAAACCCAATGTAATGTATAAAAGCTGTGGCCTGTTGCCTTTTTTTTTCTTTTATGTACATTTGCATAATTATCAAAACAATTTTCACTCCGCAAAACCTCCCTCAAGTAAAAAATTCGGTATTTACAAAATATCTCATAATGCACTCAGAAGTAAGGACTGAGAAGTGGGCAAGCATCTGAAAATTATTATAATTCAGTAACAAGCTGATTTTTAGCAGAATAAAAAATGCATCCCTACTTATTCAAGGAATATTTGGCAGTATAATGTTCAACTGCCTTTTGTGAGAAATTCAGCTGCCCTGACATCATGTCGTTGGTAACACAGCTAAATAACTCAGTTACAGTCTCAGCCAGTTAGTTGCAAAACTGTTCAGTATTTTTTCTCACTCAGAGATTAAAAAAGAATCAGGATTTAAAATCTCATGTGAACTGTGAAAGGCACAATTTCTATTGAAAGACCTACTGAATCAGAACAATGGCAAAGTACTTTTATCCTTTTTATTTAAATGCTTACAATTCTAGGGTTTTTAACAACTGATAAATCAATTTGAGACTGTTCAGAAGAGTGTCTCCTATATATATTTTTAGAAAAGACAAACATTCTTTTAAAGTTTGGCTTTCTAATTTAAATATGTAAGTAGGTCAGTCAGGGTTGAGAAGGAGGGTACATCTGCTAGTTGGTTCTTGTAATGCATTCTTAGTAAACTCTCCTAAAAGGCTAGATGAAGAGCAATTAAAAATTCATACATTTTAATCCTTACCACCTACTGAGCAAAGATTTTTAGCAACAAAGATGAAGAACATTTCACTGCCTGGATGACTGTCAAGGAACAAAACAAGTGAGCTGAAATCCCATCCCACATAAAGTAGCAACTGGCTTGAACTAATGCTCACAGAACATACAAAATTGGACAATGCAGAATAAATCAGAGAGCACTCATATTTAAAAATAGGTAGTAGTAGGCCTTTTATTGCTACATTAGTAACAAACACACCTTCAGAAAGACCAACCTCTTTCACAGATTTGTCTGTATGAAGAAAAAAAAATAGAGAATTTTTAAAGACTTATATATATTGCTGTTGATAATACTCCTGGCATTTTCAACTATTCATGAAAATCTTTAATTCATTTATATATCCTTCCTGTCAACTAATAATTGAAATTCTTCATTACATTTCACAGAAATATTAGCAAGTACTAATTGAGGTAATTTGGGAACAGTAGAAAATTCTTTATATGCAATTCTTTAAAATTCCATTTTAGAGGCTGAGAAAGTAATGAAGGAATGCCTTTTTCTCGTTTTAGTATTTATTGAATGCTTCTGCTTTTTATTCCCCCACTATTACAAACACATATATGTTCACTCATTATGAGGAAAAAAAAAGCAACTCTGTAACAGGCACTCTGCAGTGGTTTTGTGGGTACCACCATAGGCAGGGAACCCCCCAGGGCCCTTCTGGGGGTAATTCCCTTGTGAGTTCTTGAGCAAGGTGTGAGACACAGGCACGACTCGAGGTTTTCTGTCTTCAGACTCTGGTTTATTCTTATCTTATCTTATGGTTGTCTGAGGACCAGACTTAACATACAAGAAGCAGGGTACAAGAGGAGCAAAATGGCCTCGAGAATCTCAAACCAAGGCCTTTTAAAGATATAATATCCAATTGTCTCTTCACACGTATATTGTTTTTACTTTATTACCAATAACTTCTTCTAATCTACATACGTAGCATCCATGTCACTATTATTCTAAACCAATAACTATCTGCCACCTACACTAAAGAACATGGAGTGGAAGAAGAAGAAGATGAAACCACACCCAAAATCTCCATTTTGGGTCCCTTTCATTCTCATATTAAATCCTAAAAATCCTAAACCTTTTGTCTAATAATCACTATTACTATCACTGTTATCTATTTCACACTTTATGTTCTAACTCATCCCAAAGCCTTGGCAGCCTTTGACAGGGATGAAGGTTAAAAGCAGTGCTCTGCTGAGGGCCAGAACCTTCCAAAACAGGCAGGGACACACTCTCTGTGTCCTGAATTCCCACACACTCCTTTATTAAAAAAAAGATAAATAACAGTCATCAAGACAGTATAAACCTAAGCATATTTCAGAAAGGTCAATTGTGCTTAAATGTTTCATTCATGCATCCATATCACTTTTCTCCACCTAAGGAAAACAATTACAACATGTTACTTTATAGCTAATTCTAAAGGGTCCCAATATACTAGATGAGGCTATTAAAGTGAATGGTTAGAATCTACAATAAGGTTCCAAATATGCTTATGCAAATAGACTGAGAGGAAAAAATAATAATTAAAAAAATATCAAAACCAAACAAGTCCTTCAACCTTTGAACTGGATTTTATTAGATCTGCAGGAATTAAAGCCATAATTTCCTATTCCCTGAATGACCACACTGTATTGCACTATAAAGAGGTTAGTGAAAATTCTTACCTAATTAGAAAATATGCTGAAGTAGGCAGGTGCTACATAACACAAAACAAATATTGATCACAACTGTCAAATCTATATTGCAATATCTAATGACGATGGCTCTATGATTTAACTCTGCATAACTACTTTCACAAAAACCTGTCATCAAATACAGGCCCATCTCTTATTTATCCCTGTGTTAGAAGCAAATGGCCACATAAAACACCTTTATTTATTTATTTCTGACGTCCTGGCCATTGTGTTTGTATTGAGGCTTGATGCTCTGCCAATTATTCAGTTAAGAGCATTCTCTTCAAGAGAATAAAAGCTGATAAAATGTCAATAAAATCCTGTGAAATGCCATTACAAGAGTCTCATAAAGGTAACGTTTCTGGTACAGTTTTGGGATTTACACCTTGTGTTGTCCTTTCATAGAAGCAAACATGCACAAAAGCACTGTAATAACCTCTTGAAATCAGATAATATTCCAACAGCTCGGTTTTGCTGACAGAAGGGGCCTGGGCACAAGCCAAGAGGCCCAGGTGCACCATGTCATGCCAGCATTTAACGCAGCCTAATATCAGATAGATGCTACTGAGAGAAAATACTCGGAATAAAGTACAGATAATAGCACGGACAACCACTCATTGCTAAATTACTTCTGCTCATCGTGCTTTGAGCTTTGTATTAAATTTTTCCGTCAAGTGGCAGGAATCACAGGGAGAAGTGGTTCAAAACTCCCTTCTTGTAACCCTGGATAAGGATCTATAATATTAGCCTTTCATATGATAATGGCAAATGATGCCCCTCTTTGAAAAATTTCAGGCTGGTAATGAAAGTCCTAATCAGATTGTTGTTGCAGAGAAGCAGGAGGTGGGGAACACTGTCCTTCTTTCCTTTTCCCTTCCCTCCCCTCCCCTTCCCCCACATCTCCCTCCTGTTAGCAAATTCAGCAAACTTGACAAGATGGGTTAAGTCTTGGGGAATTTATCTTACATGAATTTCCAACAAAGTCCACGGATTGTTTTATACAACTGGAAGGCAGTGCTTTAATAAAAGCTGCACCACCTGAGGCATTTTCATTAAAGGCTCTCTCTAGACAACATCACAATGTTTGCATTATCATCCTGCACCCCCAAGAGAATACAAGCACTACCTTTTCAGCAAGAGTTGATATTGTGTGTGAAGGCACGAGAGATGATTAGATTTTGCTTTCTCTCACAAAGTAACCGCTTGCAACAATGCTGTGGTCAGGATTACAATTCACTGAATTTGCGTTGTCCACCATTTGAATGGTGATTTTTTTTTTTCAGGAAAAGACACATTCTGAAGGTTTTAATAGTCAGTCACGTGAATGAAGATTTTAATCCTAACCACACATTATTCTCAATTTCTGCACTATTTAAGCTATCTGGGCTCTTAACTAATGACGGTAATTAGCCGATTAGGACACTACAGAAAACAGGTGCAAGGCTCTGGAGTGGAAGCATCAATGTACAGTATTAAGGAACTCTGGCATTTAAAATGATTAAACTGCTCAGCATGTTTAGCAACAGGAAACACAAATCACTGGATTCTGAAACACAGCGTTATCTCTGTGGAAAAATTTCGCGCGCACGCACTGAATGCACATTTAGAAAGGTTCACTGAGGCTTTCACCCGTTTCAGTGGACTCACCATCTGTGTAGACTTCTCTGCGCAGATGTCCTGGCTGGTGTTTTTGCTTTTTGGCAGGTCGGACCTTCTGTATTACAACAGCACTCATGTTGCTGTCGGTAGATACAGGGCTGGTGGGTCTGGGACAGTGGGATGCATGAAAATGTCTACGGCCTGCAAATGGTTACAGAACATGAGCAGTTATTTTTCTTACCTAAAATAAGACCTTGCATATTTTCTCTTTTCACATCAGAATGCTCTAGCTGTACAAAACCTAAAAATACACTGTTGGAACAATAGTAAAGCTCATCCAGTTTTAGAATGAGCTGTAACTAAATCGAAGCATTTGCTATCCTATCATTAGGCAGGCTGGCTTGGTTGCACAGAAAATTATCCAGCTGCTTGGTAGCTGGTAGCTCCTGCCCCAGGAGCACGAAATCCATCAGCAGGCAAGCACAAGCAGGATTCCCATCCAGCCAGTTTCTGGAAAGAGCAGAACATTTCCCTTTCAGGTTTCGCCCCCCTAGCCTGGGCCACACGAGGTCACCCCTGCCGTAAGCACAGCAAGTGACCAACGGGTCTCGGATACAGAAGTCCCCTCTGCCACTCTGAGTGAATTTTCAGGAATGCATAGAAGCTGGATTTTATCAGAGATTATTTGCAGATAAGACGTGTCACGTTTTAAGGACATGCAGTCAGGCACATCTAATACCAGTATATACAAATCACTGCATAACATGAACTTAACTGTTGCAAAAATATTAGCAACTGGATGTAAAAAGACTTTTTCTAAATATGTAAGTCTCTACACATATTTATAGGAATTTATTTGTACAAAATGGATAAAATCCTGGCCCCATGGGTATGAATGGGAGTTTTGCCACCTACTTCAATCGGTCAGGATTTCATCCAGAATTACTAAATTACCTCCCCTCTCACTCTTCATGATGAACAGCTGTGTTGAAACGAAACAAAGGACTGTTAACTGGGAGAGGATGTCAGAAGTGGGAGGAAGGTTGAAAATCTGTGGAGTCAGGGTGGACACAGTTGTGACAGAGTACCTCTTCTCCAGGTCTGGCAGTTTAATAGGACTGATTGTCAAAACATTCATGGAACTGCCTGAAACCTGCATCCCAGCATGCTGTATTCTTAGTTTTTAGATGAAGTGTAACAATATTCAATTGGTCCAGTAAGGTTACTGACTACACGTATATATCCAGTGCTACACTATGTTGTAAAAAATGTATCCAGTATGTTCTAAAAAATGAAATATTTCAAATATCATGTTTTATATGTTCAGTGGTGTTTCAGGAGAAGGGAAAAGTGAAAACACAAACATATGCAGAAGACCCTGCTGCATATGCATAATCTATAATTTAAATGCAACTCATAACAGCTATCAAAATATGAAACCAACACAAAGCCAGTTCATTCCAATAATACGACAGTAAAAGCTTGAACAGAATTCCTCAAAAAAAAAAAAATCCAGGGAAAATATGACTGTATAAAGATTTACTATTTATTTGGACTTTTCATTAGAGAGGGATTAAATCTTGTAGAATGACTGGAAACACCGGGAGCCTTATACTGGGAAAAGACAGACTTCTATAATCCGTTTTTTTCCCCCCTCTCATTCAGTTGTGAGTGCAAATCCACCAGCAGGGCTGACGTTTGTCCATGATCAGTGAGACCAAAGAACTAGGAACTACTTATGAAGAACACTGTAGAGCAGCAATTTATTTGAACTGTTTCACCAAAACTCCTTTTCTGCCTCTTCCTGACAAGTAAACATCCCAAGAACAGGAGTTCAGAAAGCGCCTGTGGACAGGTTCATTTCACAATGTCCACTCCTTTGGCTCTCCCACCGGGCAGAGGACAGCTCACTCACCTCCTGCTGCCTCGTGCATTTGCCGTCGGGCTACTTTGAGCCCGGCGTACTCGGCAGCCGCCGCGACGGCCTGTGCAAAATCGGCGTCGGTGAAGAACGACCCGTCGGAGGAGCTGACGCTGGAGCGCCCGCTGGAGATGTTGTCTTCTTCGGAGGCTGAGCCCCAGCCATTGATCATGGACCCTGTCACGGAGCTCTCCAAATCCCCAACGCTGGAGGCAGGGGTCTGCTCCAGGCCACGCAAAAGGAGCCTCCTGTTCTGCATCTTGGCAACCTCTATGTCTGCCTCGTCCTCCTCCTCTTCTGGGGCGTCAGTATCCATGTCAGACACCAAGGGCCCTGAGATGTATCCGTAGGTATGTGGTGGGGAGATGGGCCTTGGAGGGGGTGGAGGACTCACAGGTTGATGTCTGCATAAAAACACAAGGGTGAGAAGAATTGAAATCGCGTAAGTCGCGAAGTCAGAGGAAACAGCAGATTGTTTTATCTCCCAGCAAGCTTGGCCTGCCTTTTTAAATCAACCTAATTTATATCTGAAATGCTCAGGTTTGTTTTTTTAGTTTATACTTTTGCTGTAAATCAGAACTGACAGCTATGTAGCTTGAAATCTATCACAAAGAAATCTCATTTTTTAATATAGTCCCTTTATCACTGACTTTAATGATAAAGCTGTTCATTTTCCCTAAATAGCACATGTAGAGCTAAGCAAAGAGTTGGTTACAGATCATGTGGCTATTAAAAAAATTATTTGTGAACCCTTGAGAGTATAAGCAAAAGAAATAACTGTGAACATATAGCTTGAAACTATTGATGCCAACAGATGCATCTATCCAAATAGATTGCTCCATTAACATTATCTTCCCTCCTCTCACCCTGGTGATTCAGAAAGATATGGAAAGAGAGACTGCAATTTCATTATTTTTTAAATTGATCTAGGTGATGAAATAAAATAGTTTTCCACCATACTGTTAGATCCAGGCCTTAGGCATACCAACATGCATACAGATGTATAGGTTAACTTATTTTGATCCTAATTTGTCAGTAATGGTATCTCCAGCTTAAGGAGGCAAAATATAAGATATCAGATCAATGTTCAAGATTAGTTAATACTTCACTCAGAAGTTCCAGGCAGCAACATTGTCAACAGTTCTCATGGGACCACAGACATGCTCTTTAATTGCAATTTGTCTGGCAGGAAAACACACTTTCTGCAGTAACAGTTCTCCTGTTGGCTGTGCTCACCAGGAATTTCTACTTCAGTCTGCTTTGAAAAACATTTCAAAGCAATTTTCCTTAGTCAACTTTGCCCTCTTATTATCTCATTGAGAAATGGTGACTCTCATGGTTAAATTGACTCTTTTGTGTGGGTGACACGCAATTTTCTTTTTGTTTTGTTGGTTTTTAAATTTTAATGAATGGGAATACATATTAATTTTGGAAAGAAATGTTATCAAGGAAAGACCTAATACTCTATAGCAAGAGCAAACTGGATCCTCCCTGGACTACATCATTACTGTTTTTCACTTGTTGCGTTAAGTACTGGACAGAATGAAAAATACAGATAAATATCCAATAATCATTTTATAATAGCACCCCCAAATCCCAGAAGCTGCTGCTGTACCTGCTTTGACTAGAGACCTTGCCCAATAAAGTCTTATGGCCTTAATTTAAAGGTCTTCTGACAAATGTCCTTGTGATATATTTGTCTATTCTCTAGGTTTTGGTATTAGAAGACAGGCAACTGGTTACAAAATATGTTAGGGCTCTTGAAAATGTAGTTTGGCTGCCAACCTTTAGGGATAGGCTAATTGAGAGCAGCTGGTTCATGGGCATACAGAATTAACAATACTTCTTTCCCTTTATCTGATGCAGGTTCTCGCCGTAACAGTGGCATTGTCTCCTATCTCAGCTCTGGGTTTAACACTGATATCACCTGCTATGCCACTAAATCTTTATTTTTTTTTCTCTCCTCTTTGACTCTTCCAGACCACAGGTTTTTATTTCAGTTTGCTCTATATTTCCAGCCAGCTCACCAGACAGAGAAATATTACAGTACACAATCATCACCAGAATCCTATTCTAGATGTCTAGTTCTGACCAGCAAATGAAATAATACTCAGCAGAACTACGAGTAAAGCTTATAAGAAGTATGACAAACAGCATTTCAGGCATTATTTTCACTATACACCTTTTACCATTTCACTATACACCACTTACAAAACACCCAAAATCTATGTGGAAAGGCACCATATGGAATGTACTCTTAGTTTCAAAGTATTGCCACACCACATTGGAAACAGGACCCCACCCTTCCAGAACGGGTTACAGCTGTTGAGCACAGGACACCCAATTCCTCAACAGCAGCCCTGGGTCGTGTCGACACCAGCAGATGGAACAGGCAGTCAGCCAAGCCTTACAAATCAAATAAATAGAATTATATGACTACTTTTAAACTGATCAGACGGATGCAGCAAAAAGAAAAGAAACGACGTTTGAAATTGCAAGATGCAAAACACAAAATTAGTCACTAACAAATTCTAAGACTTTCAGCAAAGCTAGACTTAGCCATTGTAGGAGGGACAAAATAAATATACATTTTATTTTTTCAGTCCACAAAAAAGGGTAAATTGTATGCCCTGGGAACTTAAATTGGAGCATCCTTCCAGCTCCTTCTACCCCTACTTTTTGATGGCATTGATGGTGACCAGCTAGGAGTCTTTGTGTTGAGCAAACTCTACTTCCCAGGCAGTTGCTGGCTGGTTATGCATGTTTGTGTACATCTGCTTCTGTGTCTACTCCATTCTGTATGTCGGGACACATGTCCCAGTCTCCACAAAATCACAGAGATTCTGGAAAGTCACTCATGACTATTGGTCACTTAGCTTTTCCCCCATTCATTTTTGTACACCTAGTTTTACCTCTCAAATAACCCAGAAAACTTAAGTGATTAAAATTGAACACTTCTGTGGACCAGCATACTGGGGCCAATGGAAATTACAGGAAATTAGCCAGCCACTAATGAAAACAGTGATTTTAAAGACTCAGGAAGATAAGGAATAGGAAAGGAAAGAAGAGGAAAGGACGAAAATATACACAGTACAACTGTTACCATAAAGAGTAAAGGAAACAAACTAAGGCAGATCAAGTAGGGAGGAGCTAAAGTAAAAGCAGATTTAGACCCATTTAAAAAAATATGCATAACTACTGCCTACTTACAAAATGGGAACCATGAAGATGACCTAACTTTTAAAAAACATTCTGGAAAATACATCCATAAATATCCAGTAACTTATCTTGAAAAATCAAAGTTCTACAGTCTACTTAGAAAAAACATATAAATTTCATTGTAAGAGGCTTGCATTTTACTAAAAATATAAATTCTACATAGAATGCTGCAGGTAAGTGGCAATAAACAATATGTGCAAACCACTAGAGGAAAAGGATAATAAAAGCCCATCATTTGGGATGGGAAAGCTGTGCCTTCTTAACAAAAGCCAAGACATGTGAGCATCATACATAAAAGGGCTCATTCAGAATTCACTGTTTTATGGAAGAGAAGCTGTGACAGTTTATATGTAAAGCAGTTGTAAAAGCAACTCAGAGAAGAAACAAAATTTTCCTGTAGCAAATATCTGTCTTTATTAATGTTGGTCATTCCTTTAAATAAGGTTAGATGGAAATGTTAAGAAAATTTTGCAAGCAGTAATTTCCTGTATTAGGATTTATGAGAGGGGGAAAATCTATAGGTTATATAAATTATATATTTATATATATTCATACATATTGGTGACAAGTTAATTGCACAGGTACTGTGAAATAATGCATGCTATTTTATGGTAATAATGCAGTAAATCTATTGGAAACAATGGAACTGTAATTATATGGTAAACTGTGCTAACGATACCACTTTAATAACCTGATGACTGTGAATTTAACTTATGTCAGCATCGTACGTACCCTACAGTGATATACTGCATTTCTTCCCATGGTACAATAATAAAGCAACTTAATTACTTATTTCTTAGGTTAAAATAGCTCTAGCATCCTGGATTAGAAGTTAAATAGCAAAATAATAATGGGGAAATTGTTGGCCTCACTAAATTCAACAGGAATTTTCAGTGGGGCTCGGATGACTCTTGTCACATCTCTCTCGCATTTGCATTCACACACCTCCGGTCAGGTTGGTGTTGTGTGTGTCCCAGATCCTCCTGACAGTCCTGTAACATGGGCTGGAGTTCTTCCTGGGGAGAGGGGGTGAGAGTGGCAGTTGACTGATGGCTATAGGAGACAGCGGCTGGAGAGGAAGCTGCTCCTCGGACAGGTGGAGTAGGACCTCGCTCATCTTCTTCCTCTTCCTCTAGCTCATCCTGCTGCAGATACATCCTTGCAGGTGGCACAGGACAAGGAATTTCTTGGTCATAGCTAAAATTAATTTTTTAAGAAAATAAGGACTTAAATTTGTACTGTGTAATTAGCATATCTGATACATGTATTAATAGCCCAGAAACAAACCACTGCTCTCTGCGCTCTTGAGAACAGCTCAGTAAGGATGTGCTGAGTGGATGCACACCACTGTCACTAAGTGCTCTCCAAATTGCCACGCTACAGCTCGACGAGCAGCACCAGAACAGTGCTGGAGGAAGGCCTCACTGCCAGCTTGTAGGGCAAATCACACTCCAATTAACTAGTGATTAAAGTGGGAGGTGCACAATGTGTTCCTCTTTCTTACCCTTCATCCACTGACAGACTGTAATCTTCGCTGTTGCTGTGGGGAGGTGGATGTGCTGGAGGGGGTGGGAGAAGATCTGCCCAGTTCATGCCAGCTTGCTTGGGAGCCTTTGGGGTCCGAGCACCCTTCTTGTGCCCTTGACTCCCTGGGAATAAAAAGCAGCACATATTTGTCATGCTTCGAAGTCTCTCCTCAGCACTAGCTATGAAAAACAAAACAACTTTAGTCCCTTCCCGGATGCTTTTACATTCTTTGAGAATTTACTGTTTTGCTCAGTTTGGGGCAAATTGGCATTCCTCCTTTTTACACTAGTTTGTGCTTGTAGCTTCTTTGTAGAATTGATCTACATTTTAAACAGTTGAATTTAACCAGGAACTTTATGTAGCATGGAAAAGACATGTGGGACACAAAACTTTAGTTTTTAAAATAAACAGTCAAAATGCGATAAAACCATAAATGAATTTTACAAGCAACGTCATTAAGAGTGAGCTTCCTACTTCTGTTAATTACATTAAAGATTATCATCTAAAACAAATGAGCTGTAGACATATTTTCTGAAGTGCCTTTATCCTATTTAATTACCAGAACCTAAAATACAATATGATACAGATATGATCTATTGAAGTTCTACTGTTGCATTAAGTCACTGAATATAGGTAATTTGTACTTGTCCACTGAAACATTTCAGGCACAATGAAATTACTACTTTTAGTCTAAATGGCAGGTGCAGTTGAAAATAATTGCTGGAAGAACTAAAATAACAGAAAATAAAATAAAGATCGATGAAGTATTTCACAAATGTTTTCAACTACTATTACTGGAAAATTACAGCTCATAATAAAGCAATGCAGCTTTAACAGTTCAAATAACTTTGAATAAGACCAATTATTCAGGTGGCCTCAATTTTAAGTTTGGTCATGGCTAAGATGAGAACTGGCTCAACCATTGTTCCCTGGTATATATACATTTTAATCCTTCTTAGTTATTGTTGCATCTTTATTAGAGATAAAATCCTTTTATATAATAAAGTCACTGTGGTTTTGAGTATGTTTTAGAATCCTTCACATTTCTCTCTTAAACTGAGGCAGGATTTTATATTATCACAGTAAAGCGTTATATACATTATTAAATATACTTCAGTGAGATTTAGGAAGGTTGTTTTTTTCACTTCTGCTGTCTCAGATTTATCACTTTTACTGACAGTAGTTCTCATTGTTATTGTCCCACATTAGCTGCCAGATACATGTTTTAGCTATGTACAATTGTTTTTGTGGTATCTCAGTATATCAAGCAAGACACCAACTATCCCAAGGCAACCTGCATTCTGTATCCTAAGCACCATGATATATACATGGTTCAACACAATTAATTTATTACTTTGGTCACCTTTCTCAACTCCTGCTGGAGTCCTTGGCATAGGACTATAAATTTCTAAAGTTATGAATAAGCCTAATAGGTATCAACATGGAGAACATCACCCTCTCATTTTTAATTTGCATGGTTCATACCCCTGAGATGTTTCATGCTGCATTTCAAGTCTTAACATCATTGAGCACAGGCTCAGCACCACATGGTCTTTTAGACCTGGGAATGGGCAAAAGGCTGTGGCCCAGAACAACACCCCATAGCAGCTGGGAGAATTGAGAGCTGTGCTTATCTCATCCCAGCCACTGAAAATTCAGATCATCCAGAGGCACAGCAGGACCTATTAAACATATCAACATATTTATGTCTCTGCTGTGCCTTGGTCAGAATCGGTCAGGACAAAGCACAGGTTGGGATTAAGGCAACTGGACTATCAAAAAAGTCTATCAAAAGCAACAGCAGAACAGAATGGGAAAACCCTGCATCTTGATTAGTAGATGTAAAGTTCAGGGCACTCGTGACTGTGGCCATAACTCATCCTGAAATTGGTTTGACGTAAATTAACACAGCCTAACTACCACACTTAAAGTAGAGCCCCAAACCAAGCCTATGTGTAGTTTCTGGTCTAGCTCATATACCTCTACCAGAAATCAAACCTGGAAGTGAACACGCTATACTACAATGATAAAACATAACTTTTGAATTAAAACATATTCTGTAGTCCCAAAGTACAGAGTGCAATTTCAGTGTTCTGGTCAACACAAAAAGCTGTTTTGTTTCAAGATTTTTAGAAAGGATTTTTAAGACTGTTTGTACAGGAGATGCCAATGAGAAAAAAAAAAAAAGTATCTACCATCTATATCTAACAATTCTAAATATCTAAAAATAATTTTGACATATAATGACTGAAAACTTTAAAATTTTTATGTATGCCTGAATGCTTTTTTACTCAATGAAGTACATGGGTTTAACTAACAAAATGAAAAACTTCTTAAAGCAAAGTTCTGTTGGGTATCACTCAACTGCTGTGTATCTTGAGCTGGTTCATGAATTGAGTAAGTAGACCCAAGAGAGGAGAAAAAAAGTCACTAAAGTACAAGGAAGGTAACACATAAATTAATTTTTTTTTTTTTTGTTACAGCTGGAAAGAAATTACTATGACTTGCCCATCTGGAAAACACAACATTACCCAGTACATCATTAGCATTAGGAAATCCAACCTCTATTTGAGTTCATGACTTTCATAATTTCGGAAAATCAGTTAACTGACATTTAGATGACACTAAGCAATTCTAAGGATGCAACAGAAATATAGGCACCTATTGTGGCAGTTTTTGTGCTGTTCAATGTCCACTGTCAATGGATTCCTCCCCATCACTCCTTCTCTAAGCCCAGTAAATATTGCTAACCACGGCTACAGCATCCAGACACCGCAAAGCCTAAGGCTTGAAAAATGCTGCAGGTACTCACCAGATGTACTGCTGCCTCTGTCTGAGCTGTTGTAGGATCCACCTGTATTCTGGTCATATGACTGGTTGTAGGGAATAGTTGGAGCAATGTTGTCATTTACTCGGTAATCTGCAAGTTTAACGGTATGGTTAATGCTGCCCTTCAGGAACACAGCTACTTTTATATACTTGCTTCATAACACAAAGTAAGATCTCCTTTAAGTAGAGAACTAGAAACAAATTCATTTTTTGAAGGAAAAATCATCCTGCAATCATGTTTTTATTTTTTATCTTGCCTCTTATTGTAGGCTTAGGGGAAATCATGGGAACTTAGTAGCTGCACAGCTGAAATGCAGTAAAATGGAATTCTGTGCACAGGGTTTTCACAAAGCCTCTACAACAATCAAGTCTCAATGAATCTATCTATCTATCTATCTATCTATCTATCTATCTATCTATCTATCTATCTATCTATCACCTGTGTGAGCATTTTGCGTATAAATACTGTCACCTTGACTGATTTTCCCTGGTCTCTGCCTAATCTATGCATGCAGGGCAACCAGTGGACTGCAGTAACCACTTTTGGTATTTCAAAGGTGACACATCCACCTAGGAGTCAGCTCTCTAAGACAAGGACTGAATGATCTGCTGGAGCAACAATGCAGCTCCAGCTGAACTTGGTTTACAACAAAAGAAGTCTTTGTTTCAGGTCTGCTGGCTCCAAGAATATTTTTATTTACACTGGATCATGCAGGTTCTACAGGCAGGGCCTTTTTTGCTAATAGCTGTTACCATAACTTTGATCTCCAGTTCCAAAGCATGTGGTATATACTCTTACTTTAAATCAAGATCTGGCAACCAGATCTGTAAAACTTCATCAGAAGTAAGATATTAATCTGGAAGAACAATACTCTTGTGCTAAAAAGCAATTACAATTTACAGAGAACAGAAAGGAGGTAGGTTACTTTTCAAACAGCAAATAAAACTGCATCATAAACAGAACCACTGGACATAAAGTAGTGACAATGAAGCACAGCATGTAACTCATCAAAGTAGTTACTTCCCATCACAAAAGCTATAGGTATAATCAGCAGCAAGATGGCTCTAACTTAGAAAATGAGAAAACCAAGATCAGATTATTGACTCATAAAATAGTAAATCAAAACAAAAATAAACAAAACTAAGAATTCAGTCCCCATCTGCTGCAGAAATGTTTGTGATAATGTAAGCATGGGAAAAAGAGCAAAATGATAAATTCCACACCAGAGTGTATTCTGTAATAGTTTCTCAGCCTAGTTGCATTCCACAGACCACGCTGAAGCCCTGCATACCGCATATGTTTACACAGAGGATAAACAGTAAATCAGCACTCTGAAATATGTATATATGACTGTCAGCAGACAATGCTTTAAGGGGGCCTTTCCACACTACAACATGCTAGAGAATATGCAGCTGTAATATACACAGTTTGAAAGATGCAGTATCTTCCAGCACATAAAAACCAAACATGTTTTAATTCCCAAAGATGTACGTAATACACAGTTCATGAAAGAGAACAATTAAAAAAATACAGCTTTCACCCTCTAGTAAGGAGTCAAACCTCTTTAATTTTCCTTTGGCATGTTTATGTCAAGGGAAGATGTGACATTTTATATTGCCCTTTGAACTCCTCTGTGAGTAGATGGGTCCGGTAGAGAAATCAACATTCCTGTAATGAAATGTTTCTTTTTACTGGATCACTTATCACTATGCGATCACTTGAGTTACGACAATCCATGCAAAAAGTTCCAAGTTAGAATGGGTCCAACTCCTAGGGATACTGTTTTGCAAATCAGGTAATTAAAAGAGGTTGCATGGTAGCCTGGAGGACTAGAAAGAAGAAATCACATACCTATTTCTTCCAGCTCCCACACAGTATATTAAAGAAACATGCCTTCGAGGCCTCAAAAGCACATTCTGATGTTTCCCGTTAACACTGAAATCAATTTATTTTTAGCTTCTGGATCCACAGACTTCAGGCAGGGTAACATAGGAATTTAGTTTCCAAAATTGTGTGCGGTAGCATTGCCTCTCAATATGAGAATTGAAGGCTTGCTAGGAACAAGCCTAAAATGAATTGGATCACTCCATTTGTGCCCCCAGTGTACAACACAATACAATTTTACAGAGTTTGATATGCAAAATTTCATTCGTTTACATGAGCATGTAGATTTAATGAGTCTCCATCCACGACTGGGAAGAGTGGGTTGACCTATTTAAAATTTAAGGTAGAGTATAATGTGACTACCATGCATCTGGCTTATGAATAAAATATCTGGCCTCTGTCCTAACCAATCCCTTAACTACTATTAAATTTAAATTAATCTTATATCCATAGAAAATGTGTTTTATTTAACTCTTTTGTAAAGATACACCTTTTTTTTTCCACAATTAAAAAAGCTTATTTTTCACAATAAATTAAATATCAGAAAGGTTATTGTGGTGCTAATTAACTTTCTGACACTGCAAATGGTGTATTTCTGAATCTAAAGAGGCAGAAGTCTAAAAGCACCGCAGAAGCCCGTAATTGCTGAACCTGAAAGCTTTAGACTCCCAGAACCAGAAGGTCAAAACTCCTCTGATGCCTAAAGAGGAGAAACAAGCTAAAAGCTCTTCACCTTTGTTTAATTTGTTTTGCTCCATAATGTTGTACTGTATGGGTGGAACCTCTTGCTTTTGCTGAACAGAGGGTTTCCAGTGTTTCTCATTGGTGTCCCCGCTGCCATTGTTAACATTATTGCTGATATTGGACTGGATGAGCTGGGTGGTGGCATAAGGAGTGGGCTGCCCAGGCTGGCTGACAAATCTTCCGTCCTTTAGATTTGGACTATTGAAGGTTTTCATCTCATTGATTTTGTTGCTGAGGTCCACGTCCCCATACACAGTTGACTCAGGCAACATCAGGTTTGTCTGCTTGTTGTCCAGCTGATTGTTGTAATTTGCTATACAATCGGCTAACCACAGAGGAGAGAAAAGAGAAAAGGTCATTCTGTTCGCTCACATCAGACTTTCATGAAACCCCCTCCAACATTTCCTTACTGCACAGCTACATGGCCTGAATCCACGTAGCAGACACACTGAGGCAGAGATACTGCCATTAACTATATAATTTACAGAATAGTATTTACTTTATACACAACTGCTCCAAAAGTAGTGTTCACTGTTCTGGTTCACTGTAAATTCAGACCTGCTGAATTATATCTACAATGACTTACCTTGCTGGGCTTTTCCATGGTGGCACATAAACATTCATGCTTTTAGACATCATTCTCATAGCAGTGAATATATTCAATTAGTAACTGTGATTAAAATCACTTGCATTGCAAGGAAAATTCAACCAAAACTTAATAGTGGGAGTAACTAAATAAGACCGTCATCTCATGTCACCTCAATGGTATCTAGACACTCTTGTATTTGTGGTAAGAAATAGACATACAACAGGTTTTCAAAAAGCAGACTTAAAAATTATTACATATAAGAGGATTAAAGAAAAACAGTACAATGTAAAAGGTAACTCAGTACCCAGTAGCAAATCTTTATTTGATCATTGTTTTCTTGTACAATCTTATATTTTAACTTGAAACAAAAAGGCAGAAAAGCAATCTGGAATTTTTGCCGATTTTCAGTTGCTTTGTATATTGCAAAATACGCAATAGCACAGTAATACATTGTCCTCTATGCTAAAGATATACCATATAAACAGCATGAATTCATTCTTCTGACATTTGCTGCATCCTGAGACCACCACTTATTGCAGACAGTAAATTGACATGTGCTGATGCTCTGGCCACTACTGCACAAAACAGTGTCCCTGCCTTGCCATGTTCTCTTGCCATTGCATGACAGGAAGCCCACATATTTTTTCCTCTCCACATCCAGTCCACTGGGAGAATATTGAATGAAGTAAAGTAGCCTGTGGGTCAGCAGTTAGAAGGCTTAGTGGAACTAGCATTCAATGATCCTTAAGCGAAAATTCTCATTTTCCAGTTGATTAATGCATCAGTAATTACATAACACTCACCAGGAATATAGTTTTCCTCTTTTAAAAGAAGTGGTATTTATGCTAATGAATTTGATTCAAAATCCAAAGTCCATTACCTGTGTCCACAATGAATTTACTGGAGAGGATGGCAAGTCAAACTACATACAGAATTCAAGGTTTTACCATTACTCTAAATGAAATAACTAGCAAACATAGAGGATTTTCAATTTCAAAAACATTCCCTAACACATACATATTTTTAAAGATATATTACCTGAGAAAGGGGAATAAAATAATGCTTGTTTAAAAAAACCATCAATCCACATTTTCAGTGACTAAGAAACAGTATCAGAACATGCCACATAGAACTTATCACTGCACATTTCATGCCCCCCAGCCTGTGGGTTTTTTTGAAGGTTTTACTGTTTGATATATTTTTCCTCCTTATGTGAGGTGCTATTTACTGCCTCTGTTATTTATTGCTTCACAGTCTTCAACTTCTTGATTTCCAGAGTTTAAATGTTTTCATTTCTCTCACCTACTGCATACTAGTCTTTCCTCCTTTCCAAGTCTATTGTATTATACAGGGCAATTATATAGACACTATATTCTTCACTCCTGATACCTCAGGCTTTGCTACAATACCCTTGCAGAGTCACTTAGAACATATGTTTTTACCTCCTTTCATTTGCACCTACATCTGATTAGTGTGTGAGGCAATATAATCAATACAGTATATGCAGTAGGTACATTTTTTACATAGACACATTAGAGTTCCTCATAACAAGTAAAAACTGGTTTACCTATATAACAGAAGATTTATCTAGTTAGATTTTTTATGGCATCTACTTTTGGAACAATCAGTTCCCGGTCTGTAGACTTGGAAGACAGTGCTATACTTAAAAGCAATTAAAAATGCAGCTACTTTGCATATTCACAACTACTGAGGGGATATCCATTGCTGCTGCTTCAGAGCATAAACCAGCCCACAATGACAGAATTAAGAATATTTGGCAGAATTTCCAGGAAAGAAGAGACCACTCTGAGCACATTTTCTGACCTGCAAGCTCCAAAGTTCTTTCTATTTGAAAGGAAGGAAACACTTTGCGACAGAACCAAGCTTAATATGAAAGCTAAAATGAGGGAGAATCCACTGTAGTTCAATACAAGATCTTATAACAGGTTTCAACCATCAAAAATGTGCCTTCTCTTCCTTTTCTGAATTTGTTAGTTATCAGGACTTGCTATGTCTGTCCTTGCCACAGTGAACTCTCCCTGAGTCACAAACCTTTTTAAACAGGTACTGGTGGACATGATATCCTCAGCCAGAGTGAGAGACAAGCCTCTAAAGCCAACATCTCTCACCTTGCTCTGAAGCAGCTGGCACTGGTCACTGTCAGACAGCATTACTGCAGGAGATGGATTACCATTACTGCCACTCATGAATTACCAGCCATTTGAGCTGGTTTCACATTAATTACAAGAGGTAATGCTGCTTGGCACTTATGTAACTTCACATACTCCCTCTCTGGATTGCTGGGACATGCTGCTAGCAAAAACCAGCAAAAATCAGTAGAGATACTTGTAGTGGAAAAGACTTATTTCATTCCTCATCAAAACCACAAGGTTAAACCAAAAGGAACCTAAGGTCTGTTTAAAGCAAAATGTGCAACAATTATGACTCTGAGATGTATTTCTTCAAATGTGTTCCATAGAACTCATGAGGTTTTCTTCCAGAGATCTCCGAGTCCTGCTCAAGCTCCCACTTAACCTAACATTTTGTAATTGCTTCAAGTGTGTGAAGTTAACTTATTTATTCACATACCCTAAACAGAACACCAGCTATTCAATTTTATTCAGAATGGCACTCCAAGCGAAGTTCTGAGTGTGCCAAACCAGACTGATTTTGCTGCAAGTACTGCAGCAATGTTTTATTTCTTGCTTCCCATAACATCCAAAACAGAAGGAAAACCACATTAACATAATTTTGGTATTTCTCCTCCATCCAAGCAACAAGGATGTACAGAACAACCCAAAAAATGACCTTATCTGCTCTGTTCAGAAGCCAAAACGTATTAGTTCAGTGTGAGTTTTGGCAGCACTGAACTTTGCAGGGGCTCCTTAAGCCTGCTACAACTATCCAAAGAGGACCGAGAAAGGATCCAAAAAGGGACCAAAAGCACAATCATGACATGGAGGAGACAGTATATTAAGCCTAAAAGCATTGGAAATGAAAACCCAAACAAACCTGTACGCTCTCTCAGGTATTAGAAGCATGTACTCTGTAAAGAAGATTCCTTAGCAAGGTAGAAACATATCTAACCTGGTCGACTGTACGTTGTTAGGTTGCTATCACTGTTGCCATTGCCAGAGGTGCAGCAGTTGATGGAGCAGTCATTGTGATTGTTCCCTGTGTTAGGCCAAGTATCTGCTAACCATGGCTGAGTGGCCGGTTCACTGATGTTAAGGAGTCCAGGCCTTTAAAAACAAAGCTTGGTCATTTCAAAAATTAAACAAAAGCATTTTCACATTGCAGTGACACTCTTCCCAAACGGTGAGATATTACAAAATAATACCACCTACCAAAAGGCTTGAGCACTGAAAAACTCAGCTTGATTCAATTATTTAGCATTTTCAAGTCTCCTGTCTAACCTGTTCCTTGCCAAATCACTCAGGAGTGAGCAGTCAAGATCAGCATCAGTTCATTTTGCTGGACTACACTATATGTTGGTGTGCAACATTTACCTGTCACTTTGGTTTTCATTTTTAAAAATTCTTTTTCTCTTAGGAGGTTGCAATTTTATTTTTCTGTCCCTTCACCCTTTCTTAAAGAAAGCAAGGTAAAAATGAGGAAATTGGCAAGTCAAATAAACAAAAAATTAACACATGGATGCAGGATGGATATGCATAAATAAGAGGCAAATTTACATGCGAATATTCCCAAATTCTTGGTTATTTATAGAACAAGTTCTCCTCACCATCAGAGTACTACTGTGGTGCATCAAAGGGAACAGCAGATAACAGAAACCTCTTTGGCTTGGGAGCATTTGGATCTCACTAGCCACGCTGAGTGGGTGACACACACTTGCTCATGAGAAAGACACGCAGCTCCTAAGAGAGTTTGAGGCACTTGGGAATACTGACTACCTGAAAAATATCCAGATAAGCATGCTGCATACTGGCTGCATTTGGAATAAAGTGTATTCCTCTCATCAGAAAGAAACAGCATTCCTTGTTTTCCAAGTTGCTGAATTTTTGTAGTGAGTGTGAAAAGTCTCTCTGGTGGATGTTCTGTAGAATCTTTGGTGGCTCTTGAGTTTTCATGCTAACAATGCAGTAGGGCATGTTACAGTCCCACACAATTTAAAATTGCCTTTGATAACTAGGTACTTTTAAAAAAATAGATAATTTTAGCTACTGTGCCATACACCATATGAACACAATCCCCTTCTCTTGGGATTTAACAGGCAACTTTCTATTTGAAATAGTGCAGAAACTATTTTCCGTAATATTAGATGCGATGATCTTCAAAAATAAAATATGCTAATCCTCTTAAACTGCAAGTTGAAAATACAAGCTGCATGCAGTTATTTGTGGGGGATATAGTCTGTCATTGCTGCAGGCTTAAGTCATAGACTTAGAATGACATTTAAAAGATCTATACATATATATGTATATATATATTTCTGTACTGCATATGTCATCTGACAATTTAACATAGGAGGTGATGAGGCTTGACTTGCTGTCAGGCTTACAAACCAGCCAATATGCATTCAGAAAAGAAGTATTTTTTAAAAAAAATCTGAAATAAATATATAGCTGTGTATATTTAGCTGTGTAGGACTGTGAGCAGGCCAGCTGATTTGAAATTTTCTGCTTTTTCCCCTACAGTCTGCTCTTACAATGAACCTACACCTCAAAGCATTTAGAAGAGACAAAGCATCCCGGAATGTTTCAGCACTTTAAAGATCTGCATACTGGATTTTTGAACACAGAATTGAAGATCCTTTGTTTCTAAAATTTACTTTGCATTCACACCTGCTGTCATGTAAGAAATGTGGTGTGATGTATACCAGCAGATGAGAATTCTACTAATTGGAGCCATATAGGTGGAACTGCAGGCAAGAGATGCTTGCATATCAGCTCCATAGCCTGGTGATGATTTGAGATCATGATTTCCAAAGATCTTTAACCCTGGCAGCAAATTTCTTGACTCCCTGAATTACTGGATGGGGTCTGAGGCAGGGGTGGACAGAACCAAGTGGCTGTGTGGGTGCTGGCTGGAGTCAATCCAGCACAATTACCATTACTCAAATCCTGTCTAGAAAAGGGATTGCCACAGAAATGGGTATTTTTTCAGCATCACACAAGTGGGGATTATGCTGAAATATATCACTGTGACATTTTGAAATCTGAAAAATGCTTTAACATGCTCATATAACTGCACTTGGCAAAAATGCTAAACCTTCCCAAAACACTGCAAACATAAAGTAAGGAAGTGAAACCGTTAGGTTTGGATATCAGAGAAAGGTTTCATATGCAAAAATGGCTTTTTTTTTTTTTTAATGCTGAACTATGTTTCATATTCTACAAAATAAGTTACATTACACATGCTGTCAATGCTATATATGCAAATGAAGAAAACCAGCACAGATGTTTGCACCTTGAATCAATTACATTGTTAGATTCTGGCATTGCTGCTGAACACTAGGACAGTAAAATTGAAGTTGATTCTCTAGAAGTACCAAAATTACTGTGCACAATGTAGACACTTGTGGGTTCATTTCGGTCCTCTGTGTGAGAGTGCTTCATCTAGCCTGTGCTAAGGGAAGAGTGAGAAAGCACAGTGGCACAAAGGACACAAAGGATGTTAGCTGAGTACCTTTTTGAACAACTCTCAAGGAAAGAGAGGGTTCATCTCTCTTCTCTCCTATTTTCTCACTCTCCTGGAGTAAGGGCAGCAACCCAGTGATTTACAGATTTTTCCATTCAAAAATTACATTGTTCCAGAGACTTCCCTCCGTGCTCCTATGGCCATGAGAGCTCAGCAGCACAGAGTGCTGGGCAGAGATATCTGCAATTCCTCATAATATGCCAGGTCCAGCTGCAGCAGGAGCTGAATAGCCTCACCTCTGCACAGCACTCAGGTAGACTGGGAATGCTTTATTCTATGCCTAAACTTCACAATTACCAAATTTTTGCATAGTCTTGCAAATTAGGAATCACAAGGTGCCACTTGTGAGCAGGAATTGTTACAGGACTTTGTTGCCCAGCTGGTCTCTGAGATTTTAGCATTATTTTAGCATCATGCCAAATCTTTGAATGTGAAGTAGACAAAAAATGGTGTGCTACTAAAACACCACTGCTCTGACCTGCCTTTTTGCTAAAACCATTATTTTTCTTCCTGAAGAAAACTTCACCCCTACAGAGGAAATGTAAATTACTGTTTTCTCCAAGGCCATTCATTACGTAATAACATAAACCCAGTGAACATGCCTTAGTTAAATCCTCAATCTAGAATGGACCTGCTTCTCAGAGTGGGTGGCTGTAAATTTACAACCTGCTTCTCTCTCCTTCAGTGCCCCATCTATTTTAAGCAATGCTTTAAGTGTTTTGCATTCACAGAAAGATTTCTTTCTTAAAATGTCACCTTATAAGCCATTTATGTCTTCAACCATTTTTACCAATAAATGTTTTCTTTTTTTTTAGTATTTGTGAAGCAGCTATATTTCTTGATCTTCATAAAGGCCACGACTTAATTACTTTTATTCCCTTAATAAGGTGGTAAGCCCTGTCTTCATTTTGAAGTTAAAGCACTCCCTCTGCTGCTCATTTTTTGAGACGCAGTTTTTTACAGGTTAACAAAGCTGTAAATATTTCAAATAATGTTTTGGAAGTCAACCTAAAAATTCAAACCATATACCCTCCTTGTAAACAGAAAATATATGGTGAAAATGTATACATTAATATAATGAACTAAAACTTATCTCTGCAAATGATTATTCTGCCATCACTTACAAGGACAATTGAACTCCTGGAATCCTTAAATTTATTTGCACACAATTTATACCTATAAGAATAAAGCACATAATTACCTGCCTCCACTGCTTACGGCCTCTCCTCCTCTCTGATATGTTACTGAAACAGTTAAAGATAAAAAGAAGGAAAAAATTTAAAAATCATACAAGACTCGTTCAATAACAGTATTAACTTCTCCTTTGTTTCGTTTTAGCTAAGACGATAATTGTGCATTGTTTATACATTAATTCTGAGTCTCATTCTGCAAGCCACTGCTTCAAATCCAAGTTTAGACAATACTTGTGTTGCTTGATAATTGCTAGTCCTAGCCCCAACAGGGTTTTACATTTCAGTTCTGTTCTGAAAACACACACACACACACACACACACATGTATCCCTTAAGAAAGCAGGAAGCCATACATCAGGTTGAACTTATTCTTAACATAACTCTGCTGACTTCAGTGGAGTTACTCTGTGGAAGAATTTAGGTCATATATTTATTTCATGAATGGCTGGATGTTAAAGCTTTGCTCTACCTTATTATTTTGGCAAGATTAAAGAGGTATCATGATTCTATAACAGACCTTACTTCCAATGTAAATAATGGCCCATTACAGCTGAAGCTACTGCAAAAACAAATGCTCTTTCTGAATGTTACTGCAATACACTCAGGGAAGAAGCACACTCTAGAAGTCCACAGAAGCTGCACATTTTATAACATTTTACAACTGGGTTTATAAAGTATACTAAATAATCTAAAAATTTAAATATATAAATCTTGGTTAAAAGACAGTTTGGCAGAAAGAACACTTTCTAAATTAGAAGGAACAGTTTTTCTAGCATTTCAGAAGTGTTCTCCATGAAAGAAGTCCATGTCCACATGTATTTGTTTGTTGGTGTGGATTGCATATCCTTTACAGGAAGCAAGATGTTTGAGAAGTTAGTTTTTAGGATGCAAACATCCAAGAAGACACAGTGCTGTAAATTTTGCAGGTTTACATTGGGTTTGGCAAAGGATTAAGGAGACTGCCTCCCTGCAGATGCTGATGGATTCTACACTTTCCAGCTAGGAATGTGCTGAAAACAAGCGGCCAAATTCTGCTCTTTAGAAGAACTCCAAACTGGGAGTCTGCAAGAGAGAGATAAATGCTGGCAGTGATTACAATAACAGGATTAAATGTAGGATGCATTCCTACAGGTAAGTCTTTTACTGTAGGTAATGCTAAAGAGGGGAGCCTGGTTCCATTTAAAGTCAAAGCATGACTGAGATTCTGGATTGAAAAACAAGGATTTTTTCTTTTAAGTGTTTCACATGCTTTATGCTTTTCCCAATTTCTTCTTTAAAAATCTCAAGGCTATTTAGTTTCCAGCTCTGACACATCTTAAGAAACCCTGATATTTTCTTTTAATGCTAAAAAGGGAGAATAGATGTTAGCTTCCAACCTCTGCAGAATTTCAGTGGCATGCTACAACGGAGATTACAACAGAAGAATCTCTTTAGCCAATTAAACTAACAGCAAAATAATAAAAAGAGTTTGAATTATTCTCCACCAAGGCACTCAAAGGCCTACAGAAACATTGAGGGCCACTCTGGCTCATGCTGAACAGGAAGCAACTCCAGTGTAGGCAGCAGGCTGACTTCTGAGAGCAGTTTGATTGCCCCGTCTGTGGGATGAGTGCAGGCACACCGGGCTGCCTTCCTCTGTGGTCCAGCCTGAAGGATGTAACCCAGCTGCTGACAGAGGCCACATGAGCACATTGCTGATTAGGAGCTAATATTCCCTGGGAAACTGTGTGTGCAGAGGTGGGGCTGGGTGGGTTTTATCCTGCCTGGATATACACATCCTGCAAGTCTCATCGGCCTCTAGTGAAAACGGAGGATTTCTAACAAAGGAGGAAGAAACAACCTGCCTGTTCAGCCAGGCTGTAGCTAAAAGCAAAGCAGAATACTGATGGGTACAGAATGTGTTGGGTTTTATCTACTGCAGAGGATGAGCTGCCAGACTGCAGGACCCACTGAAGGTCAGCTCTACAGGATGGAAAGGCTCTCATGGGCATCGGTGGGCTGTGGTTCATATTATGGCATATTTTGCACATTTCTAAACAAAACAAAACAGAAGGTGATTTTAAACTCACACTGAATTTGAAATGCACCTCTTTTTAAACTGAACAGGATATTTATTTTTAAATTTAATAGCAAAATACCATTTAAGGCAGCAAGCAAAGAAAGCTAACTGCTGTAAGACTTTGATTTTCTGTATCTTCTAAAGCAGACAACTCTGAGGTCACTGGATTAATGCAGATTCAGAGGAAAGAAAAGGAACAAATATTTCACCAACTATAATCTCACTGAATCTCTTTCAAGTCAGCATCTGGGCTCTGCTAAGTCATTTGTCCTCCATCAGAAGCACCTTTTGCATTGCTAGATGTGGGAGGCCACACTTGGAATATGCAGGAAGAGAGCCCAGGTTGTACAAACTGACAGGATCATGCTACAAAATGGCATGCTGGCATAGAATGGTGGGCTATGAAATGGTACACACAAATAGAAACTATTGTCAGCCACAAAGCAAATGCACACTACTCAGAGAACAAATAATGATACCTGTCATTAATGACATTGTTTAAAAAAAACCCTTCAGAACAGCTGGGCTGGTTGGTTATATCAGAGAAAGAGAAATAGTGCCACAAACACATGCTTAAGTAACAAAGAAGGGGGGAAAAGTGCAAATATATACCTGTTGGTGTGAAGGTAAAAGACGGGACTGAAAAATCAAAACAAAATACAAACTGGTTATTAAGCTGAAGAGAGAAAGGGAAACATACCACATTAGTATAAATCTAGCAGACAGCTGAACATAAATATATATAACTAACCCACTAGTTCAGTCACACTGATATAAAAATAAAACTGAAATTGCAATTCAGAAAGAAGATTGTCTCTGCAGGCACTATTCTGGGAAAAAAAAAAGGAAAATAAAAAAGGCAAAAAGCTTGATATTCTATTGTGCTCCTGAGGGGATGAGACAGTGGTTTAGCCTTTCAAATCCTTCTCAGTTTGGTATCTTAAATTTTTTTTCTGAAAATCCTAGCACAAACAAAACCTCCCCACTGTTAATCATTCTAGAATGCAGAATGACAAATTCCTTAACAAAGCCTTATCAGGGTCCTATTGAATCTTATCTGTAGTTCACTAAGTAAATGCTCATTACACTGAACTAATAGGCACACTTAAGTATTCAGAAAGGAAATAATAATCATAAAAAGGAACAAAGAGAACTGCTGTTCTACTGCCTCTGAATCAAGAATGGCACCAACTCTCACTGTAATAAAGGCACTAAAATCTACTGCAGCAATTAATTTTTGTTTTCAGAGACGAGACTGTTAAACAGAGTCATTATCTTTCTTTTTAAAATAATCATCAAAAAAGAAAAATCTCCCTAAATATAACACCTTTCTACCTTCCAACCCCTGGCTTTAAGAGGGAAAGGTTAACAACAGAACAATGACACTGCTTGACAATCTTCTCTCTCACAGCTACTATAAATCCTCTTTGGATCAATAGGGTGTCTAATCCAAATACAGATACAGCAGCATCTGCTCTTCCTATTAGCACATGCTCCCCCTCCTGTTGACAAGGCAGTATCGTTTTCCTCTCACTGATGGCAGAACAAGGCCAACATTGCCCTTTCTGATCTAATGACAGCGAAAGGTAAGACAAACAATCAAATATTCACTAAAAGCAGCCTGGAGAAAGAAGATGATCAGCAAAGCCAGAACAGAAAGAAAAGGTTCTGGCTAAGAGAACAACTTCTTAATCTTATTTTTTTAAGAACTCTAAAGTTTGTGGGTAGTGCAGTGTGTCTTGTTATAATTTAGGATATGCTGTAGGTTTACCTATTTTTTACCAAGCCAATTTATTTCCAGGGATATGACACCAAGCAAAGAAAGAAAAATGGAGTATTTGAACATTTCAGGCTGCATTTGTAGCAAAGCCTTTTTCTTGGGAATACCATAATATTTTCTTTGAGCTAGGCCTTTTCACATAGTTAGGTTTAATTTAGTTACATTCAAAATACAGAACCATAATAACAAGCTTTCATTAAAATAGAATGGGCATTTAAACCTGAGCTACTCCAAAGAGAATCAAGAATCTCAAAGTAATTTGCAATCACAGGGACATGAAAAATAATCTTAAGCTACTCTCTGGTTACTCTTCCATAAGCTAAGTGTACTAAACCTAGTTTAGTTTCTTAAGGAACTGAGGAGGTTCAACTGAAAGAAATCTTATTGCTACCACATGAAAGAATGATTTAATTCTTAAGAGCTTCTATTAATAAACTCTTCTGAGTGTGTAAGACTGCTAGTACAGTATGTATGTGTGGGAGTAGTGAAGCATTTTAACAGATGACAGGCCTGAAGCTAAACATAAAAAATAAATAAATGCAAGACTGAAGAAAGTTTAGGCTTGCAGTGATGACTTGATGAACTGTGGAGTGGCAAACTACTTTGCAATTCATATTTCACTAAAGATAGGCTTTTTTTCTTTGAAGAGTACTTGATACCAGAGATACATACCCTACTTTTCTGTACACTTTGATTTAAACTCCCCCCAAATTACACAGAAGATATTTTTACAGATATTGAAAAACACAGCTGTTTTACACAATAGCTGATGTCACTGAAGTAACCATTTTTAAGGACAAATTGTATGCCTTTTGCTTAATCATAGGTACTGATGAAAGCACAGTGATGTTAGTGTGATAGAGCTGTAGAAAGGCAGTGTGGCAGCATGCTATTAGTAAAACAAAACAGCACAGGCCAGTGCAGCACTACGTGGGGGGCTGTTCTGCCTAAGAAATCCCAGCAGAACACAATCAAGGGTGCAATTCCTTCCCAATTTCCTTGGCTGCAACGCCACTACAACCACTGTGCCTGGAGTTCACAGTGAGCACTGGTACTTAAATAGCATGGAGGACATCTCAGCTCTGCAACACTCCAGACTTATTTCCATGTTTCCACTCACTCATTTGCTATTTTTAGCACTGCTTCTTTTACATAGCAAAGTATTGCTGCTGTTTAAAACCATTTGTGTTTGATTTGCCCATAACACATTCATTCTTGGGGAATAAAGAATGTAATCTCAAGACACCTTTCATACACGAAGATGCGTCCACCTTTTTTTTAAACCTTGGCCTGTCTTCTGATTGCTAAATGTCAAATATAATCCCTCTGGTTCTTCAAAAGCAGGATCTCCCGTTTTCTGATTAATTCCAAAATTTCCAGGCTTAACCTGGAAATTATCTGATCTGGAGGAGTCAAGTTTTTATTCCAGAAGATCTTCCAGGAGGAGATTCTAGTTTTGTTTGTCAGAGAGAAATACTGCAAAGCACTGCTTTACCACTGACAGTGTGATATATAAGAAGTATCAATAACATGAAACAACATGAAAATGAAGAGTGCTTTAAGTTAGCCCCACTGCTGCCATTCTAACTAAACACAGATGCAGGATGGGATAGCCCCAGAACTCAGTCCCAGCCAAGGGTCTCACAACAGCATTTATGAAAAGAGTCTTGGAAAGCAGACTGCCCATTGTGCTTTTGCAAAGAGCCACGCTTTCCCCAGAACAGAAGAAATTCAAGTACCCGCACCCGAAGTGTTACTGCAGTGTACACCACTGTTAGCACTCCCAGCAGCAGGCAAAGCACTGAACAGGGGACAAGGAGCTGCCATCCACCCCAGATGGCTCCTCTTCAGATGATACAGTGTCAGAAAGCAAGGGCATATTGGAAGCTCCTGGCCTTAAACCCATCTTTACATTTCTCATTTGTAGGAGTATCTTTACAAAAAGCTACTCCTGGTATTCAGCTCAAGACTTATGCTCTAAAGCCAGACTTAGCACGTTATGTAAATATTGCTGTTCCCTGCACTGGCTCCCGACCCAAACTTCATGAAAGTATTGAAGTAAGCTGGTAATTCCTTATTTGAACCTGGGAAGAACAAGAGACTGAAGACAAATTAAATGGGCAGCAAACAGCCATTCAGCAGCCTGTTTGCCATCCTATTTCAGACTGAAATAGATAATAGGGCACCTTTTCTGATACCAGCGTAAGTACTTGTGAGTCCATTCCTCTTCTTCCTGTGGCGATACAACCAGATGCTAAAGACCATGAGGATAATCCAACAGGCTGCACCAATTCCAGCAATAAAGGCAGGCTGCTTTACTACATCAGAGATCTGCTGGGCTAAACTGACTTGATCTTCTGAAGACACAGGGTTTCCATGAGAATCTGAAAGAGAGACACCCGTAACAGCCAATTAATTTGAATGAACAGCTATAAAAGGCAGCATGAAAAGAGCTGACATAATTGCAGTCCAGTTTCTCAAGGTAAAATCCTTAAGACTTCCCTTCAAAATCTCACTTTTATAGGTCTAGACAAAAGTGGTTTGTTTTCTGTACAAGACAGGTACTTCCAATATCACTGACTTGTTTGTTTACAAAAGCTGCTAAAATCAGGCTACCAGGTATACAAATAGAAAGGCTCCTAAATTACAAACCTGTGGACTGCTATTTTTTATTTTTTCTTTCATTTTATAAAAGCACCATCAGCTTCAGAAAATTATTCAGAAAATCAGCAAAAAGCACGCCTAGTGAAAAAAGCTCAAGTATGAAACATGAGTAGCAATGTGAATGGGTACAAGTCAGCTCCCCAAATGTCCACTCTCAGAACTGACAATCAGTTACAAATTTAAACTACATTCACATGAGGTTGGTATCAAGGAAGATATTTTAATTGAGCAGTTCTTGACAGATTACCTAAATCTTGTATTACACAGTCTAATGTACTGCTTGCAGTCTCTCAGTCTCTCACTTTGACCTCAATTTAAAAAAGACTGAATATTTAAAAGGATGTAGAAAAGTAAAATTGCAAAATAACCAATCCTGCCCCCTTAAATATGAATGAAAAAGCTAAAGGATAACTAAGAAATTATTTATGAATTGCTATAAACAGTCAAGGAATCTCATTAGTAATGAACAAGCAATGCTTTTCAAAACCAGTTCAGCCTTAAATACCCCACATCAAAATAAAGACCATGCATTTTACCACAGACCATTTATTTTTTTTTTTCATAGAGACAGCACCTTTAAGAATTGGTCTTTTCTGCTCTTCCTGTACTGAACTTTTGCAGGAACCTTCTGGGAACAGCAGTAAGAAGACCCAGTGAGTGACCAAGCTTTATGACTGACGTGAAGCAACTCAAAGCCAAAATACTGCCTTCCTGATGCTTTACCACCACAGTGAGTGCTCTCTGGAAATTTCATTACTGTGCAGGGCAAGGGCAAGAATTCAAATCCTTTACTCAGAGTGGATATTGCTTTACACATTCCACAGCTTGGTCTTTGAAATACCCACTTTTGCTGGTGTATAAATCCAAGAGATAGTTGCTTTATATGACTGGTAGGGACACCAAATTCAGAATGAGAGATTAGTGTTTTAAGGAGAAAGGTGCTGTTATTAATTCTATTAATATGAACTATATAAGAAATGAAAAGCTATTTGCTTAAACCAGTATCTTTTCCCTATGAGCAGTGAATAGAACTTATTTTTATGATGACAACTTGCTATATGCCAAAATAAGCTTACATAAAATATAAGCAACTGCAATGCAAACAAGAGATGGAATCACAACAGATTATTTCCTCTGGAGAAGGATAACTTTTTGAATGGAAAAGGTTTAATTAATAACAGCTTCTTCAAGTGAAGGATTTCAGATTCCAGTTTTTGCGACCTTGAAGTCAAACATCTACTTTGCAGAGAAATCACCCCCGTCTTTGACTGCTCCCTTATTGGAAATTTTATTTCATATTTCAGCTCTCTTTATCTTCTGTGATCCTAAGTGCACTGCCTAGCCTGAAAGTTTACCAGGCAGACTCATTCTTTTCTTACTAATACACTCTTTGTGTCTGCTGGGTTTATGGATTTCACGCCTGTTTGTGCAAGGTTAAGATGGGTTGCTTCAGATTTTATGGAGACAGCCAAGTGAAGTTCCACACAAGTGGCCAGATGGGCTTAAATGTATAAAGTACACTGTGACCAATGAATTAAAGCTGTCATCTCATCTTTTGTCTCTCTGCAGCTGAGGCCATATTAAGATATGAAAACTTGCATCATCAGTCTCCTTTTCAAAATGAGTAATTTCTGTGGTTTTAAACAGCTACAGTCCCTTATACAACTTAATGGAATAGAATAAAACATTTATGGAGAGCCTCTGGTCCTGAATAAATAAGAGTGATAAATATTTTTTTGTCTCATCCTTAAAATATATATCTTAGAACAATAAATCTAGGAGAAAAAATAAGCACAAACTCAAAAACCAAGTAAGAATATTTTCTAAATGTGTTAACAATTCAGTCATACAGAAACACGGTACTTTTATACACAAACAGTTCACATTGCTCAGTCAACATGCTGAAAGAATCCTGAAGAATCTTTGACTGTTTCTGATCCTAATTTTTAATTAATATTAATTTCATGCTATTATTTTACTTGCCATTGCAAGCATAAGAACAGCATAATAATGAACTTCCTTTTAAGAAATTAGGCTTCTGGCACATTGAATATGGGTGGACTGTTAGAGCCATTACATAAACTCATATATATCTATGCACATGGGAAAGAAAAATGCATCTATGTTCACATACAGTCAAATAAACAGCATAAGAGGAGATGGAAGGGCTTTCAAGATGTCACATTTGACTATATCCTACTCCTCTTGTAATTCAAAAATAGAAAGTAAGCTAACTATAAAGAGAATGAAATTCAGTGACCTTCTCATCACCAAAAACTTCCAGGAACATTATCTTGGAAGCCTTTCTTTGAGAAGGGCATCTTCCCTCTCCCTAATAGCCCTATGAGATCCTGAATGATCAATCTTGAACTAAAAAAACCCAAACCCTACTTTTTCTTCATCCCAGGAAATTTCTGGAACTTTGACTGATACATAAATGGTTCATAATGAACATTCCTGTTCCTGCTTGCACTCTTCAGGGAGATGTGCCAAAACAATAAGTGAACATAAACATTCCATGGCAAAGTGCATCCCACTGCCAGAGCAGCAGCCACAGCATTTAATGTACTTGGAAATGCCTCAGAGTTGTTGGAGCAGGCTGATCCCACAGCTCCCTGAAACCAGCATATCATCACAGTGACTCATCCCCTCCTCTACCCCGAGATAAGATTCCTTTTTAATCACAGATAATGTTGCTATGGCTATTGCTCACAAGCTACTCGATCTGAATGTCTTGAAGCTCCAACTTTTAAACTTCAATGGAAACTAATTAGAATTTGCATAGAGAAGAACTGGAATCTCTAATGTTAAATATTCATATAAGTAATAATAATGTGAAAGCTAAAACTTAAGTTACTAAATGATAAATGAAAGATTAATATCCATTTATGACTGGAATGCCAAAGATTCAAAAAAGACAAGAAATTCCAGGTTCACAGGTGTGTAAGCAACTTAACTTTGCCTTGTACATGTACAACCTATGGAATGGCACTTTTCCATACGTGTGTCTCATTTAGTTTAGAAAATGTACAAACACTGAGTAGGAATATCTAAATGGTGTTGACATTGATAATTTTGGCAATTAAAAACTTACAAAACACCTGAAACCTGTAACATATTGTTTGAGTGCTTTCTCAAATATATGTGCATGATACAATATGAAAATTATTTGGTGAAATATTGCCAAGGTAAGAATATATTTGGTCTCCTTTCTAGATATATGTTGACCAAATTGATAAAATATCAATTGTGCACTTCAATCTTATAACATACACCTTGAGGTGACAGCACCAAACTGATTTGAAAGGGTTTGCTGTGAGGGGTAAAAATTAAGATTACTTTCTTCAGTTGTTTGCAGGCCACAAACAAAAATATCAACAAAAAACACCTTACAACTATCACACTCAAAGTGATAACCTTAAGGGCTGACAGAATAATATCCTGAGGGAATGCTAGCTAGTTCACAAATCACACCTCCTAAATGAAGCAATTAGAATAATAAAGATTCAATGAGAATTTCTTGTGTTTTGTACACTTGAGACATCCACTGGTTGAATAATACACTCAACATTTACAGTAATTGTGCAGACATCTCTTAATAAACAGCTCCATACCATATATTCACATATATTATATGTTTAAGAGTAACATTAACCGCAGTTGTGGGGCTTCTCAGAGCTGGTACCAGAAACAAAATACATCACAACATGTTCCAATGTCACTACTTATCTATCACCAAGCATAGGTAATACTGCCAAGCTACCACAGGCAGTATCCCATCATTCTACAAAAGCTAGGCTACAGATGAGTGAATAACTGTTTGCTAATTCTCATCTTTCTGTACAGAGCATTTTTGTAAACAATGTCTTTAAGTTATATGTTGTGACAAGAAAAAAAAAGGTTCTGTTGAAATTCTGTGATTTTGTTTCTCCACAGCACATTATTATAGGCATAATATAGTGAGCTGTGGCTAGGTCTCATGATTCTTTTTTCCTTAACATGAAAACCTTTGCAGTCTTTCTTTATGTAAAATATCTTTTCTTTAAAAACAAACAAACAAACAAACACATTTTTTTCAGTCCTTGGAATTCCACAGAAAGCATTAAAAGGTCATTTAAAAGCCAAGAGGCAAATACAGAAGCTTCATGCAGGGTGTTTTAAGGAGACACATAATTTTTCAGTTGATCTCATGATTTTATGAATAACAAGCAAGTTATTTCCTTGGCTTGTCCCTGGTGGCGCGGGAAGTCTGGGGTACCACAGCTCAGTGAGCTGCTTCATGTCAGCAGAGACGTGGAAAATGAAAGAGCTTCGAGATTACAATTTGTACCTGTCTTTGTAACAGGTGAAGTGCGTGCACAAGGTCATTTATCACGGCTCAGCTGATGCATGGGACTGCGATTGCACGCCTCAGCTCCCAGGGAATCCAACGCCTCCTGTCCTCCCCTCTCCTTCGGGAAGGCGGCCCCTGAAAGGAGAACCTTCCTCCTGTCACACACCCCGCTGAGACTCTGCCCAGGCACGTCCCAGAGTCACAAACCTGGGAGCATCCCACACGGCACTCAGGCTCAAAGAGGAGACCCAGAGCCAGCCATGGCCCAGCCTCACGTTTTTGTATGAAAAACACATTATAAGGAGATAGACGTTGCATTTTAATGAAAAGTTCTTCTTTAAAAAGTGAACCTCGAAATCACACTATATTCTGTTTTCACACATGGAATTCCTATTTATATTATTTTTAAATAAAGGATTGCATTAATTCAGGTAGCAGGAAAAGATTTCCTGAAGGAATAGTTGGGAGCAGGGTCAGAAATATTGTAACTTGAAGCTGTCACACAGTTCTTAGAGCACATGCATACAGCGTGTCAGGACTGTTTCCAACCTTCTACAAGGAGCATCCTTAGTCCTCTTTTCTCCCCCTCCCTGGCCTCCCTTCTCTCTCTCTGTAACAATGTAATTTATTGCTGGTGAAAAGTGCCAACTGATGACATCAACAAATTAATTTTCTTTCTTCAGAGAGCTACCCAAGAAAACCCTGCTCCACCCCCACACTGGGAGCACTTCTAAGAACTAGGAATCCAGTTCCTTGAGGGGGCTGGAGGAGAACTTACATCACAGGGCAGGGTTGAATAATCTGCAGCCATTCTTCCACCTGGATGATTTAGGTTGATTTGTGTTACCAAAGAGTGCTAATGCTTAAATTTAAGCACTAATTTTCAGCAGCCTCCTGCAGTTGCTGAAAGGGTTGTGGCACCATCTAGATATTTCATCGTTCTGTTTCTTGTGGCCTGGATCTCCACAAGACTCCTGTCTCCACATCTTTGCCATGTAACAACCAAACTATGGGATTTACTAATATACACCTAGATTTGGCCATGCCACTTAATTAGAGACAAGCAGTGAAAGCAAACTCCAACCATAGGAAAATACATTTATTCTACCAGACTTGCACGTCTGAACACCTTTCAAGGTGTGGGATCACTTCTTGTTTTCTAACATAGCACCAGCAAAGGAACCCAGAAGTGGCCAAAAACCTTACCCTGACAGTCTCATTTGTTTCTTTTTCTACTTAACAAACCTCAAAGTGAGTAAGTTCCATTATAAAATTCACCTTCATTTAGAATTTGCTTATCATCAGACAAAAGGGGAAAAAAAGAAAAGAAAGAAGTGGTTATGGAGCCTTTGGCTTTGAAGATTTGAGGTTATCCTCATAAACCTCACTAATGCAGAATTTTCAAAACCTAAGCCATACAGAATATAAGCTTGATTTTGACTGGCTGTAGAAAGCTGTGAATGGTAGCTGCTGTAGGGAGGAACAATCCAATAACTACAGGGTTTTCCTGTAATAATTCCATATTAATGGAATATCATACAAGCTGTGTGCAATTTTATTGTAAAATCTCCATCAATGAAATTGGGAATCATATACCTGTCTAATTTAAGTAAGCTAAAGACGGCCTTCCTTTAAATACCTAAGGAAATGTACAAGTAATTTTTCATGTTAGTTGCTCTGTCTTGTTTTCACATGCTCTTAATTATAGATGTTTAAATACAACATGTGAAATAAGAAGGTAGATCTACTAATGATACAGAGACAGACAGGACATAAAGTCCAAAGCAATATGCTGAGCTTGCTTTCATAATTATACACTGTAATGATAAGGTATTTTGCTCCAGGCATACTATAAAGCAGCATATGACTATACTTAAAGCTACTTTAAATAATTTTCAGCTAACCAACAGCAAAGATGCATTTTCCCAGAAACATCCAGGAGCAATGTCCCTGGTCACCATTTATGACAATGATGTTTGGTGTAAATGAGGTTAGAAGGTCAAATTATAGTAAATCACTTGTGTACATCTTTTTGCCTGTACTCAGGTTATTTACTAGCTTTCACATATAGTTGATACGAATTGTGCCTAATTTTAGGATGCTTGTTTTTTTGCTTCAATAATGATAAAAGCTGGTCAAGACAAATTACATCCCTAAAGTGGATCAACACCTAGTGATTCATACTCCCCTACAAGTTTTATTACACCGGTCTTAAGGGTGAAAATTCACTTTGAAAAGTCAACAACTAAAAAGCACTGCTTACCTGGGAGATTAAGATACACCCCTGTGTTGTTTTAATCCCACATTTAGAGTGCAGTTCTAAGGCAAGTTTAAACCCAGAAATGCCAAATCCTGCTATTCCAGAGATCAAGTATCTCTATCTATTTCACTCGTCTTGAAAGCATTTCTGGTGCCGTAAAAGTCGAAAGCAAACAAACAGAAATCACCCAAACCAACAGGCAGGATTACCAGGAAGCTTACCTAACTGGATAAACTGGGGATCACTTTTCACTCCAGGTCCTGCCCCGGTGCTCGCAGCCACCTCCACGCTGTATCGGATACCAGGAACGAGGGAGGGGATGACTACGGAGAAGGTGGTTCCATCCACTGTCTTGTTTATGTGGTACCGGCTTTCATTGCCAAGGCACCAGACCTGCAGGGAAGCAAATGCATGGCACATGTAGATGTTCAAAATTCAACGCTGGAGGGTAAGAAGAAGGGAAGTTGACACATTCTTTTCTTCTGGATGAAGAAATTTACACTTTGTCACTGTTCTAACATCTGCAGTCATGGATTGCTGTCCCGTGCCCTCTATGAATAAAAGATACTTCTTGTGCCAAAGAGCTGCTCCAACTAATACCATTTCTGGATGAGTTTATCACTACTCATTTAGAGTTCAACATGTGCTAATGAAACTACAAGCAGAGAAGAAATGAGGGAAGCCCCACAGCCATGAACATTTCACATAAACAACAAAGTAAGAGCAGTCAGTTAAATGAATTTGCAATTCTCTTCTTCAGGAATTACGTGTCACTCAAGTGCACAAGCAAGTCTTTCATCACATGACATCTTAAGAGAACTGATGTCATGCTGGAATCCAAAAGGTTTTGGTTTTTCTTTTTTTTTAGATGGCAGCAAGAGGCAAATATTGAGTGATATGCTGTCTTGTAATTGAGACAACAGCATGGTATCAGATGTCATTTTTTGGCTGAGACCAAGATACAGGTCTACTGACTTCAAATCACAACTTCATACATTACATCAGTTACATTAAATGGCTGGGAGAAACAATATGATGAGATATCTTTACCTCTTTAGGCCTGAACCACTGATGTGGCAAATGCTTTTAGGAGGATGGCTGAACTCCCAACTGCTATTCAAGGTGAAGTAGCAGCTAATCTACATCTGCTAAAAAAAATCATGAAGCTGTGCCTATTTCCTTTTCGTGCCCTTTTCACAAATGTATTGCTCTACAAAGAACATTTATTCAGAAAGTTAAGTTAGTTAAATTCAAAACTTTCTCTGTAGTGAAGCAAACTTGGCTGAGAACAGCAGCATATCAGAACCTGGGCCGATTGAACATGGGAGGGAAGATTTTGCTTTCAACATATGGAGCTTCTAAAAGATTTAGTACCCAGATAGCTGCTTTAAAGCCCTCATGCAATTCTGATGCTGTGGAGATTGCCAGGTGAGTGGGGATAGACTTTCACAAGTACAACAATTGCTACAGCCTCTTCTGTACAGCCCTTTCTGCCTGGACACTGGAAATTTTACCTCACCTTCAGGACATTGTAAAGACTCTTTTTCCTTCTCTGGATGCCACAGACTGCAACAAGGCTAGTGGGACACTGTGGGGATGTGAAATGCATTTTAAGTTCCTTTGAAATTGAATCCCAGCACAGGATATATGCAAGTGCTGCTGCAGAACAGGTCAGAGCACATGAAGAGAATCTCCTTTTTGTGCTCTGATACTACACAGAGACTCTTTCAATCAGTGCTAGGAGTAAAAGTATTACTAATAGTGCTCTTGAATCCTAAAGCATGGGCAAGAAATTGCTCTTATATAAGTAAGAACTCAAGATTAAATGAGGAAAAAAAGACTTAAGCCTACATTTTGACATAGGTAATTTTCATGGAAATTATTACTGCTACCTCATAAAATGGTGCATGTGCAAACAATGACTCCCATTTATTATGTACTTGTAATCATGAACTACTAATTCAGTAAAAAAGCTTTTGTTCTTAGGAGCTCAAGTACATGGAGAAGTGCATGAAGCAAGAATGTCAGGTCAAGCATCAAGTTGTTCAGTACTTGCCATCCTACATTTGACTGTATACATAAATGGGCAAGTGAAAATGAACTTTTAGAATGCTATAAAAGAAGAATGAATTCACATTACAACAGACAAGTAAGTGAAGAGAGAATTAGTACAACAAGAGAATTTCTAACTTTGTGTTGGGGGAGGAGAAAATTACTTATGCTGTGAATTTGAATTTCTGGGGTTTTGTGTGTACTACTGACTATCTTCAATTAAGATAGCATCCTTCTTGCTATTTATTCTATCCTTTAATTAAAGTAGGTACACTCTTGCCTTTGATCTGAGTTACTGAGAAAATAATGAACTGCCCCACATATGCATACCTTTTTTTTTTTAATTTTCTGAGAGAAAACAGAAGATAGAAAAACAAAAGGGGAAGAAAAAAGATAAATTTTCACGTAACTTCTATTTGAACTTTTTTCTTGGTATTAGTTCTTAATGTAAAATCAGCAGTTCTGCATTTCTTTAGGTTTTTTTTTTGACAAAACCGGTAATTACATATATTTATTAATGTGAATTTCCTGACTTTTATTGTTATGTCATTGCAACCTTAACATTCCTCTGATGCAGTTTCTTATTGTAAATAATTCTCAAGGTCTGTCTTTAAATGAAGTAACTTCACAAGCATTTTTTCCAATTACATTATATTATATATCTGAAACTAGGCCATAAACAGATCTTTTTTACCAGTTGACCAGGTTCTGAAAAGGGTTTTATTATTCTAAATTGACCATGAAGCTTCACAATCTCTTCCCTTTCTCGTTTTTACTGAGAGGACAAAAAAATCAGAATGAGTTTTGATGGCTACAAATATATCTTTATAGCACTGTGTTTAAACCTGAAAAATAGCCAAGACATTCTAATTTAAAAGTTTTTCTCAATAATGTGCATTTGCATGGGGCTAAAACCAAAGCTCCTGCCCTTCCATGGCTACAAAGCTTATTGTTATCTACATTTAAAACATCTCTAGCTCACTTAGGTAAAATAAACTTCATTTACTTTGCTATGTAAATTATCACCAAAAAATTCAAGCTGCAAATACTGTCTGTGTTCATAAATGAATAACAAACAATAAATATTTTTAATGTACTTTCAATTTGTTAAAAATTAAATAACATAATGAGAACTGTGTTTGGAAGAAAAGAAAAAAATTTTACGCACTAATAGATTTATTATCATAGAAGCACATTCTTTCCTTGAAAGTTTTCCATTTGTTTTAACTACCCAGTTACGCATAATTTACTCAGATCTTAACACTGTTAATTATTATCCCTAAGCTTTTCAACTCATTAAGCCTGTTTATATTTACTACCTTGGCCAGTGTCTTAGAGTCACAAAGTGGTTCTCAAACAGGTATGATTCCCTCTCTCCTTGTGTGTGCCTTTCCCAAGTCATAATGAAGGCAAGGCAGGAGCTGTTTTAATTAAGAGTGTTGACCCTCTGCTTTGATTTAGGGAGGCTGTTTTAATTGCCTTACACCACCTAGGCAGAACCACTAAACACCGAGTTTGATGCCAAGCTTTCTCTCCCGTTTTCTCTGAGTAACCAGAAGATGGAGCCAAGCATCCACCAACAGCCCTTCCCTCACTCCTTGGCCACGCTCCCCCTGCCAGGGGACCAAGCCATGCCAGCAGTACCTTATATTCCTGAACCATGCCGTTCTGGTTGTCCTCAGGGGGTGGCTGCCAGGTGACCACGATTGCTGTCCCGTTCCCATCGTTCTTAGTTACTGAAACACTCTGAGGTGGAGCGCTGGGAGCTGTTTGTTTGGAAAGAAGGATTGAATGGTTACGTCTGTCACACCCACAAGCCGGTTTGCTCAAGTGGAAGATGATTTCTGGGCTCTACAAATGCAGTCTTTTGTGCCCCACCCTTCACTGAGGGCAGTGTGTGCCCACAAGATAAAGTGATACAGAAGGAAAATGTATGACCCAACAACCAGGCTCTGAGTTCTGCTTTAATTTTTGCTGTGCAGGCCAGGAAAAGTGACACTCCAAATTGTACTCTCAAATATCCATTACCTGCATGTCACAGTTCTGGGCAGTGAGTTCCTCACTGGTCTCAAATCATCTCACCCAGCATCAACAGTTTTGAAAAATAAATCCTATATAGTCCCCAGTCTAAATCTCAGTTCCTCTAGTGTGTAAAAAAATTATGAGTAATACAAAACTTGCTAAAATCTGGATAGAGTGTGTTACTATTAACATATTTATAATAATAATTTATGTTTTTACTGTTAAACAATCCTTCTGAAAAGCAGATGCTTAGCTGATGCTTAGGATGAATGCAGCTATGCACACCTTTTGAACCACGTGCAGCAATAAACTGGAGCTACACAGCATTTCTAATGGGGGAGGAAGATACAAAGGGAAAGGCTGCACATCCTAGCAGAAGCACCAAAATCCCTATTCCCAGGCACTGGCCACCTTGCATACTTATCATGCCTGTGCAGCAACAAAAGGAAGAGCTTTATGAACCTTGTCTTTTTAGTGCATGTATGAGATGGAAATACATAATTTAGTCCACTCTATCTGTTGCCCTCATTCATCTTTCCATTTTGTCTCACTGATTGATCCACGTATAAAAGCCTTCTAAAAACCATGGTTTTCATTCCCCCAGCTACACTGCTTTGATGATTTCTGTGGTGTCTTCTATCTACTCAAGATAGTGATTAGCAAGTGCTTGAATCTGACAGAAGTCACTTGTGACCAGCCCATGAACTCAGCAGGGAGGAGTGCACACACTGCAGGGAAGATAAAAAAGTGCATTTCTCATTGTGTGTTGGAGGGGATTTTTGCACATCCCTCTCTCTCTCTGTCTCTCATGCCTGGCTCAGAATATTTACTTCTGTGTCACCAAACAATTCACATAATGATCAGTCTCCTCTGCCACAGACTGCTGCTCTCAAACAGCATGCACTTCAAACAAGATCAAATAATGAACATATCAGGGGAAAGCCGGCCAGGCTGCTACTTCAAAAAGGAAAGATGAAGACAGTCTAGCTCCTACTTGCCTTCTTCCAGGGTCTTTGCGAATTTCACTTCACTGTCTGCTCCCTGAAACTCGTTAAAGAAAGGGCGGGCCTTGATTTCATAGTTGACACCTTTCTTCAGCTCCGGAATGATGACACTGTTTTTGGTTGGAGTCCTCACTTCAAAGATTAACCACTCTGATTCTCCATAAGATGCTGGTGTAGGCCGGTACAGAATTTTATATCCTTGGATATACTGGGATTGCTGGTCCACCTGGTGAGACAGCAGAACACAGAACACATCCATAAGCAGCCAGGAACCAGGGGTGATGCCCATGACACTGTGCATGGCCCCTGGACTATCCCTCATGTTATTCGAAGTAAACATCGCTGCCAAAGCAGATAAAGGCTCCTTGCATTACAGCAAATTACAGGCCTGATTCACAAGTGCATTCATTTCTGATGCTGGTAGAACTGTGCTGGTTTCCCTGGATTTAGGAAGGCATTAAAGGGGGATAATAAAGTTGTATAATATGCCCCAACTCCATGAAATGAACAGTCTTTGCATCCATGGAGCAAAAGAGCTCGGCACAGGTCAGACTGCTGCCCACCTGAATCTGCAGAGCAGGGCTGCACACATGGGGAAAGGGAGATCTACAGTGCCACGACTCAGGGTGATGAATATGGAGATCTAAGAGAGAGCCTGTCAACTCTCCTGAGGTGAGGAAACTTCCCAAAACCTGTAAAATGAGCACCGCTTCCTGCCTGCTCTTTTTGGAGAAAGCAAATTGAGAGGGTGGCACTGGCACTGTCTCCACTGCTGTGGCTGGGCTCTGTCAGAGGGCAGATCTCTCCAAAGCCTTCCCCCATGTCCACCCACTCAGTGGGAGGCCCTCTGCTAGAAGCAAAGGGCCAGGTTCCAAGAGGGAACATAAAACTCCATGTGGTAATATGGATGAGACTTGGAAAAGCAAAATAGGTTGATGGTGAGTGCTTTTCAAACTAAGGCAATTTTATACTAAATGTGTGGAGAAAGAGATCTGAGTGTAATCAAGGGCAGATCCAATATGTTTGGCTATAGCTGAAACAGAAAGCTGCCTTATACAACTATCTTTCACTATCTTTTTAACTACTGGTTTCAATTTCTGATGAATAAGGAAGTCCAGTAACCACCACAATAAAATTTTTAAAGAGCATCAGATTTTCCTGTTTTCAAAAATCTCATACAATGATATAATAAAACTATGTGCTTGCAATTTTAATCCAAAGAGCAATACATTTCATTTTTAATAATCACATAAAGAATGCATGTGTTAGCTGAAACTGAGGTAATGCTTATTTTTGAAACTGCAGAGAAGCCACAGGCCACCCAAGAGACTGACAAAAGCTGCCTGTCTGGAAAAGGTTGTTCTGTAAGTAAAGGTCAAACAAAATTTGGTAGGAACCTCAAAGATGTTTTAATGTATTAGTTAAAACAGGAGATTGTCTGCTGCAGGTGGCCATACTGCAGGTGAGAGTGTAATTACTGTGCAACACAGTATTATTGCAGAATCAAGGAGCCCTGGGTGTAGATCAGGACTCCTTTGGGGTACAGCTCTTCTGGAAAGTCAAAATGCCTTTTGTTCCTGACCAAAATATTCTGCTATGGCAAGGCAGGAGCTACAGCCCATGCTGTCCCACATTATCCCTGCCAATATATTGGAATGTCCAGATGGAAGTCCTACAAAGACCTCAAAGCTTACTCCTTATGGTTTTATTTCTGTACATGGTATAATTACATCCCCAACTTTTTCTTGATTCTGCATTCCATTTTGAAACTGATTGTTGAGTTACATTCCTCATTCTCTCAGTTCCTCTGCTATGCCCTCCACGTGGCCAGCTTCCTGCTCTCCTGCTGCCAGAACAACACCAATATGGTTTTGCCTTTTTTACCTCTTCTCCCTGCACCACGTGTGCTCAGGGCACCACGGAAAGGAGAGGTTCAGACGAGGCTCTGATTTGGGTGTGTTTGTCAGTGTGTCTGTAGCAGGGAGGTAACACTTTCAAACAGAATTATGCAGCATTTCTCTCTACAGGTGACTGACAGGGAATTGCCCATGTCATCTCATTAAGGGACTGATACAAAGCAGTGGAAAGGCTCCAAATGATATGACTTAGGAGGTCCTTTAGCTTCCAGAAGAGGACTCTGAAACCCCCACCCTATTGTAAAGAGCACTCTCTATGGAGACAAAGATGGAGAAAATGGGTAAAATTTAAAGAAGCAGAAAAGCAGAGCACAAGTAGCACTCTTCCCAAGGAAAAACATTTGCAAGCATATAAACTACTCAGCTTCTGAAAGTGTGACCCCACTGCAGTGGAAACAGGACATCTCAGCAGCACATGCAACCACCAGCAGGGTACAGATTTGTACTCACAGTCCAATGCACTTCGATTGAGGAGGAAGAAAGGATAGTAGGGTTGTGTAGATGTAGCACCACGTCACCCAGCTCCCTCTGGACCTGCTTGTGATCCACACCTTGACTTGTTGGAGGAACATCTGCAATAATTTAAGATTCCATTCTCACAAGTACACATGATTGTTGAAATAAGTACACGTAAATACAAATGAGTATGTCAGAAAGTAAATGATGCTAACACTAATGAAGTTGAACCTATGCACTTCCTAATCATGTAAGAAAAAACTACATGAAGAATACTTCAGCAGAATACTCCTTCAGCAAATCACCAATGTTTAGGCAGTACCAGACACTGGGTGTGTGGTACTGGGTGTGAGGGTAATGCTGCATCAAAAGACACACCACATTCAAGGTTGGCTTTGGTAAATGGCTACAGCAGCATCTCTATTCTTTCCTGCTGGGAAGATAAAACATTCTATTGCCCACTGCCAATTCCAAGAGATCAGGGAACTTACAAAGAACAGTAAAAGAAGAAGCTGTATCTTTAGATAAATTAATGACAAACTTACTTGGTGTTACCACAAAATAATGTTAACAACCAGAGAAAAGATAAATTAGTCATATGGCTGCAGCTTCTGTAAACAGGAGGCAGAGCCCAGTTGAGGGCTGTCTGGATCGTCTGATATTTGGTCTATCCTATAGCTGGAAGGATTATTCATATGCATGAAGGGACAAATTCCTCTCAAAACATGCAATAGTATGATGAAAACACGTATTTTTTGCATACTGAGGCCTTGGAAAGCACCTTTAACTGAAATGGAATGACTGTCAGATGTGTAAAATTTACAGGGTAATTACTAAGAGGGTATCTAAAACACGTACTGTGGAAAGCAAAGTAACAGTTTCTGTTCTAGGTTCACATCTCACTCCTTAATCACCTCATTTTAAACAAATACCATGCTGACTATGGCTAAAATTCTCTGACTGGAAATCCATAAAAAGTATTTGCAGCGATTACTACTGAAGTTAATGTGTAGTCAGTGAGTGACAAATCTGGATTCTTAGCAAGCAACATCGGTAATAACAAAAGAACAAGACCAAAAAAAATCCTCCACTGAGTCACTGCTATATTCCCATGTACTGTGTTCTGCAAACAGTCCATTATCACAGTATTTCCCTCCTCCCAAAGTTTGAAAGCATTAAAGATAAAAGCTTCTGTTTGGGAGCATTGCCTAAATATCACCCTGCTCAGAATGTAACAGGAAAGCCTGTGGAATAATTAGTTCTAGCTTTGCTAGTCAAAAGAGATGAGTCATCCACAATATGGATCAAACTATTCACAGGCTCAGCCATTTGCACATCTGTGCTATAAAATTATGTGTGTGCTCTCTTGTTTCGCTCCAAGCTTCCAAGACTGTCAGTGAAAACACCCAGGAATGAGGCTGTTAATGTTTGAAAAATGCAAAGATGAAGGTACTAGGAGGGTAGTGCTAAAGGGATGAAGGCACTGAGGGTAGTAACCTACCTTCATCTTATTTTGTGAACTGAACAAGCAGTTAGGACCAGACTATACCACCCTCATGACAAAAGCCAACTGGAAATTTTTGAACTTGTTTAGCTAGACCACAAACTTAAACAAAAATGAAATGGTATTGGAAGGAGAGCAGAACTGCTCTAAAGGACTTAACACTTGATTACATTTCTTAAAATTGGAGAAAATTTTATGTGTTAGTTGTTATTTTCATGGAGGTATTGTGTGGCTCTTGGCTTTTCAGCTCTACTAGGTGCCCAGAGAACAGTGAAGCTTTTCCATGTCATTATAAACCATCCAGTTGAGTGAACAGAACATTTGCTGTTTCTCAGAATCAGGTCAGTAATCAGTCAGTTTGGGACAGACACAATATCTCTTCTCCAGAAATGAAACTACACTGCATGAAAAACAGGCTCATGCAGCTCTATTCCCAGAAATCAGGAACCACTAAAAGGTTATTAAATCTCTCCCTGGTAACAGACTTGGGAACCTGTGCAATCCTGATTTTCCATGGGGCTGTGACTCTGCTGTCCACACATATCCACTGAAATTGTCACCCACCAGGAGAAACACATAATACCAAAAGACAGCAATGTGAAACTGGTCACTCCCCAGGGGAGATGAGAAAGACTTGCTTTCAGACCAACTACAGAAAACATGAGAAGTCACCAAAGAAAAACGCTTTGTTTCCTTTAGAGAACCTCCTTTCAAAAACTCACAAGTACTTACTTGTGGAAACAAAGAAACAAACATACAACACAGACACTTAATAAGCCAGTGGGTCAACTTCTCCAGTAAGTAGGAATATCAGAAAAACAAACAAAAAAAATACGACTCTAGCATTTTTCTTTGAAAAAGAGTGCTTCTAGTTTTCCCCTTAAGAATCTAAGCTTTTCTCCTGGAAAAATGCAAGCTGCAGAGCTGCAATGCATTATTGCCTGTACATTATCCAAAGTGTCATTTATTGGCTACAATGAACACAAAGATAGTTTTAATTTTACATAGCTGGACTCAGTCCATAGCTGGACTTCAGTCGCAGCTGAAGTCAGTGGATGACTCCTTCATTCACTTTCTACCCAGACTTTTCTTCCACTTGGCTATCTGTGAGCACTGCTTTCTACCCTATTTTACTTCCAACAGTTGTACTGTGGAAACACTTGTAACATACTGCCAAAACCTCTTTACTGGTTCATGATGCCAAATTCCTTCAAATTTTCAACTTTCTTCTTTCCTATTGCAGCAGAAATAAACTTAGATTACATGCTGTTTCTCTCCCTGTCTCAGTCTTAAGCCTTATTTGATTCTCTGGACATAGTAATAACATTTCCATGGAATTTGAGGATTTGTATGGGAACTCAAAAAAAACAGGGATTACTTTGGTTGCTAGCAAGAGCTATTCTGCAAATTGTAACTACCTTTGGATAAGAGATACTAGGGCTCCCTTAGGCAATGCAACATGCTGTCAGAGTCTGTATTACAAAGAAATGCAAGTTTAAGCACTGTATTTTACTTAGTATATGTTATAGCCAGGATAGGTAGACAGTCCAAAGCTACTAGAATTCCTGCATCTGGTATTGCTTAGTCAACTTGTGACAGCTGCTGTGGACACCCAAAATGCTCATTATCAAAAACTTACCTTGAGTTTTCACTGGATCTGATATTTGGCTTGGGTCGCTCAGCCCATATGCATTAGCTGCTCTCACAAGGAAGAGATAAATGGCATTAGGTTTTAGCCCTTTAACTGCAAAACTCTCAGTTTTCACATTTTCAGCTACAGTTTGCCAGCTGCTCCCTGATGCATGGCTAAGGATAAAACACACAACAGCAGGTTAGCACATGGTTCTTTAGCAACACATGTAAACATACAGACAACAAGATCACACGAGACTCACATACCTGAAGGCCTCAATTATGTAAGAGGTTGGTGTTGCACCTGAATTCAAATTAGGTTGCCATGACAATGTTACTGTATTTCTGCTGACATCTGTAACCTCAGGCTTTGAAGGAGCACTGGGAATCAAGTTTGGGTCAGTGGGTCTTGGTGGCTGCACCGGGACTCCAAACTCTGACAAAAGGAGAGAGAAATGCTGAGTATGGAGAGGAAGCAGCTGTAAGCTAAATGCTGCTCACATCTGCACTGGCAATTTATGGCAGAGTCAGATCACTTTTACATTTCAATTTCTGGTTTTCCTTCACGTGTTTTGTCCACACAGAGGAGCCCTGATGGAGTTACCTTGGACCTCTATGAACGCGCTCCAGGTCGCTTCACCGCTCGGGGTTGAGGCAATGCAGGTGTACCGGCCGGTGTCGCCCAGCTGAAGGGGAGAAGGGGAGAATAAATGCTTGAAACAATCAGGCACTCAGTGGGCTAGAAAAGTAATTACAGCTCTCTACGTTCCCCCATGAATATGGATAAACGTATTAGCCTGCAAAAACTTTGCACCAGAAACTCCTTCCGTTAGAAGTTACGATTTTGACAAAACAGAAATGGGTATTTATTTCTGAGTGGTCACAAAAGAATCAGAAATGCTGCAGATTCTAATTTAATGTTAACTATTCTGTAATGAGCAAACTGAAGGCCATTTCCTGTAGCATTTATTCCTTACTCTGCAGAGGTCCTAACAAATAAATTGAGAAGGAACTCAGATGACAAGACCCCATGCAACTGTCAACCTTCTACATAAATAATGCCCAGGAATTTATCAGGACTGGAGCACTGGAGAACATGTCATCCTTAAAGCAAAGCTTAAATATTGCACAGGGTACATATGGGGCTCCCTGTGTTAGTATAAATTTCACTCTACAGCAGACCCAAAAAAGAATCTCCATATGCTATCCTCATCCAGTTCTCAGTGTTGGATTATTTGTCCATATGTGACTTAATCACATTTCAAAAGTGTTTCTTTTTTTCCTCTCCAAAAAAGAAATGTTATCCTCCTCAGGTCCCAGCCTCAGCAGATGAACTGAACAGAAGTGATCAAAAATCAGAGATTCAAGGTCTAAGCCAGTCTAACTTGTAATTGGCAGCAGGGCAACTCTAGGGAATATGGTAAAGCGATGTATTCAGCCTAATCTAAAAAAAATATAAAAAAAATTACTCCATTTCAAACCACAGAAAAGATAGCAGAGAATATCCAGTATGCTACAACTTTACATTTTACAACATTTTAAAGTGTGCAATGCATGACCAGCAGCAATACTGGCCAGGTACTATAACTCCCTGAGGAAGCCAGGTATTTGACAGGTGGTTAACCATTTTAAGCTATGTTACACTGATGAGTGAGCAGGTTTAAACACTAAAAACTCTTTTGAAAAAGCTGTGTACATGGCTCTATTACCGAATAAGCTAAACAAAGGTTTTCTTTATATACGTTTCAATTAACTAGATCATTTTAATCTATTACTGCTAAAGCCTAAATAATGTAATGATTTGTCTTACTGAAATACATTCCCCTTCATGTTTTAAGTACCAAATAATTCCCTTAATTAATACCTCTTTACAGCATTTTTCGTTATGAAATCTTAAATAATTTGCCCTAGGCAGGTGTTAAGCATAAAGAATGTACTATCTGAAAACATGAAGTATCAAATATTTTAGTACATTTATGTAACCTTTCATTAATTCTAAACATAGGGCTCACTACATCAGAAATGCCTGGAGGTGAAGGCAGAAAATGAAACAAAACAAGAAAACCCATTTGCCAGTTCAGGCTACCTTGGCATATCTGATCTGCAGTGCTCCTGTCTCCAGCTGCTTGATGCGAGAGTCTTGGGTGGAAATGAGGATCCCATCCTTTTTCCAGAGGATAGTGGGCATTAAAGTGCCTGTGGCCACACAGTTCAGTACTAAAGTACCATCCACAGCTACAGTCTGATTCACAGGACCCTGCCGGATGACAGGGGGCGGCCGGTCTGCAATCACTGCCGGGAGAAGCAACAGGAAAGGCATTTCTGCAACTGGAAGCAATTTTCTAATCATCTAAGCAACAGCAGTTGCTTGAGGCTTTGCAACAAACTAAGAATAATTAAATGAGTAATTAAAGTTGGAGGCATGCATTATTCAGGGCAGGGTGCATTATAATGATGCACAGCTACGGATGTTTAAAATGATACACAACACGGTATTTTCAGAATAGAGAAAGTATTGCATATTACACACTGCTATCCTCCAGGCATTCTTCAATCCAATGTCTTTATGCAGTGATAATGGAAAAAGAAAGGACTTCCCAGATTCTTTGGCAAGGCACAGATTTCACCTTTTCCATCTTTCACCACTGCCAGGCCTGTGTAAAACAGCTTGTACTTCCAGCATTTAAAGACAGAGAAAAAGGAGGTAGGCAACCAGTGGATAACCTCACAAATACCTACTGCTTAAATAATCATTTTCTATGTGCCACCAACTCATTTTGGTGCTGTGTCCTAATCATGAGATGCCCAGCAGTAGGGTGAAGCAAACACAAATGGATAGAACGATTTTGGAAAGATTTCTTCTATGAAATATTTTTCGAGTAGTTTCTGACTTTTATGATGACTTCAGAGACACAAAGAAAATCCCACAATCCTATTGTTTATGTCAATTTTAATGCATCTTTCACTCAATGGAAATTAAGTGCTATTGATGGGTTATTTAATTATACTGCACAGAAAAAAATAAACCAGTCTCAGTATTCACAGAAAAAAAGAATGGTAGTCTTCCATTATCCAAAAAAGAAGTGAAAGTTATCTTGTTGTGTTTTGGGGATCTGCTTTACCTGTACCATCCAAGATGACATGGACTGATGATCTGAAAATAGCCATAATTTTAAATGTCATAAATCTGTTCATCAGTGGCATGGGGCTCACGTAACTTAAAAACTGGTTTGGTAGCTGAAATATAAACCTGAAGTTCTGATAATTTGTGAACATCAGATATTTCTAAATTACTTTCCATAACAACAGACAGGATGTTAGCACTGTTTTCTTTGGCTAAATTCCAACTCCCATAATTTCATTTGCATGTTCAAATGACACCCTGTTTTCAACTGCATTATTTATCCTTTAGTTCTTGTCCCAACCTGTTGCTACACACTTTAGGGCCATTACAATCCTACTCTGCAGAGACAGACAAAATAAGCCTACTTGTAATTTGCATTTGACTTTGACAAGTTTGGAAAGAGCTTTGCATTTGGCAAAGGTAAGGAGTTGACTGATCTGTGCTTTATAGGAGAAATCTAACAACACTGAAATTCATGGCTGATTTAAATCCACTGAACAACGCCTCCTACTTTTAGGAAAACCATGCATAAAGCTATTCTAATACCTTTACAAATATTCAGCATATTCTGCCATCACTTCTATAGAAGTACGAAAAACTGTCCCAAAACATTATTTAAAAAAATCTACTCATCAAATCAACTCAGAGGATACAGTAAAGAAAATGCATTTAAAATTATTATTTCCAAGTTCAGATGGCATAGGTCATTAGCAGAAAACTGTTGTAAATTTATTTCTTGCCCTGCCATGGCCTTCACCCCAGTGAAAAAATGGAAAAGAAGAGGATTAGGAATGTGGCTTACAGTTTGTGAGGAGCCAGAAGGGATGTAGTCCTATTCCTTTTATGTCAATCCAGGGGGAGGGGGATAAAATTAAACAATTTTATATTACAGGTTCACCGCATGTTTCTAGTACTTTATTATTTCTATGTTTTCTATAGGGCAAAGGGCTATATTATGGAAACTTTTCTCAGACAACAGCTTCCCTCTGCTCAAATTCTCTCTCTTATCCTCTTCCTCTGTAAATGCTAAGATTAGTATTTTCCCCATGTATCTCTGCTGTTAAAAATAAGAAGTATTTCTGATAATTGGCAAACTGGCCTCACATTACTGCTTGTACTCATGCTCCCCGTAGCTTTCTCATATTTCTTCCTAACTACTCCTAGAAAGGGATGTATAAATTCTGTTATTCTGCTGATCTCCATACACGTTGATATTTTTTTTCCTTGCTAAAACACAATATTAAGAAACAGGGAAAAAAACAGGTAAATGGAAGTGCTAAGCAAACGGCCACACAATAAAAGGGATAAAGAACCAGGCAGCAAGCAATCTGAAAGTAAATTAAATCAAGTGGGAGACGCTAAAAAAGAGTCAGATAAAAATTAACAGATCTGACAAAAATCCATACACTGAATATACTTACCAAATACAAAATGAAAATACAGAGTTACACATCATCCAGAATTGTAAGCCCCAGACAGAGATGGCCAAAACAGGATTTTTATGTTCAAAGAAACATGCAATCCACATTTATGCAAAACAAATTTCAAAGTAGTGTCACATCACCGCACTGCTGTCTTCAAATAAAAATAAAAAACTTGGAAATGATAAAATGAATCTGTGATTACCATCTGTAACTTCCAAGTAGGCTTTTGTGATGATACTTCCTGCAACATTTAAAGTCTGGCAGATGTAGTACCCAACATCAGATCTCTGGACATTGGTGATGGTGAGGTCTCCTGTCTGGGAAACTGAAAATCGGCTGGACGACTGAGGGGGCTGGTATGAGAAAAGCAGATTCTAAAAGATGTACAGGAAAGAAAGTGGGGAAAAATAGGTTAAATAAATTCAAATATCAATATGCATAGCTTTAATACAGCTAAACAAATTAATCTTTTCATATTATACTGAAAACATTCTGCTCTTCGTGTCTTAAGCATGTCTATAACACAATGTGAATAGCTTCTGTAGGTTTTTTAATGATAAACTAGGTGGAGATGTGCACATAGAATTGTGTAAGACTTTCAAGATTGCTCTAAGACTCTCTAGGATCAATACCGGACTTTGCACCAAGTCTAACAGAGTTTAGTGAAGATGTGAAATGTACAGATACCACAATGGTTCAAGCGACTGTGGTGAACCTCAGTAATTTGCTTTAATGTTCTTTTTTAGAACTTGCCCCAGGGCACTTGTTTGCTTTCATTTAAATGCAGATGGTGGTTTACTTATCTGTATTTCAACATTTGCCTTCCTACAAATGAAGCAGTTTTTAAAAAAGAGATGCTCTGTAGGTCTCTCTAAATAGAGTGTGTTTTATGCAAAGTCTTATAATACTGAGTTAAATCCTATGCCTATTTAGATAGTTTGGGTATGAAGTACATACCAAAAATCAGTTGGGGATTGGATTTCTACCTCTGGCTGAACAACTTGTGAATAAGAATACTTTAATATCACAGAGGGTATATTTATCTCTTTTTCTTGGCTAACTACATTTTGCATTTCCAAAAATTGTCCAAAGGAGTGGGACACAATATTCTCCAGTACTAGCAAACCCTATTCATTGACCTCCTCTTTCATTTCTCTCAATCAACACAAGTGGTTACCACTCAGCAGAGTCAGAAATGTGCGAAAAAAGCCCTAAAAAGTACTAGAAAACATGTGGTGAAATAAATAAATAACTAAATAAATAGCATAATATACTGCTGCATATATATACACCACTGAAGATTGTAATCTAAATTTGGTCAGCAGTCTAGTGTACTTAGGTATTCAGACAGAAATGTTGCAAATGGAGTAAAGAAGCCCATCTCCAAGTGCTCTCAATTTCTCTGCCCTATTGTTTTGTAACACAAAGAACCCTGTCATATACTCTTGCACCATTCATTCCTTCATTCACAGGAAAATCGGAATCCCATATTCCTTCTTTCCTTCCAATAAAGAATACTTTGTGTCACATCCCTCCTTCAAAAGATGACTCTGAAAGAAAACTGCAATTCTCTTGCTGTGCTATATTGTGTTTCACCCACTAGCTTTCAAGATCCTTTACAAAGAAGATGAAAATAATTTTCCCTCCCATTCAAATAAGGAACTTGGGAGAAAAAGTGATCTATTCAGGTATGGTCTGTCAGTCAACTGATGGAGTGGGAAAGTAGCTCTCCTCACCCCAGAACTAGAGTCCTACCTATCCATGCAGTGACGCAGATCAACACAACAAATAGTTTAGTTTGCCAGAAACTCAAAAACACATCACAAACTAACAGCTACACCATAAACCCAGAGCCAAACTTTCTGAAAATCTAGGAGTGTTTGGGGGTTTGACCAAATTTCAGTGTAAGTCATCTCTCCATTGCTTAAAAGTTCTCCCTGCTAGGTGAAATAGATTATCAGAGTAGTGAAAAATGGAATGTTTCTAGTTGATTCACAGATTTATTTTTACATTCATGGAGAAAATAGGAGACAGCAAAACATAGATCTGTTCCAGTAAGACTGACATCACCTAGCATGCACATGCCTTAGAAACAAAGAATAAATATCCAGCATCTCCAAGCTCTAAACTTGTTTTCCACATCTTTAAAACAATAACTAAAATACTTTTCTCTCATGTGAAATAATTTCTTGAGGAAACTGCCAGGAAGGAGGACAGAGAGGCTGTTTCACCTGACTCCCTTCTCTCCTCCAGAAGATGGCTGGCTGAGGGTTTCCAGTTGCTTCACACTGGAAAGTCACCGTTCTCCCCAGTGCAGCTACCTGGTCTCGAGGCTTTACAACGAACTGTGGAGGCTCTGAAAGGAAAACACCAAAAATAAATATCAGCTGATTTGAAAGAACGATTTGCCTCCTGAGTTTTCACGGTATAAACCAGAACAATTAAGTTTCTTTGATAAGGAGAGGCAGCACAAGGACACATGGGTCTCTAACAGCCACAGCTCCAGCATCACTCAGATCATCTTTTCTGTCTGGACCTCCCAGTTAAAACTCTGACTGTGCAACATGTGCTTTTAGTGCTTACCCAGTGTACAAGGAAATAAGTCCCACCAGCTTGATGAGGCAACTTGCAGAGCAACAGTCACCAATACAAACAAACCTGCTACAATTTGGTTTTTAAAGGAGGAATAGGGCTGCAAGCCACAATGGAGAAATCTTTGAGGGACAACTGGCCCAGAGGTCACACTTTGTTGAGGGCTGCAAAACACAATGCTGAGTAACTATGAATTCAGGCTTACACACACAAAACTCATCATCTCTGATTTAGGAAAGCTGAGGAGAGAAAAAGCCCTTTAGTGCTTATATAAGGGACTTTTGATGTAATCATGATCTCAAAAAAACTTGAAGTCAAAAGCCCAAGAAATACTATTCAAATTAAACCACTTAAAATCTCCAGTTCAAACACACTGAGAAGGAATGAATTTAAAGGAACAGTAGAGCTAAATGTCTTCCTCATTTACATACTCAAGAGCATGTTCAAACAAAATATATATGCAAATGAAGGCAAATTTGAAACATCTGCTGAGTCTAACATTATAAATACTGCCAGCATTGTTTGATTTATACTGACTTCAACAACCCCTTCATCCAGTAGTATGTAGAATGTCAAAGAATCATGTCAGTCACATTAAAAAAAAAAAATCAGCATAGATGGCATTAGATATCTTGTTGATGCTATCACAGAAAAAAATCTAGTGTGTTCTATAGGCTGTTAACTCTTGCTTCTTGAAAAATATGCATTAAATCAAAGCCCATTTATTTATTACGTTTCAATTCTTTCGGATCATCTGCCTAAAAATAATTATGCTCTCCCACTTTTTTAGATTGAGAATAAAGGGAATATTTTATATCTGACTTAAAGAAATCAAATTATTTTGATATTTGTTTCCTTTTTTTTCCCCTTGCAAACATTGATGTTTTCACAAGGTTTTCCTTTAAAAACAGTGCAAAATATGTAATGCAAAGATGTGTTTTCCAAACATCAAGCAGTAGTGGCTTTATCTGGAATTAATTCAGTAACACTTAAGTCCTTAAAAAAAAAAAACAGTCACTTTCAGTGTTCCTGTGGGCCAGTATTTGCAGTTATCTGTTCCCCAAGCCTTGTGTCTACTCCCTGGTGAATTCATATCAGAATATATTCTTCCCGCGCCCCTCCTGCTTCCAGAGCAATTTTTGAAGCATAACACTATTGTCCATATTTGGATGCAAATGCTACCTTCCCTAGCATTTCCTTAGATAAGAAACTATGCAAAGCAAAGCTAAGACTGACCTACTGTAATTAGCTGACTTCAAAACATTTAGCTCTGAAACATCTGACCAGTACCTTGGAAGAAGATGTGGGAAGGCTTTGACATGACAGAAGGTTTCATTTGGAAGGGAGGGTTTGCCACGGGGTTGGGATGCATGGGAGGGAAAATGGAGATGAGGGTGAAGCACTTTTGTTATGCTGCTAGATTCTGGTAACAAGAATAAATTTAGCATACAGTTAAATTTAGGGCTGGTTCTGTACTAGCCTGTGACACAATGCCACACAATATGGAACTGAGGGTTTCTATACCCTGTGCTAGTGCAGAGGATTTATGAGGTTTCAGATTTTATTGAACTCAAGGACAGGTACAACTATAAAGAAAATAAAATGGTTCTGACCACTGGAGAAATAGCTGGATGGTTGTGATTACAGTACCTCAAGATGAGCATTCAGGGACTACTTAACACAAAAAGGAAGGTGGAATTTAATCTTATAACCAGCCATGTTAGAATTTATAAAATATAAACAGGTACATATTTCTCTAAGTATTATTCTAAATATGTATTTTGTATGGATACTACTCTAAAAACATATGCATATTGCCTATATATGTATGTATTATTCAAAATCTACTGCCAGTAAGGTAAATAACAAAAATCCTTCTAGCTTCAATATTAGAAGAATTTAACAGGGTTAAGTGAAACTATTATTAAATTCCATTCTGTGTTAAGTGTACTGGAAGCTTTTTCATTGTCTTTTTTTTAGTATCATTCAGTTTGATTTCACACCTTGGGTCACATACATGTGTTATGTAATGATGAGACTGTAAAAAATGCCAAAATAATAAATCCCCGTAAGAAAAGAACAGCTTTTATCCTAGAAACCTTTTAACCAAACACAATTTTTTAGCACATTTTGAAGTTCAACCCATGCAGCCACTGAAGAAAGGAGACATTAGGATTTGACTCACTGCATCACATAAAAACAGACAGAAAATTTGCAACCCGTTACCTTTCTCTTTGCCATTAAGTTACCCACACTTCATGCAGGATTTATTCTGTTCCATGTGTCTTGCCAATAACAAGTGAAAGATGGGAGCTGAGTGGTTGGAGGACATGGAAGGGGATGGATGGGAAGGGGAGGAGAAGTTCCCGTCACAGTGATACGATGATTAGAAGATGGCCAATAAAATTTCAACTTACCAGACACAACTAAAAACAAAAACAAAACAAAAAGAAAACATGGAATAAATAAAATTGAGCAGACATGAAACAAAGCAAAGAATAAAGCAAAATTAAAAAAAAAATTAAAAATGGATCCTTGGTAAGGACCTTAGACAGTGAACACATATTCTGATATATGAAAAATAGGTTTACAATGTTGAACAACAGTTTTATATTTTGATTTTTAAGCAGCAGTCTCTATCAAATACTGAAAGTAGATGGTAAAGGAAAATGGGTAACAGGCCAGGCAGTCTGGGTTCTACTCCAAGCCTTTCTATTGAACTGATGTGTACCTTAAGTAAATTTTTTTTTTCCACATTAGCATTACTCATCTGCATCAAGATCTTTCTATGGTAAAATGAACTTAAAATCTCCAGTAAATATCAATCTGCAACATTGCTGAAATGGAACAGTAACATTTACAGATTTTCTAAAGCACCCAAACATTTACCAATGGAATATATTTTTATGAAGTTAGTATCTATTGAAAAAGAAAGTTCATTAAAAAAATAATAATATGCTAAGGCATTTAAGCCACACACAAATTTCTTTAGTATAGGATTGCTGAGTCAAGGTCATTAAGGCTCACTAATAAATTGTAAATGCAAAGTAAACCACAATTAAAACTAGTTTGAAAAGATTCTTAACCCTTTTCTTTGTACCCCAAACCTGAATTTCATTAAAATATTAAAAACCAAACATTTATTGCAAAACATTAGATTTTTCAATGGCAATGATCAGCGGTAAATTATCAAATATTAAATTATCCTTCAACCACAATTCAAAATTTTCACAAACTTTGAAATGGCTCAGATCCTGGCAAGGTAACTTTGCTTATAAAAGAAAGGCATGTTAGAAGGTATTCCAACCTCGTATCAGTGATGGAAAGAACAGATTCAAAATAAAAAAAAAACAGAAGTAATGCATTTTGAAAATATACACAGATACTGACCAAGAAAAGGAAAAAAGTTAATTGAAAAAGGTTAATTGGTGATAATTACAGTAAAGGTGCAAAAAGATATAATTTTTAAATGCATGCTACACTTTGGTCTTATCACTTTATGTTGAGAGTAAACCAGCTCTTGCTCAGATGGGCAATTTTCATATTGAGTAGCTAAGCACCCTCAATTCACCATCCTCTGATAAAAACATGCAGGAAACCAATAATATCCACTTTGCCAATATTCATTAGGTATGAGGAATCCTGGCCTCCTGTTCTGATAAGTGCAGAGGACTCCAGGTGTATTATCAAAACGAAGCAGAATGAGAATCAGATAGAATATTGGAATTTGGAACATGTTGAAGACAAGAAGCTGCAACTGCATATGCCAAACCCAGATCATCTAGATTTGAATTTTATATGAGATTTTTTTTTTTTTTAAGGAAATAATCTCAAAGAGAGGAAGTTTAAAATACCATTTTCCAAAGATTTGAGTTTTAAAGAATTATTCTGGATGTGCACTAGCCTTCTTTAAATGGTATTTCTCAAAAAGAAAATCAGTGTGCATTAGTCTGCTCGGATTATCTGTAAATCTATAATTCCTAAAAGGAGTGGCCAAGAAATGCTACACACGAATTCCTGAGAGAAATCTGCTCTTCCCCAAGATTCAGCTCCCAGGTACTCTTGTTCATGTGTAAGTTTGTATTTCCCAGAAACTGTTGCTTTTAAACTGAAAAGCTCTTTACTTAACTTGCAGTTACAATCCTACGTGCTCTGGAATTAGAAATGATTCTCCACAAAACACAACTCATTGTACATGAAACAGCCTGATAAGAGACTTAATGGAATGAAATTCTTGCACAGATAAAGCAACTTTAAATTGTTTTTTTTTCATTTGTTGAGTATTGCCAAGAAGAGGAAGGTTCAGCCTTCTCAGTGGCAATGCAGAGCTGATCAAGTCCTCTACTGCAAACTCACTGGAAAATGCCTAACAGATAGAAACCTTACTTGTGTGCTCAATTATATTTCTACAAATTAAATTAACTTCTAAGTGCTGAATTTCCCCTTTTCTTTTTATTAGACATTTCTAACTGTAGGTCAAAACTAACCCTGTCAAGCAAATATAAATTTTTGCCCACCTGTGAAAACAGAGGGGACACTAATACATGAAAATAAATCCCTGTAGAAACAGGGCATCACATTGGTTGCAAATCTGTGGAAAGGCCAAAGGGTGAAGTTTCATAGAAAAATTTGAACAATTTTGTCAGAGGGATATCATGTGGTTTAAAAGAACAACAATAATAGCAACATCTACAACAAAGACCACATTCTTAATTTGATTTGCAGGCTATTGATATCTAAGGTTACTAAAACTGAGAAGCAAATAGTTTTTCCTCTATTATAGCACATTTTATTTGACACCACTTTCAATTATAAAGTAAATTAATTTTCCCTCTGTTAAGCATGGTTTTTCACATGGCAATTAGGTGGAATAACCTGTTTGTAAAGACAGGAAGTTAGCATGTAAAACCGCAACTACCAAAGGAATAATATTTTTGCCTTTCATATAATTTCCTTGACATTCAAGGCTTTTCAGGGAAGACATGTCCAGTTACTGAACAAAAACCAAAAGAAAAGTGGTTTCCAGTCTAGTGACGTGATCTTTTAATGCCTTATTCTTTCCAGCAATCCTATCAACCTCACTGGGACTATTGATATCATTAAATCCACTCACAGGAGTAGGAATTTGCAGTTTTAGGACTTAAACTACAGCCTAGTACAGTTGCCAGATGTTAATGGAGCAACTATTAAATTTGACAGATGTAGTTTTGTAGGTTCACATGATAATCAAGTTGGAAGCAACCTCAGAGGTCTCCATTCCAACCTCCTGCTCAAGAGGGTCAGCTACAGGGATTGATCCAGTCAGGGCCTGAAAAATTTCAAGGAATAACAATGCACAGACTCTGGCAGCCCACTCTGCTGCTTGCCTGTCCAGCCAGTGAAGAAATGCCTTCTCATATCCAGCCTCAATCTGCCTTGTTTCAACTTAAATCCATTGTCCCTTGTGCTCCCTCCATGCACCACTGGGATGAGCCTGGGTCTGTCTCATCCTGGGGTCTCATATGAGACCTCAACATGCAATGCCTAAATCTCAAAAAGACACATTTTTTAGTTCTTCTCAGAGTTGAATGCAAATGTTGATCTGCTATTTCATACTTCCTCATACTTAGAATAAAATATTACAGTGCTGCGTCCATTTCTTAGTCTGCCATTAGGAAAGTTAGAAGCTTCAAGTACCCCATTCTCGATAGCTTGCCAGCAATTATCTATCTCAAAAGGAGTAAAATTATAGAAATTTTCATTTATGTATACTAATGAGATGCTTTTGAGATCCAAGGTGGTACTTAACTACCAAAAAGTATTTTGTTCAGCCTGTTTAATACTCATTAATTATTGTTCTCACTATTACTATTTACAAGTATCTTCAGGTGTTATTTAACTGACACAAGTTGAACACTTTTGATTGAAGCTCAATGTGTTTCACTTTTGATTATTTAAAAAATCTTCATGTCTTCAAGGACTGCTGGACACTAATAGAGGCTATTATAAAAGAAGCAAGAAAGTATAACTCTACACCAGAGAAATTAAACAACCCCAATTTTCAGGCCAATAATTACACACAACAATCAAGCTCATATCAAAATTTAGCTTCTGTATAAATACTTGGCCATGACGACTGATCTCGAAAATGAAATTTTCGAGTCACAATGAAATTCGGATTCCTTTCAAGAAATTTTGTGATACATTAATCCCAGTTCAAGTGAAATGTATCAGAGATTGCATGTGCCTGTAGAAATGAAGTGGTAGGAGATGGGACAGGAGTATGAGCAGATGTGCTGAGTAGGCAATGGAGTGAGAAGCTGGAATTTCCATTGGGATTGGCCGGGTAGAGACTAGACAGTGAGAGAGGAGAAACTGCAGAGCTAGCAAGGGAGACAGCACAGAGATTGCTGCATTATCTGCCAGGGAGCTGAAACTCAGCTGTTTGTCAACTTCAGATGAAATAAACGGGTGAGAAACCCACAGTTTCTGACCTCTATCTGAAATGTACGGGTACAGAAAATTTGGGTACGACAATCACATGTAGAGGAAATGTAAGAGTCTGATTATGTTTAGCAAACTGGTCAAACTCTGACTTTTCATGCCTTAAAAAACAAACTAACAAGAAACCCTGAATAATTCCAAACAAAAACTCCACAAAAATCTGCCAACATCTATTCAAAAATGTGTTTGATTTCTAATCCTGCTAAACTCTGAAATCTAATGAAACAATTTTTATGTTCAAATATCTGAATGAGGACTATCGAATACCTCCCTGCAACATGACTACCAGATATTTATGTTGGTGTTTTGCAAAAACTATTATTAATGGAGATAGTCTAAGATAGATTAATTATTTTTGATAACTATCTGGTGATTTGTAGGCTATTTGTTCTTATCACAGCAATCTGAAACTCTCAATATCCTTGATATGCACATCTCTCTGCAGTCATTTATGGGAAGTATCACTTTCTACAGAGAAATAAACAAAAGCCTGAATCTCTTGTCCTGAAAAAAACATAAATGCTGCCATTCAGCTGCTTCCTGGCTTCAGCCTGTGAAAAATACGGGAAAATAACACCAGGTACAGTACAAAAGAACTGGGGTATATCACTTTTCATCCTCCCTGGACTCTCTATTTTCAGCTGTCACTTCTTGAGGTCTAAATACATATACACACAATTCACATTTTCCTGGATTTTCTGCTGAAGTTCACATTGATGTGGGACCAGCCTGGGCCACCCTTACTCACTCTGACTGCTTTCACAGTGCCTGGTCCCAGAGCACCAGGTTTGACACAGTGCAGCACAAACATTTAAGGAAAGGTCTCACAGTCTGGCGCCGAGCACGCCACAGCCACAGAGCTGAGGTAAAATGTTTACACGAGATTTCTGATGTCTCAAATCGAAAGTGATGACTTGTAATTCCAAACCCCCAGCAAGGGAGTGATCGTGGTTTATTGTATTTATGATGAGTGGAAAAATTCTGCTTTAGATTGCTGCTGATTTGTCAGATAAGCAATTTTAAGTGGAAAGGAACAAGCAACTACAGGAAATTCAAATTTACCAAACCCAAGAAGATAAAAATCAGAAAAAAAAATAGATTAATTATTTTCTCTAATTGTGATGTGAAGAATGAAATTAAGACAGAAACAGGTGACTTACTAGTTGGAAAAATAGTTCTGATATTAAGACCACCTTTAGAATTAGTGAAACCCATAAAAATGCTTCAGGTTCAATGACAGAAAAGTGAATATGGGGAAAATCTCAGTATCAATTAGGTGCTGCTTTCCTCAACATACTTTCAAAGAGTTTTGTAGTTTTTTTAAATGTGTATTTATTTATTTTTGTTTACAAATGATTCACATTCCCTCTTCTGTCTGAACACTGAAAACTGGTCAGGTTGCCCTGGTTTCTGCTGGGATAAAGTTAATTTTTCTTAGTAGCTGGTGTAGTGCTGAGTTCTGGATTCAGTATGAGAATAGTGTTGATAACACACTGATGTTTTGGTTGTTGTTGAGCAGTGCTTATCCCAAGTCAAGGACTTCTCATGCTCTGCCAAGTGAGGAGGGATACAAGAAGATGGGAGGGAATATGGCTGGGATAGCTGACCTGAACTGGCCAAAGGGATGTTGTATGCTATGGACATGATGCCCAGTATTTAAATAGTGATAACTGGGTGGGAGCTGCTGATCACTGTTCAGGGGGAAGTTGATCATCCTTCAGCAGGTGGTGAGCAATTGTACTGTGCATCACTTGTTTATCTTGGATTTTATTTTTTTCTCTCTCTTCATTACAATTACTGGTTTTGTCATAATTAGTATTATTAGCATATTTTACTTTCTTTCAATTATTAAGGTGTTCTTATCTCAACCCACAGATTTGTGGGTTTTGTTTGTTTGTTTGCTTGCTATTTTTTTTCTGATTCTTCTCCCCATATCACTTGGTGGAGAGGCATTGAGGGGCTGTGTGGTACTTAGTTGTCAGCTGGGGTTAAACCATGACACGTGCTGGGCAGTAACAGAGAAACAGACTGGCTGAGTCTATGCCCTGCACAAAAAGTGCCACTATCAGGGTACCAAGGGGCTACCACCTGCACTTGTCACTGTGCACTTCCTCCAGAAGCCTCAAGACAGCTGCAGTCTGGAAAGTTGGTAGTCACATCATCCTGACATTGCCTCTGACCATGCAGGGCAGGATATATGGTCTCATTCCCAGCACATGGCACATGCCTGGCAGGCTGGATTTAGCCTGTGCCTCTGGACTTGAAACCCAGAGAAAAAGGGCTGGTGCCTCTGTGCACTCAGGAGAGCTGACATGCTCCAGGGGAAAGTGGTCTGACCACGACAAAAGCCATGTGTCACTCCTTGGTGCTGACAGAACAGACAAAGCCTTGGAAGTGTAAGTGCTTCTGGAGATGCTGCACATACCAGGGAGACAGACAGGCCAGGGCCAGGCTTTGGAACACCCCTAAACACGGATGTCATAACACATCAACATCACCAGCTCCAGAAACAATTTTAGAGATGAGCTTCAAGCACCGTGGATTCAAAATCAATGATTCTCCATCCTGCAGCAAGCAGGAATGTGCCTTCTCCCAGCTTTGCAGTGGGAGCAACAACCAATTTCTTCTGAGAGCTTTTTGCTTCCCCTATTGGCATTAAAATGTCTCAAAGCTTCTTCCTCTCTTTGGGGGTTTAAACTCCACCCTCTGCTGATAAACACCACAAGATCTATGCACTAACCAAACCTCCTGCCGGGGTGCTGTTCTCATTTCAAGGGCACTCAAATAGCATTAACTCCTTATGGACTTCTGGCCATTCTGAGATTTAGTTTAAGCTGAGAGGTGTTTCCTTACTCAACTCTGATTCAAGAGGCTGGACAATAAAATCTGGCTCTGCTTCAGCTGTGTATCAGTCATGTAACTATATAATTTTAAAGTCTGATTTTAAGAAGGTAATGAATTTTCCCTTTAAAAAATCAAGATGATAAAGACAAGTGTGCCTGCTTATTTTTATGTGTGAGAAACCCACTGCAAAAATAGCACTTCTCAGGTTAATACATGTAGTTCACAGTTTAAAATGTGTATAAATCCTGTAGTCAGTGCCTTGAGGTGACAAAGAGAAATCTGAAATACGGAGGGTAGAAGACAGAGAGGGAGAGAGGTGGATTTAAGATTTTCCAGAAGTTACTCTCCTAGCCTACCTTCCCCCTTCCTTTCTCTGGATCCCCCTATACCACACTATAAACCAAACATAATTTAGAGAGCACTCTTAGGACAAGTCTAATTCCATCTAGTTAAAAGCTAGAGTAATGTGGTACACTGTAAAATCCTGTTTCCCAGCCTTCTCTTTTCAGAGAAGAGTTGTCTTCCCCCATGTTTTAAATGAACTGAGGTAATTTTAGGCACTGCTGCAATCTAAGTAGTTGTGGCTACAAATATTTATACTAAAGCCTTTTAAAAGAGTGAAAAAAGATTAATTTAAAATAAACTGTGCAGAAGTAGAAAAATATTATGATAGATAGATACTATCTGAAGAATTCTTAGGAGCTTCCTACTGCATTTTTTGACTTATAGTTGAAGATAGTAGAACTGAAAAGGAAACTGAGTGGGATATTTTTCCCCAGCTGTTTATGATAGCACAGAGTACTTCTTGGAAAGGAGAGCTTGAAATCCATAGCAACCTTCTTATAACAAGTTAAAACTATTTGTGAAGAGTGGCCAAGGCCCCTGATCAACGGATACCAACACACACTAAAAATGGAAGGACAATAAATCTCTGCAGTGCACTAACCTGTGATCATTAAAAAATGTTGGTTTGGGCATGCAGTACTCAGTGAGAAATACTCTCAACTGAAATGTATTATTTCAAAAGAAACCTGTATTTCCTCTCACGGGGATGCCATACCCCCCACACAGAGACAACCCAAGTCTACACTAACACCCCAACTTACATTTCAATAATGTTAACAGGAAGCCAACTGTGACATATTAACAAAATTTAATTACAGGTAGCAAAAAATACAACGTGTAAGAATTCTATGCAAGCCAGACTACCCACCACGTAACAAGAATTTTTACTATCATGGAGGCAGAAATGGGAACAAGATGCTTTAGGAAATAAGGATCATCTGTAAAAATAAAATAAATCCAAAAAATTCAGGGACACTTAGCCTGGTTTTCATACAGTTCTCTGTCAAAAGGTGACACTGCTATCAAAAGTTGCTGGTAGCCTGAAAGGGCCATCAGACCTTGCTGGTGGATGACTGGACAAAACCAGAACACTCAGGTGACTCCCTTCTCTGCACTGAGACCCAATGTGTGACCCTAACTGTGTCAAAAGAGAGAGCAGCTGTCTAATACGAGGAGGTGCAAGTCCTAAGTGGGCTCTCATAGACCAGAGAAAGACAAAAAGAGAACAGAATCCCCGTCAGTCCTGTGTTTAGAGAGCATGCAGCATTTATGAGAGCAGAACAAGCAACCTCATCCATCCAGAGCAGGACTTTGTTTTTGTTTTTCTGTCCTGTCATCCTATATCATACTTTAAAGGGTAAAAAAAGTCATCCCAAACTTTGGGAATTAGTGTGTGGTCATATGGCAAGAGAAGAATGCAAATACCTCCTGCAGAAAATGATAATTTATATATAAGTCCAGCCTGAACAAGGAATTTTTTTTCTTACACTGGAAGATTCTGATACTGACCTACAAGGCAATCAAGTTCACATATAAAGACAGCAAAATTCTTTATTACCAGCTCTTGAGTGTTATTCAGCACCTAGCAACAAATCATTTTAGTGTTCAAACAAAACACAAGTCATAGTAGCAAATGGTACTCAAAACAGCTTGTCAAAATAATGTTTGAATGCGCTGTTATTCAGCATTTTAAAATTCTTTGTCTTAAGACCAATTCAGGAATTACTGATGCAAGTAAACTAACAAAAGGGACTGTACTGCACTGTATTACTCACAGGCTATGAACTAGGCAAAAATAAAGCGTGTATTATCTTTTTACAAATGTTTAGCATAATTTAATAAAATAGATGTTTATTTCAGAATGAACGTATAGCAGAAGTACTGTTTGCTGAACAACCAATTAAATTATTATTCCTTGCACTATAATTGTATTCATAAACCCAAAAATCTTCAAATTATACAACTTGTAGTAAAAGTCTACTTTGTCTATTCCAAATAAAGAATTATTGAAATGTTATCCTTAGAACACCAGTGACAGTAAGTCTGCAGCAGTGAAACCTGATAACAAAACAATTGCTTTTTCCACAGGCACAGGATTTAGGAAATTTCAGGCACTAGAAAAGAGTCTTCAGATTTTTTTGCTAGTTTTTTTTTTTTTTAAATGGAGTGCTGAAGTATGCTACACAAACCTACTTGCTTCAATTCTCTTCACCAAGTGATTAAAATGAACAATTTTTGAGAACTATACAGTAAATAAACTCCTTTCAGCAGTAAAAAGCCTCTAGCTTCAACTTATTTCTGTAGTTACATTCCTCCAAATTATCTGGATGCCTGTTCTACACGCTTAAAAACATCTGTCTCAAGAACTTCTTTCAAAGTACCAAACTGGAGGAAGGAATCTCAAAAGTTTTTATGTGTTATTTTCCTGTAAAATATTGTTGTCACTGTTGTGAGAGTCTAGGTAAAAAACCAAACCAAATCAAAACAAGCCAACATCCATTTAGCACTTAAAAGCCATGAAAGCAGTTATTTATTAAAATACTTAGAGATTCTTTCTTTCATCCATACTTTAGAAATGCTTCAGGAATCAGTGTTCATCACTTGCATCAGTAAAACAAGAACTTTCAGGGCTCTAATCTCTTCCTCAGACAGTTTTCTCATTTCCTGCTGATTGACTTTTAAGATTTCTATTCTTTCACCAGAAATTGGTAGCAGTCAAACTCCTCAGATCCTTGATAGAAATCTGACGTGCTATCAGAGTTTACTGCAGTCATTAGGGGGGAAATGGGCTCTTTAAGCTATTGAAATCACAGGAGATGGTCTCCTTCATTCATCCTGCCAAAAGTTTACTAATTAAAAAAATCCTGAAGTTCATTGGACAATCATTATTCTTCCTTCCTTTTTCAAGGGACTGGAGGCAGAATATGGCATCAAAACAGTTATTTCAAAGGGAGAAATACTGATTTAAAGAGAGAACATGACGACAAGTTCAGACTTAAATCCAAATCCTAGTTTTAAAATTCTAAGCTGAGACTGTGAAGGGTTCACTACAATGCCTAATAATTGCTGTATACCTCAACAGCATTTCTGTAATTCCATAAAATTCTGAATTTCATCTTTGTTGTTTTAATGCTTAATGCAGTTACATTCACAGCCCACTTATAATGTGTACCAGCAGCCTGACACAGTGGAAACATTTATATGCTATCAGACAGATGAAAGAGCAAATCCTATTCCTTTATATTCCGGGTGGTATCCTCAGCCCTTCCCAGAAGCCTTATCAAATAGATGTCTTTTGCTGTGTGCCTTGAAGCTACCTTGCACAAAGAGGAGGTGGAAGGAGGAGGAAATTCCAGACCTGAAGCATGTGCCACCTTTTCAGATTAAAATTCCTTGTCAGTTGACTTGTACAGCAAAATCACAGCCAGGAGTCACTTATCAAAAGTTCCACTCTCTATCTACCTTGTAGACAAGCTCTGTTAACTCTAAAATTAAAGACATCATAATCTAAAAAGGCTTGGTTATCAGAGATTGCCACTGTAAAATATAAACTGGTCGGTACAATTTCCATAGGAATTCTTCTTTTTTGCTGCCAAACAGATAACACTGAATGTGTTTAGTGCCTTTGAATGGCAAAATTTATATTTTACAGTTCAGTCACTGCTGCAGCAGGCTTAAGTATAGGTTGGGCCCTGTACCAAGTATTGCACACTCCTCTAGAGCCACTGCTTGAGTAGGGAGAGCTAAGAACTCAAAATATTTCTGTTCACTACCAGTCTGCTGCTGACTGACTACAGTCACCTACAGCCAGTGTTGGTGTCACTCTTGTGAAGCCCTGAAGCCAACTGAGCCACTTGAGCTGCTGCTCCTAACTCTGCTGAGTCTCATCGGCACTGTCACTGCCACGATGGCTCCTGGCCAGCTGCAGAGCAGGGCTGCCACTGGAGCCACAACTTACACTCGTGTGGTTCAGAGAAAACAGCTCATTTCACCAGAAATTATAAACTTATTATAAAATCAGATGTCAAAAAAGCCAAATTAAGTACTGCAAATGAGAGCAAAGCAAATGGAAGTAGGTGAGAATATGCAAAACCTTTGGTTCTTACATTTGCTGAAGAGCATTTGCATGGTTAAATGTGGAATTTACAGATTCTTGTAGATGCCCTACTTCCATCTGCATTAATGGTAAAACTAATTCTCTTTTACTACTGAAGTTCTTAAGTATGCATTTTTGGTAATTTTGTGTGTCTTAGGAACATTGTTTTCAATGATCTATGTAGTATTGAAATATATAATATTATATTTCCTACAGTCCTGCTTTGAGGCATAAAACTAAGCAAGTTTTATAGAAACCTACAGAAAACGTGAAACATGTCTTGCATATATATCAAATACAATACAATATAAATACAATAAATATATCCAGCTTGTGTAGTGCTAGAGCAAGAGAGAAGCCCACTGGTTCCAGTGATGCCATTTTTCTTGGCCATTTTTTTTGGCCATTTTTTTCTTCTCTGAAGTACATCAGCTACTTGGTGAAATATAATGTGTTGGCAAAACATAATGTATTGTACTCTGAGCTGCTTCCTGGCATTATGTATTGACTGAGGTATTTATTTAATAATTAATCATCTCCTGAATGAAATGCTTCCACATGTATTTAGCAATGTCTCTGGATGCCTTACAGATGCAGTGCACATTTCTGCAAAATGAAAACAGAGGGCTGAACTCTACAATTTTAGGTATATGGAAACAACATCAGGATTACATTTACTTAACTATTTAATTTTCAAGGAGACAATAAGATAACTTGACATTTTTAGGGATGGAAATGCTTCTAAGCTGCAGGAGTAAAACACTAAAGGAAGAATTCAAACTTCACTACGTCAATACAGAACTCCAAATTTGGTTTATGAATATGGCTGAAGTCACAGTAAGAATACAACATCTGTATGTAGGGAACACTTATGATCCAAAAAGTTAGGAGCCTGTGCAGAGGAAAATAGTGATTCCAATAACCAGCATCTGTGACAGCAGTGCCTTGAACAGGAAGAACATAAAAATGGAACTGATATTCCCTCCCCTCTCTTGTATTTTGTACAGTTAACAGTTTATTACATAGAAAGAGAGGCAGAGTTGAACTATGTGAGCTGACAGTTCCTAGTCCAAGGACATGGCCTGGGCTGGCTCCCAGCTCAGAGGCAGGGCTGTGGCTGTGCAGCATTCCCGAGAGCATTCCCAAAACAGGGAGCCCTGCATCATGCAGGGTCTGCTCCACGGAGCAGGGGCAGCTGATCAAGAGGAGAGGGGCCTGTGGGATCCAGGGCAGTTCCCTGTGAGAGCCAGGATAGGTGCTCACCACATCCCATCCACACCTCCCCGACAGCTGCGTATCTCAATCACCCTGGTGCTGCACGCTCCATCTTTTAGTGCCCAGATAACCCTCCACAGGTGACAGCACACTCGGGTCAGCCACGGTCTGAGTGGAAATGATGAGTAGAGAAGAAGATAAATCCTTCCCTTAGTGCTGCTTCCAGCCCTGTCTGTGTGCCACGTTTCACTCTCTGCCACAGCCCCACTGCCAGACACTTGACAGACGGGGACTGTCCCTTTCCTGACACGGACACACGTCTTGGGTCACCACTGACAGCTCTCATGTTCCTTCTCTGGCACAGAAATACCACAGCCTGCTGCTGAGATACTGCAGAGGACAAATCCCCAGCCAAAGCTCCACAAATAAGCCGAACCCACTCAAACCCATGCCAAACCCCCTCCTTGCCCTTTGCTGAATTTAACTGCACAGCAGCAGCTGTAATGTCTGAAGCTGTGATTGGCAATGCAGCCCTCTGTTTACAAATAGGCAACAAAAATAACTCAATTTGGCACTGCAGAACACGCATTTACTAAACTCTACAGTCAATAGATCATGTGATGATAACTAAACGTGCAGATAAGAGTTGTCAGTTGCATTCCTTAAATCACCCGGGGGAAAAAACTCCATAAAATCACAAAAAAGCAATGAACCAACCAAAAAATTCAAAGAGCTGTGTGTCCACCAACACTCAGAGCAATCTTATTTTAGTACTGCAACAAGATCACTCTACTTTTCTAAATATAGCATAGTCAAAAAGCTGGCCCTTTAAAAAAAAAAAAAAAAAAAAGGAAAAAGAGAAGGTAGAAAAAGAAGGAAAAGCGTGAAAAAATCTGAATGGAAAATGCATTTTCTACAGGAGTAGTTTTTTCCCCCTCCCATAAAACTTGGGTCTCTTGGATACGCTAATAAATGGATTTCGGTCATAATTTATTTCATTACCAACTACAAATTGTCCTTACACATTACAGTTTCTCACATCAATCCTTCCTATGAAGACATTAGTGCAGACAAATGGCTCAGGAGGTAATCCATTCACACTGGGAAACAAATTATCCCATAACAATATCCTCGGAGCAAAGCTGCCACAATGTAAATATCTACTGTGTAATACAAGCCCTTAAAAATTAGGATCTTGATGAATCAGGACTTAGGCTCTGATCTTGTTCCTTAAAAATACCAGTTTATTATCGAAAAGATCTCATTCAATTTCTAACAATTACATACTTAAGTGATTTTACATCTATTAGCACCATTAAGCTAAATGGGATTTCAAGTATGTTTTTGTTTATTATTTTGAATAGGACTGTGAAAGATTAGGGCTACCAAGAGCTTATTTCCAGAAATGTAACTGCTCAACCAGTCCTTAAAGCAAATTTTCTTAATAGTAACATTTTACAGGATTAACAGTTGATTTAAGATGTGATCTTCAGAACAAATCACTATTTAAGAAATAATTCAGTCTTTTTCCTTTGAATAAACAGTGCTTACTGCTCACAAGTTTATCCTTGAGCATGAGAGCTGGTTATTTTACAAACATAAGGTATGAGTTTTGATGTACAAACATCATGGCGATGAACAAAACAGAACACCTCAAAATTCTTGGTTTTATGAGAGCTTCAACAAAAGAATTCAATACTTTCCTAACAGAGGGACACCAAATGTTTCTGGTGGAAAAAGAAGAGCAGGTTCAGGACAAGACCTTTCCTGTTACAGTAAATGTGTCAAAAGAGAGGCCTGTTACCAAATAAAATACTTTTAAGCCTATACTTCCCCAGAACTCCATAATGACTAATTTCCACTGAACAGAGAAAAGGACAGAAGGACCATCAGTACCCAGAAAAAAGCATCAGGATGACATCATTGCCTGTCTGCTAGCCAGGAAAGGAAGAGAGGGATTATCTGAATAGTGAACATCTGGATTGTGTATATAAAGGCAGTGAAGGATTTTTATACATATTAGTTCACTGAGTTCCACTGAATTTTTATCTTACAAAGAAACAGTAGTGCTACCATACGCATTTATAATGAAAAAGCAACAGGAATTCCAGTGGTCTGGGTTAGTGTATTAAAAGATACCTAAACAGATTCATCATTCGCTGCTTCTCTACTATATTTAATTGAAAAAACTTGGCAGATACTTGAACTTGCAACTCTTCCTTTTTGAATTAAAACAATGCAGCTTAGTGACCCTGCCTTTCTACTTTCAGTGTTTCAGATACAAAGATTGCAAGTGACTTGATTCTGAACTTGAAGAACTGAAATTCAAAACATACTCAGTTCCCCATCCCAGTACTGTAAAGACTGCTTAAAAAAACCTTACACGTGAAGTGTTTCCATTTCCTCAGAATACAACTCAAGCCAAATTTGTATTTTTATATTTTTTAATCTCTAGAGCTGTTGTACAAAGAAAAATCAACTTTATTCTAGTGCAACTTTATTCAACTTTATTCTTTGCAAAGAAATATTCTTACCTTGAACTGTTAAAGTTGCTGATGCCTCAGCTTTTCCAACCATATTTTCTGCAACACAAGTGTATGATCCCATGTCTCCTGCCATAACTTTCCTGATTTTCAAGGTATGATCATCACGGATTTCGTATCTTTAAATATACATAGTAGTTAACAATGAATAGGGAAAACAGAACTTTGTACAATTTCAGTAAAGGGTAAAAACATGGGGAATGTGTTCTAAAAACATTCTTATTTCTGTATTTCCCATAAGGGAGAAGAAAGTATAGATACTTATAAATTGACAATGCAAAATAACGTTTTAAAACCAAGATATATCTAAGTATTTGAAAATGTTATTCTGATATTATTTGCACACAATTGCAAAACCCTAATGCATAACATCTTAATTGTTAGAATTCTTTTAACAAGTAAATATAATAATACTTATTATTTTCCATCTGAAAGACAGATTTTTTAATATAGTTCAATAGAAAATATTGTTCCCAAGAAGATCAGAATTGCCTGAAAGTCAAGATAAATCACAATTCATTCTTTTTAAAATTTTTTCCCTAAAGCACAGTGTGTCCTTTTACCAATTTCTTTCCTTTCATCACATTTCTCTCTTTTTTGTATAATGCAGTCAATGTGTTTCTATTTAGGATAAGTAGATTTTTCTCCTAAAAACGATGGTTTTTATTAAAGCTATTGACTACATTATCAAGAAACTGGATTTCTTGGCCAAAGCCAACTGTTACAGGGTTTCTTCTTTCAGTCCACTCCCCTGAAAGTTTTTTAAACTGATAATTAGGATTTCAAAGTAAGTAAATGTAGTATTTAATCTATATCTATATAGATCCATCACAGGATGTGTTTATTTTTAATAAGGTGCTTTACTTTTTGGCCTGAATTACAGCAATGACAAAAAAAAAGTTTGTTGGAAGCCTAGTAACAAAAATATATATAGCCAAGGCAGATTTCTACATTGCCAGACTACATTTTACATCAATTGCAATTCCAATATATAGTTTTTAATGTTGCAATCTCTTTTACTATTTGTTATGCATTCTCCAAAACTTTTAGTAATTACAGAAGACTCTTCAGGTGAAGAATTAATCTGTATCTGATACTACTGGCTGACCTTAGTTGTTTTATATTGTATTTGTCATGTGTTGTCACACAAAAACCTGAAAACAGGCTGTTGTAAGTTTCAACACAAATTGTAAATTCAATCAGAGCACAGTGCTAATTAGAAAAGTTTTATTGGATCAAGCCAGGCCTTTTGTATTCAAGACAAAGAAATGCCAGCTGTCAGTCATTGAATGGCCCCATCATATACACCAAAGCAGATGTTATGAAAAGGGTAAGTCCAAGTACTGCACCTTGCTTTTGGTAGCTCCCCATCATCTTTCCTCCACCTCACTGTAGGGACCGGGTCACCTCTGGCCTCACACTTGAACTCCGCGCTGTCATCCACAGTCACCGCCAGATTGCTCGGTCTCTTCACAAAAGATGGTCTCTCTGAAGGGAAAGGAAAGGAAAACAAGGATTAATCCAGCAGTTCTGTGTCCAGATTGCACAGGATCTCTGTGAGGCTGTCAGCAGTAGCAAGCATTCCATGCAATAATTTCCAATTAAATTATTCTATTTGAAAAGCAACTTTTCCTTTCACCAGCACACATGAAGTAAAACAAGCCCAAAAAAACTCAGAATGGTCTCTCTGTAGTTTTTGTTAATCAAAACTGCTGCTATCCCTGACTTACACTGCAGGACATGGATGACCCAAGTCCTGGCTCACCAGAGTCAGATTAATTGTTGCTCACTTTATGCTCAGTCTTTTGGAACAAGAGGTGATCTCAGTACAGACTGTGTGGTTTTGGTAAATCCTGCATATTTCAGGAAAGATATTGATACACTTTTCTACCTGTAACAGGGTTCAAACCTGTACATTGCTGGGCTATTCATACTTTCATAATTCCATGTCAGGCTGCACTGCAGTGAGGTTTGCACACTCCCAGGGATAAAAAGGGTTTTAAATAATTTCTGGAATATTCCAGGAATGACCCATCTAGAAGAGCAGCACCAGATGACAACGGCATGTCCATAAAAGAACTGGGAAGGTTTAACAGGAGAGTGTTCCTTTGCCTAAGGCAGATGAACTTTTTGTCTATAAACCTGTGAAAGCTCTGAGGGAGTTGAGAAGGCAGTTGCATGTTTTGACTTGTATGTACTAAAGATATAAATATCATCCCCCTGGAACTGCAACAGTCTGAGGCCACTGGCACCATCAGGAAGTGTGAATACCCAAAAATACACCACAAATTTCTCACAGGAGTACAAAACGACCAGACAGAAGGATAAAGAGACAATCCCATGCTCTTCATGTCTCACATTTGTCTTTGAGAAAAGCAGTTCTAAATATTACTCTGGCTTTGCAGACATAGAGATTCAATATTACAAAAACTCCATGGTTCGAAAAGGAAATGTGAACTGAACAAAACCTCACTAAAAAAAAGCTTCTTTTATTCTCGAGGATGTCCAGATCAGCTGGACACTTGTGTTGTAGAAAACTTAATTATGCTGGAAATGGTAGGAAATAATGTTAAATGAAATAGCAAGTTGATCTTTAAGCTGTCAGTTCTAGCCTCAGTTCATATAGAAGAAGTGAGAAATAAAACAGAGATCAACAGACATAAATCTAGCTGTGAATTAAAAAGATACAAATATAGACAACCCCCTACCCTGGCCCCTTTCTTGCAGGTGCCAAAAAAACGAAACCTGAATGTAGGAAAAGAACATCCAGATTAAATCACAGAGTGGGAACAGTTTGGGGAAGAATATTTAACTATGCAAGAGAAAAAGGACTGATCTGGTAAGTCCAGGACTGCTGCCCAACTGCAAAACCCACAAGAGGCACATTGTTCTCCAGATCAGTTTCCTAAAGGAAGAGTAATGGACTTCCACGAGTTTTTGTCTGCCCATTCATAACACTCTTATTCAAATGCGGAAATGGATAAGGGAAATCAGCGCTGATTTAAGAATCTATCTTTGTCACAAGATTATTTGATACATACAAGGAAAGCTTAGCAAGGATCACTTTGAAACTTTCTAATATTACAGTTTCTGGCATGCAATCCTCCCTCTGATCTAAAGCAGAGACCTAGAAGCAAAAGTTCAACTTCTAAGTAACCAAACCTCATAAACCTTCTGTTAAAGAAGATTAATGCAGAAAAATTTTAATATAAGAAGTCAGCATATTTCTCATGCTTTTTCACACACATCCAAGTCTGAGTTGAAAGAATAAGGTGTATTAAAGATTTCTAGACACAGGCTGGTAAGACATTCAAAGCTTTACTGGCCCATTTGAAAGCAAAATTTCTCTGGTTTCCCCAGGCTGAAAATCTGAAATATGTCTGAAAGGAACAAGAGATTAAGAAAAAAACAGACAGAGCTTGTGCCTGCAATGCACCCCTCTTACAGGTGTTTAGCAAGACAAGTATTTTTTCAGCCTAAGTTACCAAACAATTCAGCCCATGACTCTCTGGTTGGCAGCAGACTAGTGATGAGTTATTAAACGGTACAGTTAAATAGGAACCTGGTGCCAGGACTTTACTCATATAATTACAACTTACTTTCAAGTTTAGATTTTGCTTGAAAGTTCTGGAAGTCTGTTTGACAATAAACTTCCTCCCCTATTGCTTCAGAAGTGTTTATACCAAACCAAAATAAAACAGTACAGGGGATCACTAAGTCTTCCTCAGCTTCTAAAGGGTTACACATCACTTTCTTCCTTGCATATTCAGTTTGAACAATTTTAAGATGGCATAAAACCTTTTAGGCTTTATTTAGGAAACCCCTGGTTCACATGAAGTTCTGAATAGATCTTCAAGTTGCCCGAGTCCTAGCTCAACAATGTCAGGAAGACAGATAAAAGTGCCAAAGACAGACAAGACAGCTCTTAAACATGAATTTAACAAAAATAAAACTACCAAGAAACTACTGGTATTGCAGCAGTATTGTGATGGAAACCAGTGTGCTGTGAACCAGGGCTTGGATGGTCTCATCCTGTAAAGATACAACACCCATTTTTTTTCAGAAACAATCAAGCTATCTCAAACCTCTTCCACTTTAAAGTAAAATGGGACATATTTTGAAGGAAAAGCACCTAAATTCTCATATGCTGAAGGAATACTGAGACTGTACTTGGACTTAGAGCTTCCTTTCTGATGTTGCAACTAAACATGCCATTTTCAGCCAAGCTCAACTGTCTTAAATAAAAACATATTTTTGATGCTTAGAGGGACTATCAATAGGATCACTTGAACAAGCAGATCTGTTGTAGTTTTACAACACTCACCATACACTCCTATAAATGAAAGGATAATTATTCCAAATAGAAATTTAGAGTAATTCTGATCCTCTCCAGCAAAAAGGAAAAATTTAGCCTCTGCTTCTTAAACTTCTTAATTTTTGTTTTGCTGTTATTTCACAATACTGATCCAGTCATGGGCACTGGAATTATTTTCAGTTTGAGAATTAAATACAAAAGCATCTTATAATAGGAAAAATTGTCCCAGTTGGGCTGCAGAGCCATTACCTTCCTTCTATTTATTAGATCACAACCATGAGAAAAGTATTTTCAGCACTGAAAAGGAAAAGGATGAGAATAATCTTTAGAGAAAGGCTTAGTAGGAAAAAACAAAAGATGGACATTTTCATCAATAGAATCTAAAAGGAGTTCTTACCTAAAACAGTGAGCTCTGCAACTTCACTTTCACGTTCTCCAACCATATTTGTTCCAACACAAACGTATTTGCCAGCATCATTCTTTCTTGTGTATGTGATCATAAGCTTTCCTCCTCTGATCTAGGACAAATCAAGGATAAGAAAAATACTTTAATATGAATTTTTGATTGAATAATAATAGCTTGGAAAATATTTTGTTACAGATAATAGAACAAGCCATCTGTGGTTTTCCATATCACATTAAAAAAGTAGAAAAAAATTACTATTAGCCTAATTTCCTTCTCTTATGCAAAAAGCTTGTGTTTTAGTTTTATATCAGTATTTTAAAATCTCTGAGATTTGGACTTGTTGTTTTTTTTTTCTTCTTTTTTGTGTAATGTAATGCTGGCTGCTCAGCAGCCTGTTTAATGCTTGTTAGCCAGAAGGACTACAATTCCTTCCCATGTACTGATACAATCAGGTGGAGAGTAAAAATTAGCACGAGACATAAATCTCGTTTTCACATCAAGTGCTGCAATTACTTTTTCTTGACAAGAAATACGTGCACAGTATCCTACTGCTGGTCGTGCTCATTATTATTCATGAATTTTGTGTTTGTTTTGATTTTCAGTTCCTAAAGAAGTGAAGGAAATTCTTTATTCTTTAGTTCTTCATCTTTAAATAAGTTTAAAGGCTGATAAGAAGATGAGCAGAAGCAATTATATTCTTACAGGGAAATGAAAAACATTCTGCTCTTAATTTTAAATTTAGCTTTTGGGAGATAATGGAATTCTGGTAACTCCCAAATCAGAAAACACACTTACCTTTGTGATTCCAAATCTTATTATGTTATATAAAAATGTACATTAAATGCATATGAAAATATCTGATCTTCCTTTAAAATGATTTATTCCCCCATTTTATTGACAGAGTGGTAGACCAAGTTGCAAAGTTCACCAAAATGTAGCAAAATTTGTGTAGGCAGCTGCATATGTACCATGTTGACTTTGCTATAAAAAAGGTCCTTAATTACAGAAAATACATTCTCAGCTGCACATATGCTTACAAGCCCTACCACTTTTGAAAACCACTGCAGTTCAAGCCATGGGTGGAAGTGGACAATAAATAAAAGCCACATACGAAGCTACATGAAAGGCTCTAATGTGGTCAGTGACAAGGAGGAGAGTGTTCACAATATGAGGTATTTAGCTGGAGTTGCCTGCAGCTAGAAATCTATCCCTGGAAATTTGACATCTCGAGCAGCGTTGGGCTCTGATTGTCATTGCTGGATGTACAGGCACAAAGATGACAGTCAGTTATTGAGATAAATGGACACGCACGTGGAGCGTAGACAGCGTTGCATACAAATTTCATTCTGTTGCCTTTGGCACTCATTGCTTGAGAGCACAAGAGATATGTCCTTTATCATTCAGAAAGCTGGTAATGCTGAAATTTCAGTGGAGATTTGAGGCATGAGGAATGAAAGAATAAAGGTGACCTGCAAACACACATTTTTCAAAAATCTATATGCAGTTTTAGATTGCTGACTGCTTGAACTGGTGAGCAGAGGAAGAGAATGTAAGCTATAACTAGAACTCTATATTTATTCCTCTTTTTTCCCCCTAAATCACAGAAAGCAACTGATTTTCCACATAATGCATGCAAAGGATTAAAAAACCCCCCAATTTTGAAGAACTTTCACTTGTTCACTTGTTGAATGACTTGCAGTTTGGGGCATTTGTATATCCAGATACATATGCAGAAATATATACCTTTTATATATATAAATACTGACCACACTGGATAGAACAAAGAAATGTATTTATGCATTACAAGAAGTTACCAACTCATGTGATGATTTCAAAACCCATGTAAACTGAAATCAGTGACTTTCATATATGTCTTCAAAGCCTAAATCCTAGTGACATTCAGTAGCATTTGTGCTCCTCTGTTATTTTATCACTTAAGAAAATCCCATTCCGATCCACCACAATATGACACAACTGCATATCTTGCACAAATTGCAACTTAAGCAAGAACAATCCTAGGAATTTCTTGTAGGAATCGCTACAAGACTCTCTTCAAAGCATAGATGGAGAGAAGCAATAAAGCAGAAACATACAAAAAACTAAAAAGTCATTGAAAGCTGCTTTTCTTGCACGTTAATTGAGATTTAGATAAAGAAGGAGATGCAGAGGAAATATTCCCTCATGGATGTTGAGGCAGACTTCCTAAGATGTGACATGCCTGCTGAAAGAGGCTCTGCTTACAACATGGAATTCTGAATGCATGTGCAAAGGGGTTTCTTTTGTTTGGTTGGTTCGTTTCCTTAAAACATGAGAAGGGTTTAGAACTTTAGCTACAATGATGGTTATTCCACATGGAATTGTGATAAATTACACAGCTACAGTAAAATGTGCCACCACTGAATGTGGAGCTACACATGTCTGTAACTGGAGCAGTTACAGATGGCCAGAAGGAAGTGAACTTCCCCTGATGGCCAACTACCAAAATTCTCCATTGCATTTTAAAAAATTAGGTACCCACAATCTCAGTAAGACTAGCCAATCCCTTCAGTTTAATATGACATTGCAAGTGAAAACTGCAGCTATGAAAAATTTATGTTGTCTGTGTGCAGCATTTCTTCTCAATAGGAAGTCCCAGAAATATCTATGGACCATAGACCAATGGCTTCAAGTAAAAAAGCACAGAATGGAAGACAAGCATGTGAAATTTGGTCAGAACACATAAAGAATCACTGCTGAATTTGTCTTACTAAGTTAATATCCAGTATTTAGAGCTGTAAACAGTCAAATCACCTTTGGAGACAGTACATGAAATCTTGCAAATTAGAACTATTTGTAGTCTGCATATACTTCACAGTTAATGAAGACATTTTAATTTGAGTGCTCTGGGTCTTCTCATATTTTTGCCCTTGCCCCAAAGTACACTGGCTAGACTTTACAGCAGCAAATGATATAATTTGCAACAGTGACAGGCAGTGAATGTACCATTACATCCCAAACCTCCTGAAGGGTTGTGACCTTGCTGAATACCACGAGAAGTCCTTTCTTCCTAGTAAACAAGATCCAGAAAACAGTTTTATTCCACTGCTCTAGTAGATATGGTTGTGTCATGGGAAAAGAATGGCTTTGCTAACTGCCAAAGCTTAAAGTCTAATTCTGAAAGTAAGTGTCATATTTCATTTATACCAAAATGAAGCCAAGGCACTTTTTGATTTTTCATGCCTCTTCAGGATTTTGTTCTGTGCCTACCAGCAAATTTATCAGGGATTTGCTAGTAGGATAACACAAGAATAGCACTGAATTCTAATAAGAGAAAATGATTGTGATCAGCATTTCACAGACGATCTTCAGCTGCCTGTAAGATGTATGGATTATTGTATGCATGCTAAGAAAATACATGATGGTATGGTGACTTACAAAGACTTTCTGAAAGCTATTTTCTATGACCTGCCTGCCTGACCATATTTTGCTCCTCATCAGTAAATTGCTCATTCAAGCAAGTCCACTTCATTTATTTTTTTTAACAATAGCTGGAGATGTTCATAAGTAAACTCTAGGCACCCACAGAGTTAACTAGGTCCAGAATTGTAAATTATGGCCACCCAGCAGCAAAAAATCATATACAAATAATGGATCAACTCAGTCAGCCAATAAATCAAATCCATAAAAACTTACCCAAGGGTTCTACAACATACCAGCAAGAATTCAGTATAGCTGTACACACATATTTTCTTATTCTGAGACCATATTTTATATACCTATGTGCGTTGTGTATATGTGTGTAAATTTCTGTACATATAAATCCATACCCATCTGTCTGTGTTATGAAATATTTTTATGTATGTGGGTGATTCATTTACTTTTCACAGAAATGTGGTATGAAATATGAGACAGAATGAAGCCATAAGAGAAATGCTTGTGGAGTCCAAATATAAATGTGAGTGACATTTTTTTTAACTTTCTTTCCATTTCTAGTTTATTTCTATTTAATAAAAGTAATCTGCTCTGTTGCAAAATAATTCTAAAGCTAACTAATTCAGAAGAAAATCAAATTTAGACTGCAGAATGAAATTTTAACTTCTCTTTGTATAGCCAGGGTTTTTGCATATGTGATATCACAAATTTCATATATTTTACATATATTCTTCTACAGTACAGCATACACAACACATTTTCTTTCATTTTCTAAATTGAAAGTGGTGGGCATGTAATATTAACCTGTCAGACCCTGCCTTTGCTTTGGAAGTGTACCATCTAATTATGAATAACAATACAACAGTCAAAGTACAAGGTGAGTCCAGGCAATTGTAATTAATAGTGTCACCGATGGTATATCCAAGTAAAATGGAGCTTTTATTCTTTGGTTAAGAAACACAGAGTTTGTTCATTTCCCTCTGTCCGGTCTAGCATCCCAAAATACCCATATCACAACTCACCATTGCAGGAGAGGCTGTAAGGCATGGAATGTCAGCAATAGAAGGCAGCTTTGCAGTTTGAACAAAGCTGAACAAAAAAGAGTACAAATTATTATCTATCTTAGTTTTTATTTAAAAATTTGTATCTTGTTCCAAAAGCCTTGTGAATCCCATGTATTCTTCCCTATCTATTATAGCATGCTTAAATATCAGACGTTAGACATCAAAATGTGTTTGGAGCAGGTCTTCAACAATGACTAAAATTTGTTCTTGTTTAACTTCAAAGTTCAGACAGACGAGTCTGTCCTGCTTTCCGTTCCATTCTCTGGGACCCCAGGAAGGTACATGCTGCCTCCTCCAGATCAAACACACAAAAAATTCTATTTGAAAGTAGTCTGAAGCATTCTTTCAAGTGGTCTTCCTGTGCTGTAAATCTGTCACGACAAAGTGCAAGTCAATTGTTCCCCGCTAGCATACAGACCAACAAAACAGCTTTGCAATACAGACAGGCCTGAAGGCAGCCTAAAGGAAGGTGCAAAATGCATAGGAAGGTGGTTTTACGTAAAAAGAAGGTATTTAAGGTAGATAAAATGACAATAGATTCAAGCTGCTGCTTCTGGCACCCCTGCCAATCTGATACATCAGAGGCAGAATCAGATTCAAGTCCGTTCATAAGATTCCTTTTCCTACTTTTCTGGCCTCATTATTAATGGCTGTAACTACAAGAAGGTGGATATCTACAAAGGCTTAAGGGTTATCTGTGTCCTGAATTCCTTCGTGAATTCAGAGGCAGCTGAGAGTTATTCAGTCTTGGCATTATCATAAGACACCAAATATCAGAATTACTTTAAATGTTTGATGCTTCACCCAATGAGACTGTAGAAATAGCCAAGATATATGCAGAATTCCATAAATCAAATTCAGAAAAGAAAAATCCATGCCTCAGCATATGTGATTTTCAGAAGTTTAAAACTGTAACAATTCCAAATCAACTTTCTATAAACATTTGGCTTTTGTTAATCACAGAGGAAGATTTAATTCAGAGGAAGATTTACTTCACAATAATCTGTATTGGCTCACGTTAGTCAGAACTAATTTCTGAACAGACAGCTATGTTTATATTGCAATATTTGAACCAGTAAAATACTGCTCCCAAATGCTTTCACAGCTACAGTACAAAACATTTTCTATGCAATACTTCCTTTCTTATTATAAACCAAGATTAAAATCTTACAACAAAAGCACATTACTACTATCTTCATGGTCTTATATGTGTTCTACAAAGATCACCAAAAAATATAAAAAAGAAAGCAAATGCTTCATAAACTGGTTTTCATTGTTATTTATTAAGTACAGAAAACACACTACACTCAATTAATGGACAACACTTAGGCACATTCTATGGGTCACTAAAATTATATCGAGAACTACCAATGTTTCTGCAATATCCAAAGAAGGCCCTGCATGGGAATGATGAGTTTACAATGACAACTGTGTAATTTCTGTAAAACTGTAGATTTAACCCCATGCATAAATCTCCCTTGGATGCACTGGTGCACATGTAGCTTTCACTACAATCAGTGATTGAAATCAGAAGTAAAAGTGAACTTGAACTGAACTCGATGTCTGGTATGTCTTCATTTGTCTTCCCTTAAGCAAGTCAGAGGATTTGAAGTATCAGTTACACATGAATTTTCTTTTAAGCATCACCACTATTGTGTTATTTACACACCTCCAAGGATAAAATCTCAGACTAGTCAGGGTTAATTTTCCACACAAAATCTCTCCGTTTTTAATTACGTTACCTAAAAATTACAAATGTAATAAAGAAAAATAATACTAACAAACCGCAAATTTTAAAACATATTAAAAAATCTTACCTGGTAACCATAAAAGAAACTACATAACCCAAATTTCCAGAGGAATTTAGCAGCCTGTTTCCAACTGTAAAAGAAAGACCAAGGTCACTCTGAGGGGCTGTGTTAGTCACCAAGGATGAAGCCAAAGGCCCACCTACATCACCAGACCTGACTGCATGATGGCAGACCACACCTAAACCCTGCAGACAGCACCAGGAGTGAAGGGAAGAAACTACAACCACGACTTTACAAAGGGGTCCAGACTCTGCTGCTGATTCCAAGGGAATTTCAGTTCCTGACTGTCATTGCAGGTATTGACAGTATTGTCTTACTTTTCTAAGCCTGGAGCTAATGTTGGCAGGATGACAACATGGGTTTTGACAACTGTGTATTGTGGGGTGTATTTCATCAATTGAAAATTTCCTACTTTGCCCTAAGAAAAGAGAAGCTGTGCAGAGCACGGGTCTTCAACAGCAGAGTCCTAACACTCAGTTTCAAACTTTAGAAGGATGGTTAGGTAAAACTTCACCAAGACTTGTAATCTGATGAAAGATGTTTCTCAGAGTGCAGGTTTCTCACAGCCATCGTGCTAAAATATGTTTTTTTTCAAGATTCTTATGTAGGGTCTTCTAAAGGGACCTGTTCTGGCAGGACTTGAGTTGTCAAGAGATTTGAAGTGGAAGTTTGTAGGTCTTCTTCTACCATGAGCTCCCGCAAGAAAATGAAAGGCCTTCAACATGCAAAACCAAGAATCTCCTAGATTTACAAGTACAATTGTGAAGCAACAACAAAATCCTCAGAGCTTGAGGGGAGGGAATAGAAATGAATATTTCACATTTTTCTCTTGGCTGGTCTGTGCAGCAGGTCATTATTTTCAGCCGTGGCTTCAGTCACTCCGTGACCTTCTGAGATGCAGCAGTTTTGGCTCAGACTCCCACTTGTCTCGAAGAGAAGGCACATCCCCTCTGAGCCTGGCTGCCCACCGCTGGCTCCGCACTCAAGGGATGCAAATCTCAGGCTCCCGGATCCTTCCCGTGACTGCTGCACTTCCTGCACTAAATTGCCTGTGAAAGCTTTCCTCCCTGGAGCTGGCACAGCAGCTTCCCAAGGGATGAAGGATTTTCTTAGTTCCTCAGGGGGTAAACCTGAGCTCTTTATGGCAGAGAACATGAACTGAGAACCAAAGTAAGCAAATAAAATTAGTCACAGGTGACTAAAACGCAGTGGATTCTTTCATACATTTCCAAATTTGTATTTTAACAGTTTTGAGACAGATTTGACTTCTCATTCAAAACATTTTCTGTAAAAACTTTATAATCAAGTCAACCCCCAAAGATGTTTTGGCTGTGCCAACTGAACACTACAAATAAACACGTATTTTGCAAAACTAACCTTGAAAAATATATAAAATGTTTTCTAGCATAACTAAAAACCTACTGATTCTCTGTCTTTTGACCAAGATGACATGCCATGGAAATGAGACCACACTTCAAAAGAAGGATACAAACCAGCATTAAGATCCTATTGCATTTATCTCTGTGTGAGCCTAATGTTAGTAGGACTCTTATAGTAAATGCTGGACACAAAAAGTTGTGAAAAGATTAAACTTTTCCCATCATTTGTGGAGCACTGTCAAAAAGAGGAGCATATGCACTGCAATGCTGATTTTTCATGAACAGTTAAACACGGAAGTCATACATTAATCTGCCACATTTCACTCTTCCATCACCATTCACTACAGCTCTCGTGACTGCAGCACATGCAAATCATAAATCACAGATTTCCCTGTATTTTTTGTGGTTTGCACACAAGCTTTGTGTTACAGGATTGAGGCAAAAACTTGCAGTCATAGGCAACCACAAGCAAATCTTGAGTGTAACTTTCATTATTACTGAAGGACTGCTGAAAAACCACTGGGCTAGACATTACAGCTACAGAAAGCCCTCTGCTTGAAGATGCTAAAATTAAACTTATAAAGAATAAGGAGAAGAATGTATGCATATATGAATGTAAGAGAGCCAAAGAGCAAATTCCTCAATTTCCCCAGCTCACAAAGCAGCCCAGAATCATTATTTTTGTGCTCAACTTTAGATCCTCCAGAGAGACTCCACAGGCAGGGAATGACCTGCAGATCTTGGTGCGTTCACAAATGTTCTCTGTTACCGCAGACTTTACAACACAGGCTGATCTTCAGCAACACACAGTGAAGCCACCAGCCACTCGGAGCTTCTTTCACTCGTGAAATAAGGCAGCCCAGGTTGCAATCAAGCAGAACAAAGCATATATTGCTCTACATGCATGGGGAGCAGTGCTCCTGATGCTCACGGTGCCATCCTTTAACCATGACAGCCCCTGAGCGCTGCTGCCAGGCTGGACACTGAGGAACACAGTGGGGCTCTTCCCACTCACCCCTTTGCCTCTGGAGCAGCAAACCCTTGTTGCTCAGTGTATATACACAGTGGTGGCCCTGTGGAAAGCCAGAGGGAAGGAGGAGCCCGAAGTCTGAGACGCGGTGCCTCCGGCCTGGCCTGGCCTGCTCGCAGCTGGGGGCTGGCCCAGCTATTCAGGCGGGCTCTGGAGCCCTGCCGGGATAATTGCTTCCTTCACAGCAGCTCCTTGCTATTCTTCGCAGATGCCACAGTGGGTTTAAACTTCTGGCACGATTCTTGTTGTTGTTAAAAGGTTATTGTAAACTGCACCAATGGAAAAGGCCGAGAGAGAAATGTGGCTGCAAGGGAGGGAGAAATTTTTCTGGACACTGAAAACACTAGCTGCTCAACTTTTCACATTTGTCTTTACAAAGCAAACCAACTGGCCAGGTTCTGTATGGAAATCAGTCTCCTGTTTGCTGATGTTTGCTGTCATTGGAACAGGCTTGTCAAAATGGCAGAGAAATTGAAATGACTCTGCACTTTATTTTCCTGTTTTATATTGTATCTGTGTGAACACCTTTTTTACAATTAGTACAATCCTGTCATAAATGAGAAGCTTTGACATCTTCTATATGAGCCATGTAAAAAAGAACGTAATGAATAAGAAGTAATCTTTACAGAAAACTAGAAGTGTTACTTCATCAGATTTCAGTTCATTTGGTACAAATTACCTTTTTAAGACAGTGAAAAGAAGTTAAAAACTGCATATGCACTCCCATGGTATACTTTCTTCCCCAGAAACACAGAAAAAGCCCACACTATGCTTCCAATACATACAAATACTGAGTCTGAAGTAAACACTTAACTTTTAAAGACATTATTGTTTCTTTGCCAGCTACTAAGCATGAAAAACAGGAAAAAAAAAAGAAAAGAAAGAAGTTATATTTTTGCATGTAAAAGACATCTATATCACATTCTGTCTGAATTTTCAAAAGCAGATGGCAAAATGTAGGAGTCCATGGCTGCTGGAGAAGCTGTGTGGTAGTCAGCATTTCTGCCTGTCAGATGGACATACTGACATGTCCAGGTAGTTGAATTTGCAATTCCACTTTCCAGATCTGGTCTTGAATGCTGATCACCAAAAGGAGCTGCCTGTAGCCCCTGGCATGCAACGCACCCAGCGCCACCATGGCCCACAGGGGACAATTTACAAATGGGAGCTGCCCTCCACAGAAGGAGAACTCACCACTCCTGAGGCACCCTCTGACTCCAATCAGTGCCTCAAATATGGAAAAATATTTATAGGGAAAATATTTAAGAGTGGCATTTCTTTGTCTTGAAAGGAAAATGATGCAAAAACACACACTAAAAAGTGCCAGGGAAAGTTGACCCATGTGAACAGGCAAGGAAGACAGTATTTAAAGGACTGTCTTGATAACATCCATGCAAACAAGAGACCGTATTAATAAGCTTCCCTAGTCTTCTTGTCTCCTTTTCTAACACAAACATTAACAGGATCAACTCCTACTGCAATACATAAACAAATTACAGTATGTCACATCAGTCCTCTGATGTTTGCACCAAGGTATAAGCTTACAGAAGAGTTTGTGGACAATAAAGATCACTCTTGTTTTTCACAGAGGACACAGATACACCATTTGCACTTATTTATATCCAGAAAAGCTAAATAATTGATATTTGCTACTATTGCAAAATAATTTTTAATGGAAGACTCACAATATGGTTTTCAAATGCTGAATAAACATTCAGAATTTAGGAGGAAAGATCTAAGAATTCTCAAGTATGATAAATATAAAAACAAATATTCAGGGAATCTAAGAAATCATCAAGTGTGCATTGTATTTTGCACTGTACTATTAGTGACTATCCTTCATGTGTTTCAACTGGATTTTTTCTAAGACAGCCATATTGCTGACTTTGGAATAAAAAAGAAAGCAAAGTTCTACTGAAAACTGGAAATCAATCATGACCAGAAAAGCAATCATTTAAGAGAATGTTTGATAAAGAGTGAAAAAACATGTTCTGATGTCTTCTCCTTTCCAACAGTTCCATGTGTTATTGCACACTTGACCAAAGTACCATAAAATCGTAAACAGTTTTGCCATTTGATGAGATTCACTTTCAGTGGATTGCAATGCAATACTGCAGGTTTTTCTAGACCTAAGGTTTGGCAAGAAATGTTTGGTACACTATAACATGATTATTTTTACTATATTTCAGACGAATGCTTAAATATTCTTAAGTTTCTGAAAACAGGAATTCCGGACAATCCTACTAGATTCAAAATTTTGTTCAAGATCTGGCAGGCCTAAAGCACAAATGCTAAATTACAGATATTATTACTGGCACTTGCAAACATGCATGCCAAGAACAATCTGATATGCAGGCCATTCTATGCATGGAATATTAAAATATTGTAATATTTGCTGTATTTAGAGTTGCCTTTAATAATGCCTTAGATTTAGATCTTGGCTCATTTTTCAAACTAATTTCATAGCGGGATTGCCTGGAAAGTTACCACGAAAGTATTACTTTATGATCCTTTAGTTTATGATTAGTTGATTAACTTTTCAACAAATGCTTAAAAGAAATTCACCTTGAGGCAGAGGACTGAGCTTGACATACTTGTAGCCCAACCAGCAATTCTGTCCCTGAGACATGAGAGGAGGCAAAAACCAAAGCAGGAAGAGGGATTTAATGAGATGCACACTTCTGTGAGGAGCAAAAGAACAGAAGCTCATTAAATGTGGACTTGGAAGAAAGAAGGTTTACATACAGGATTCCATTGGAAAGGAATTGTATATCCTAATTTAGTCAGGTAGGCACATAGGTAGCAGAGTGGCTTCAAGTGTTTATTTTTCTGTACAATCATGTGGTTAAATGAACAATACTTTGCTTTTTCAGAACCCTCTTTCATGGAATTGTCACCTACTCTTCAAACACTCCCAAAGGGAAAAAAAAAAATTGGATCACACCTAACTGGAGTTAGCACAATTGTTATTACTATTAAAATTTTTGAGACAAGTCTAAGAGAAGGAAAATGTGTGATGCAAGGTTTGCTACCTGAAAGACTGGGTTCAAAGTGTTAATCGAGAGCACAAAAAAGTGCTCAACCCTGTCCGGTATCATCTCAACTCTCTCAGCTGAATGTAAAGTGGACAGAGATAACTTTGTATATCATTTGAATGCTGCATATTGGTACCTAGGTGAAATGTTTGTAGACTTATTTTAAAGTCTGCATTTTGTAGCAGGTAAGAGGCAAAGAAGACAAAGGTAAAAACTAGTGCACTATGGGTTGCTTGGGGTTAAAAGTAACCTCTTCCACAAGCAGAAACAAAAAATCTCTTCACATTCTCCACAGCACCTGAATAAATACACCATCTTTACCTTATAAAACTTGTCAACACTAGTAGTATCAATTCTCCAGTGAGAATTTCCGGAAGTCCTTTGAAACAATGTTCAGGGAGAGAATTAATAGATTTTGGCATCTCTTGGTTTCATTATTTCATGAACACAAAACTGATGGCCATTAACAGCATCCAGAAGTGGGTGTGGCCAATCAAATGTGTTTTATCAGAGGACAATCTTGGGGAAAAAAAAATGAACTCTGCTAAGAGCACATTTAGAATCATAGAATTGTTAAAGCTGGAAAAGATCTTCAAGATTAGTGAGTCCAACTGTTAACGTACAATATATTAAAAAAAATTGTAACACAACTTGGAAAATATGTGTCAATAGGCTTCTCTTATAAAAGAGTTCTCTTGGCTAGTTATCAGTGCCACAGACAAGTATTTGTAGATACCATTTTCTGGATTAACAAAGCAAATCCCATTTTAATTATAATCAGCTTATTATCCAACATGATACCTTGGTAAGAAATTTCCAAATAAATATTAGGTCCTTAATCTGCCAGTAATTAGGATTTATCCCACAGAACCTATACTTAATGCTGACATTTTGTCTGTCACCACATACTTTTTTGCACTGTGCAGCAGGTATGAACGTGCCTAATTTCAAATTTAAATAGAAGATGTTTCTTCTTTTTTTTTTTTT